>CM068374.1:421637670-422237670 GCA_034769895.1 Magicicada septendecula
ACAAAGTACAGGAATGTGAATGGTACGTCTGTAAACGAAAACACGGCTAATACATTCTTTATATTATATTTTAGACACAATGTAGCGTGTACGGCACAGGATTTAGAGGTTAATGAGCATCCGTGTATGCAGACTGTCGCGATCAATCAATAAATCGAATCAGCTAACTGACGCCTGTCCACAGTGTTACCACCATGTGCATGGATAATTTCCTCGTTGACCGTTAACTTCAGTACCAACTTAACTATTCTAATGCAAATGTGAGTTGCAACTTCACTCGGATGTGCGAATGTGCGAGTTACTTGCAAGTGTGAGTCAAACGTTTTTCCATGACTAAACAAAAAATATTGTCTAAGTTTTGGGGGAGGTCATGACCCCAATGACCCCCCTTGTGTCCGCCACTGGTGTGATTATACTTTTACCCTACAGTATCCTATAGTTCAAGATTGAACCGTCAAAACTAGCGAGGCGGGGGGTAAAAAATGTGATGTGGCAAAATTTTGAAAAATGAAACGAGACCATGAGGGGTATCTCAAATTAAAAGGATTTTTAACCAAAACATTAATTTTCCTTCATTTACAAAGAGGTCTATATTTTGGGACACCAGAGTCCAGAAGGTGGGGAAAACTTTGATAAAATCACAAATTTCGTGTGGTCTATCAGGTGAATGAGAATTTCAACCAAAATCTGAATATAGTGTACTGTTTTGGAAATTAAATTTTTTTAGCACAGGGTTCTAAAATAAGATCAACACTTTCAAAAATTAAAAAAATCCAACCCCCACATTTTAACACAAATGTGATCACTTGAAATTTTTACTGTTTATTCTATGATTACTTTAGGATTGTTACATTACTAAAGAAAAAAGTAGTATGATACTTGATGTTTCTGATAATTGAAAAATTATATAAAATCAAAAATTTGTCTAATAATAAATGTAGCAGTAAATGTTCAAAATAAGAAGAAAGTTCTGCAGCTCAGGTAGCATTCTAGTCATACATAAGTAAGATCACATGTTTTGTCTGAGAATAATCGAACAACTTTATAACAGTTTTATATATATAACACTTGGTGGTACACTTGGTTGTGGTATATATATATATATATATATATATATATATATATATATATTGTAACGAGTAGATCTGTGCGTACCTGTAAAATGTACACCAACTTTGTTTGTGTAATAATGATTAGTGCGTTCGTCTCGCACCGGGGTCGTTACATTAATGTTCGCGGCTAACGATGTCCGTAGCGTTGCGGTAATCACCTGTATAACACGGCAGTAACCTGACCTGTTGCTTATAGGGGTGTGTTAATCCCGGGTGGCGCCAAGTCGGTATATAAAACAACTAAAATTATTGTCTGATGAGTTATCAGCGGTGACGGTCCGGGCATTCAAATAATTCCCGCTCGCACAGCCATCTGAATTGTCGATGCTGCTGCGCAAATGACAACTTGTTCGCTTCTTGTCAAATCTATTCTTAAGTAAACACTAGTAATATATAAAGCACTCCCTATGAAATAATAACGACGGTTACTCCCTGTAATAGTGATTTTTAATAGGTGATAATTAAAATATTCAAATTGACAATTATATAATGATAAATTTGCATCCGACTGTTTTACATGAAACTCTTGTCCTCTGGGCTTGACGAATCGATTAAGGAAACGCTCAGTTTTTGCATGGCTGTGTACGTTAAAGTATTACAATTATTTTGGTTTCCAAAATCGTGGATTCTTGTGACTATGAGCTAAAGAATTCCTATGGTTACAATAAAAATATATTACCTTATTCTACGTGTACATAAATAATAATGTGTGATGTTACAATCTGTTCTGTGGTGTCGTTAAATGTGTTTTGTAAGTTCGTGTTTAACTAATAGGTTACATTTAACGTTAACAAGTTTTTAGCAAGTTTAATTTTACTTAAATAATCTGTGAAAGAGAAATATTTGTTTATAGTGAGATAAATTTACCTTTAGTAAAATTTAGAGTGATTAGGGTTTTGGAAAATAAGTAATTTAATTGTACTTAACACCTCAGCATTACTTGGTGTTTTCGTTCGTTTGATCGGGTAGGATTTGGCTGCAATAAGTTCGGTTTTCATTAATTTTGGGGCTTCAGTGGGTTGGGCGTCTTTTTCATAATGTATCTGGATGTTCTTTTCAGGTAATTTTTCCGTTTAATTGCCTTGGATCTCGAGTTGGCTGCTATAAATGGTCGTCTGCCATGGGTCTGTAATGCTGCCATGGTTAGGAACTTTAATTACTTTTTTACATTATTTTAACAGAAAATCGTTCTTCCCAACATTGGCTTCTGTATTCTCTTACTGACGCTTCACTTCTTTCTAACGGTATTCAACGGTAATCCTCTTCAACTCCCGTTTCCATGGCAGCTGCATGATTTTGATTGGTTGATTTTGAGATGATGTATTGTTATCAAAATTCAAATTCTTCGTATATCTTCTGATTGCTGTTATTCCTCTATCTTCCTTCCTGGTTATTAAATATTGTCACTATAGTATTTATTTCCTTTCGTAGATTATTTTGATACCCCACAAGTTTGGGTAATTTTAGATTTTATGTTTTTACAATTATGTTAATGCTTGTTAATTGCATTTCTTTTTGTATACAAATGCTTGTTATAATATTTTGTTTTACAAATGATTTACAATTTATTCTTGGTGATTCCTTCACCTCAGATTTGATAATTTCTTTTGTTAATTTGTTATAATTTTTAGTTGTTTGGTTCTGACAGTTATGCCCTTTCATAGGCCTGAGTAGCCATTATGTTATTTGACTTATTTCATTTAAATCACATTTCGTTTCAGCCTAATGGGCTTTACTTTGTTATTATTATTGGTTGTGTTGTATTTTGAGTCTGTTGGTGTTTTGATTACATGTCAATATTGCTTTCTCTATCTTAATATTTAAAACATAACAATTAGGCTTATGGACTGCAAGTTTCTTTCAGCCATATCCTATTCATAACATTAAAACGAACAATTCTTTATAAGTTATTAGAGTTATTATTTTGAGTGAGAAATATCATCACTTCCTTCCAACTTATTATTTGCTAATTTTTTGTTTACAAATACATATTATTTTTATTGTGATAAACAACATCACTTTTATGAAATTTATAACTATCCCTTATAACATGGGTGTCTTTGATTTGTCTCTAATTTCTTAATTTTTAAACAATCTTTACATTCTCTCCATGTCAACACCTTCAATTTATTCTTTCCTGGGATCCTCCCTTTTATTACTATCGGTTATAATTAAACTTAAATCTCTTAAACATCTTTTTTTAAATAATACGAGGTGCTATCAGAAAGTTCCCGGACTAGGTCTAATAAATTCTTTTTGCTTACCTAGGCCATTAATGGCTCCCATCTCCTTCAAAGTAGTCTCCCTGCGAATTGATACAACGATCCAGCGTTGTTTCCATGCCTGGAAAGTGTCAAAAAAAGTCTTTTGGTGAAGGCTGTCAAGCACCTCCTGCGTTTTTTTCTTAATGTCTTCTACAGTGTCAAAACGGTGACCTTTCATGTGAATTTTTATTTCGGGAACAGAGAAAAAGCACAGGGGCTAAATCTGGTGAATATGGAGGGTGTGGGACGGTGGCCATATTGTTTTTGGTCAAAAACTCTGTTGTTTTCAGTGAAGCGTGAGCAGGTGCATTGTTGTGATGCAACAGCCAGTTTTGGTCTTCCCACAATTTGGGCCTTTTTCGTTGCACATTTTGTCTCAGCCGCCTCAAAACGTCACAATAAAAATCTGAGTTCACTGTAATACCAGCTGGCACGAACTCACGATGGACAATGCCTTTGATATCGAAAAACACAATGAGCATGGTTTTTGTTGCACTTCTGACCTGCCATGCTTTTTTTGGTCTCGGTGATTGTGGAGTTTTCCACTGTGACGACTGCTGTTTTGTTTCTGGATCATAACCATAAAACCAGCTTTCATCACCGGTTATGACCCTGGAGATGAAGGTAGGGTCATTTTCAGACGTTTCTCTGAGTTCACTGCACACATCAACACGGCGCTGTTTCTGATCCACAGACAAAAGCTGAGGGATGAATTTCGCAGCAACACGACATGCCTAAATTTTCAGTTAGAATTTCTTGACAGCTTCCATAGCTTATTCCGGCACTTGTACACAACTCATGGATTGTTTGACGACGGTCTTCGTGAATGAGTTGTCGAATTTTTTCAACATTTTCATCCATTTTGCTCGTGGAAGGTCGTCCTGAACGGTGATCATCTTCAAGTGACATTCTGCCGGCCTTGAAACGAGCATACCACTCAAAAACCTGTGTTCTGTGTAGGGAATGTTCTTCAAAAGCTTCTCGAAGCATTGCAAAAGTTTCAGTAGGCAATTTACCAAGTTTAAAACAAAACTTAATGCACACGCGTTGCTCGAATTTATCAGCCATCATAAAATTAGCAAATGAACGTTAACACACGATTACAAAACACAACGCGTAGACCGAACACAACCTCACAATGCAACGAAACTCGGCAGACTGACTCATTACGTATTACGGAATCGGACACTGGGACGCCAGGTTGTACAGTCACGTCAACAGCCGTGCCAAGTACAGTCCGGGAACTTTCCGATAGCACCTCGTAATGTCATCATCACTTTTCAGTGTTCAGTATATCTTATTCTATAATTCATACTTAATACTATTTTTCACCATACATTTATTCACTGTTATTTTTCCACTTTTAAACCTTTAGTGTTTTTTACAGATTTATTAAGTGTCTATTTTCTTTATTATTCACTATTTCTTACAATAGTTATATTCTATATCTTACACTATTCCCATTTATACCTCACCTTCACTTTTAAATTATCTATAGTTAATTATAATTTAATTAGCGTACCTTCCTTATCACTTCACTTTGGGGTTTTTACACATACACTATTGCACTGTATCACTGTTATACTATGTGTTTTTTAGTGGGTAAATCCCTATACTTATTTCTCTTTCATTACAATATATCCTTAATACTATTAACAATTTTATGTTCTTACAATACTATTTTTACATCTAATTCTCAATTGGGGTTTAGTTTGCTTTTTTATCATTTTAATCTTTAACCTTGTTTAATAGGGTTTCTTCCCTAAATCATTTTTGTCCATTTATGGGTAATAACAGTTACTTTTTCCTTTCTCATAGGGTAATTATTGGTCTTGGTTCCAATATTATTCTTGAGTGCATTATTTCTCCTTCTCCTCTGCTTTATTACTTGTTTGTGTATCATTATTGGTTTTCGTTTCTATCTATTTCCCTCCTTCTTCATTTTTATTGTACAGTCGACTCTTGATAATTTGACACTCGTTAATTTGAATCTCTCGATAATTTGAAATTTTTTCCCGGTCCCTTGAAAAATACTCGATAAATTGAATAAAATCAATATTAATTGGTCCCCTCAGTAATTTGAAGTTGAAGGAATAGTATCTTGCCCGCCAACATGCAACAATTTGAAGTCCGGGCTTCCCTACTCTCTATAATTTGAAGCGTTTATCATGCACAGACCTGTCGTTTGTTTACATACATGTACAGACCTGTCGATTGTTTACATAAATGAGATGTGAGTGAGTTTGCAGTTCGCATTCCAGTCTTCCTTCAAACGTTAAAGTGAGTCATGTTAATGTTTGATTTGTGTTATTAAAATGAATTCAAGAAAGAACAAGTGTCTTTCCATAAGTGAAAAAAAGCGTGTGATTCAAGCTGTGGAGGATGGACAATTAAAAAAAGATGTCGCTAAACAGTTCGGCATTTTACCATCGACATTGTCGATGATTTTGAAAAACAAAGATCGCATCACCGGAAGTGCCTTAATTGCGAGTAGAAAAAGGTCATGCCAGGGTGAATTTCCCCGTCTTGAAGAGTGCTTGCTTAAGTGGATTCGTCAGTGTAGAGGACAAAACGTTCCCGTCGGCAGTTTCATGTTGAAGGAAAAAGCCAAGTCTTTTGCGCAGTCTCTTGGAATTAAAGGATTTGCAGCAAGTGAGGGGTGGCTTTCAAATTTCAAAAATCGACACGGCATCACATTTAAAAAAATCTGCGGAGAGAGCGCCAGCGTGGATATATCCATTTGTTCTCAATGGATTGACGAACTAAACCAACTTTTGAATGGCCATGACCCAAGGAACATATTCAACACAGACGAAACCGGGCTTTTTTATAAATGTCTTCCTGATCGCACTCTGACGTTCAAAGATAAAAAGTGTCATGAGGGAAACTCAGCAAGGGTAGATTAACTGTTCTTTTAGCGTATAACATGGACGGTTCTCAAAAATTGAAACCACTTATTATAGGGAAATCTGCGAAACCACGCTGTTTTAAAGGAATAAAATCGCTGCCCACAGCTTATAGGTCAAACAAAAAATCGTGGATGACGACAGAGTTGTTTAATGAATGGCTGACCTCAGTGAACAGTGACATGAAAAAGGAAAAACGCAAAATCTTACTGTTTTTGGACAACTGCACCGTGCATAATAACCCACCACCATTAGACCACGTAAAATTGATTTTTTTTTTCCAGCAACACGACATCAAGATTGCAACCATTAGACCAAGGCATAATTCAAAATGTTAAAACTCTCTACCGTAGAGAAATTGTTTCTCTTGTGCTGGATAGCATTGAAAAAGGTGAGAAGGTAATCATAACAGTTTTTGACCGCTATAATCATGATTGATAAGGCCTGGAGAAATGTCAACCCTACCACTATTTATAACTGCTTCAGAAAGTGCGGGTTTAAGCGAACCGAAAACGTAGAACAGTCATCGGAGCCGCCAAAAATTACAAATTCTGACTCAGGGTGGGGACTTCTACCTAACTATGGAGAATTAACATTTGAGGATTATGCTCATGTTGACGATGACATCAGTGTCCACGGTGCCCTAACCGATGCCGAACTGTTGAATTTGGCCCCTCTGGATGAGGACGAGGAAGAAAACGAAGAAGAACAACCGCCAATTCCAGTCACATTGAGCGAGGCAAGGAGATCTCTTACTACCCTACGCTTCTACGCCCTCAGAACCGACACAAGTGACGATTTCTTCGCAGCTTCACCACTATCGAAAATTTTTCATATTGGACAATGATAGACTGAAGTCGCTCACTCAACAGAAATTACGGACTTCTTTTCAAAATGAACATTTGTGAATAATTGTACAAATGTTTTAAAATAATAAATCACGAATTTTGATCAAACTCTTGTTTACTTGATTTTTTTTCCTCCCTCCCTCTTGGTTATTTAAACTCCTGTTATTTTGAACTCTTGGTAATTTGAAATTTTTCTCTGGTCCCTTGAATGTCAAATTATCGAGAGTCTACTGTATTTGGTTAATACCTTGGTTTTTCCATCTTCTCCTTTGGGTACATTTCGACGTGTTACATTGGGTCGTTTAATTCCATGAACTTGTTTCATTTTTGTTTGGGTTTTGGATTTTTCCTTTGGTTTGGGTTACATTCTTGTTTATTCGTGGATCCCTTCTTCAGTTGTTTCCTTTTGTCGGGTCAATCACTTTCTTCTCTTCTTTGATTGCATTCTCGTTTGTTTTATATTTTATTTAAATTAATCATTTTTATTTAACATGAAGTATTATTTTAGATTCAATATTGTTTTGTTCATCCCTGGTATTGGGTTGGCTTATTTGTGTTGTAACGTTTTCTCGTTCTTTCCGGCCCACTGTTGCCGGCGTCAATTTGTAGTGTGACGAGTACGTGCGTCTCGTTCGTGTCACGCAATGTAAGCCAATTTGTTAATAAGAACGGGTATGCTTCTCTGTCTCTCCTCTCTTTGATTGTGTTAATTTAATCCAATTTCTGAGATATCTGGAGTTGGGGAATATAGGAATCTAGTTAACTAATATTAACTTATCTCTCTAATTAAAATACCAATGTTAGTGTGACTGTAACTTAAATAATTAGTGTTTTATTTTACAATCTTGCTCAGCCCTAGTATACCTTACACAGAATTATGTAAAATTTGTATTTAATGCTCTTCTCTTTGGTGTCGGAGAATTCCGCAACAAGCGCTGTAGTTCCGGGACAACGAAACTTATAGGTTAATTCACTGTTTACGGTAACCAATTATTATACACTTAGTCAGTTACTTTTTATTCCCAACTCATTAAATAATACCCCAAATAATAAGATGTTGAAATTATACAAGGTTTCTTTATTTATTCACTCCGTTAACATTAAATAGGATTGGCTCTAATTGGCATACAAAAGGCTATATGTTGCGTGAATCGATTATTGTTCGGTCCAATATTTTATTTTATATTCAGTTATATAATTTGTTTTTTATAATTAATTTAGTTCAGGGTGTGAAGGTTCTTGTAACTGTGGGGAAGATTAAAAATACATAGATAAGAATGCAAGATATTACAAATTTGAAGTGTTGTGTTGTTAATATGATTTATACAATTATAATTTACCAGACTAGAACGAAGCAACTCGGGTAGGCAGTTGGTTGTTAACCTCGTCGCTCAGAATGGATATGATGTTCGATATTCCTTTCTTCGGTTCAATAAAGTGGAATCCTTGTCCTGGTTACCTCGGAAATACAGCTCCCTTGGTTTATTTACTGCCAGACTGGTGGTTGTTCTTCTGTAAATTCTGGATCCAAATACGTTCTTCTATCGTATGAAGTAACTAGTGATGTTCCAGGTATTTAAAAGGTTAGGATTTCCAATTTGGTGTGTAGTATTAGTTGTTACACAGTTGACTCTTTATATTGGATTAATATTTCATTAATTCTTTTTCTTACATTCGACAATTCAAGTCCTTCCTTGTGTAAGTCAATTACTGATTATTATTTTTTAGATGATACCATTATACAATCTGGTTATGGGTTGTTGGCCTGATTAATCCAAATAATTATTTATATATCGTGATGGGTAACGGTATTGAAATAAATTATAATATTTTAGTTATATTAACCAATTTTTCTGGTTTTTAATCTCGTCACGTTCAGATCATAAAAAGCAATAATCGAAATCAACAACTTCTATTCATTCCTGTTGTCCTTAGCAACACATTTATTTTTCTTCCTTTTCAATGTTTTGTATATAGTGATTATTTCATATATTTTTCTTCCATTCCTTATTAAACTTCCATCATATCGGAATATAACTTTATCTATAGTTTGTATACTAATTTCTACATATATTCTGCTGGTTTTTTTATCTTAGTCTGTTTCTTTTATATTTATTATTTATTCGATATCAAACGTTATCAATCGATATCATGGCATTATGGCATTATCATAATTTGTTTAAATTGAGTTGGTTTATTATATATTATTACTTATCAAATGTGTTTCCTAGCTCCTTGAACTGTATTCATTAATTATTATTAACTTCCGTGCCTAACCTTTATGTGATGAGTGGTTATATAGTGTTATTGGCTGTTAGGCCTTTTATTGTATATGGACCTACCTTTGATTATAACTGGTGAACAACTATAGCCTTTTTACATAAGTTCATACATATAATCAAACCTTAACTATTAACATTTACACAAATAATTATTCTTTTCATAACCAATAACAATTTTATCTTAGTCTATGGATCACATATAATATAATTGAGATCCATTAACACTAATTAACTGCTTTCCTACACCCTTCTATAACAGTAATCGAATAATACATTTTGCTTCATTACTTTCCATTAATTCAACAAGTAATTTGCATAATATAACATAAACTTTAACATAACATTCATGGTAACAAAATAACATCATTTAATTCAGAATCCTCACTTACTATTACTCTAATGTAAATTATTGTCTCGCTTTTATCTAATTTCATTGTCATTTACTTTGACATTTTCTGTACTAGTTTCTTTCTTACAATTCTTATCAGTATAACAAATTTATTTACGTTTCACTGAACATGGATTTCTTACTATTGTCTATTTTACAGGTTTGTTTTTTATTGTTATCTCTACCTTGCATCCTTATTCATTTTTATATATAATTATAAATGTAGTTTTTAGACCTTTGTATTATCATGGGAGTTAAATATTGATTTACTTATTATTTTGATAATATTCTATTTATGTAACATTGAGGACTGCATTTCTGTTGCATTACAATATATATATTGTAAGTTAACGAAATATCGGGGTTTAAAATTAGGTTTATACTGTAAATAAATCGATCGAATACGGTGTATTTCGTTAACTTGTAATAAAATAAAAGTGTTGTTGCTGTTATTTAAAATTATGGTTGTGTTTAAAATATTAAAGATCTTGTTTAAACAAAGTTCAATGACGTGTGAAATATTCCTTTGAAATAAATCAAAGTGTGAAATAGTTGTTTCTAATTGAAGGTTACTAACGTGATAAAGTAATTTACAATGTAACATTCGAGGTTACTCTCAGTGTGTTTACAATGGTTTAATTATACTTGTTTGAAACGAATTCCCTTATATGAAACAAATAAAAATAGTTAAGTTGATAATAATTAAATGCTAAATTTGCTTAATTTGAAATGTAAAATACAATAGTTGGTTGCTTGATATTGATGAACGTCTGGTTGATATTGGCTGTAAAACTTCTTCTCCAGGTTGCTGATAGTCTTAGTATGTTCCGTCTCGTAATGTCTGGACAATATCATAAACAAAAATATACTTTTACGTACCTGGTTGTGTTTACTAGAAGTTCACTAAGCTGTCAACTCAGTTTACAAACACCAACTCACTTTGGTTGCAAGGTTAGATTACCTTATTTATTAATTAGTGGGCGCCACACGGATTTATTCAGGGGAAATCCCGTGTAAAACCCACACATAGAATTACTGAATGATTAGAAAATTTAAAATAATTGTGTATCACCTTTTGGCAATGCTATTCCAAAATATTAAACACAACGGAAGGTTGTTTAAGTTTTTAAAAGAAAATATTTAATTATCCTGTAGAAATAAATCAAATCAAGTGATGCTGTTAATAATGGGTTTTATTTACACCCTTATAGAGAATTCAAAAACAAATATAATGCAAACATACAAAGTTGTACAATTATAAATCAGTTATTATATGCCTTATACGGCTTGCTCAGAACATGAATTATAAATCTGGCTAAGTCCAGATGTTATTTATTTTTAACATTAAAATTATGAAAATCTCAGATGTGAATTCTTTGAGACACGAAAAAGAAAATTATGCCTACACAATATCTAATAATCTTTTTGATATAAAATTGACAAACAACGTTTTTTGAGGTTACTTTCGTAAAGTAAACAAAATAAAAATGACCTGTTGAGAGGTCGCGCGTTCGTCAACGCTTGCTTTTTGATTGACAAAATTTATCATGTGAGAACCCTTACAACTAACATACAGCTTAATTCATAATAACAAATTCATATAATAAATTGAGACGTGGTGTAATCTTGAAATGTTTCTGTGTTTTGCGTCAGTACAGACCAGTGTTGAAAAATGTACAGGTTATGGCGCTCAGATAAAAATTAATAATAATTGCACTGTTACCTTCTGGTTTTAATTATTTAATTAAAACTCATTAACCACTTTTGGTAATCGGATTATAATGATTACCAAGCTTTGCACAACACACGCACAAGAACAGAATAATGCGATCCTCTTCTGACTAAATGGATCGTGAATGATGACAATTAATTATTTTTCTGTTCATTATTTCCCGCACAAAATTGAAATAATACTGCACATAATCACTGTTGTTTTCTGTAGATAACTTGAAGTAGTTGTTTCTTGGTGTTGAACTATTTGTTTCGATGTAATATGTAGATGACGCTAACAGTTATTAAGAATGTAGAGATAGCGAGCGCACGTCTGTGCTATATGAAGTTTGGTAAGAGTCTGTCTGAAATTGGCTGCTTCCTTCTTTATATACCCCGTTCTTTGATCGGCGTTAGGTAAAAATGTTAATTACTAACTAATTTTCTGATTGGTCCTTGCAGGTGTGACAGGTATGACGTATTATTATTTTGGCCGTTGATAACGGTTTTTTAACCGTCAGACGCTGATGTGACAGATAGCTTTCATTGTTGTTGTTATTCATAAACAAATTTCTGATGCATATTTTGAAAATGATGCTAACATCTTTCCCGCACTAAATACAGTTGCGATTGGGTTGGTATCATTATCAAATTAAAGATCATTTTTTCTTCTTTAATTTGATATCAGTCGATATCGAATTACCTTCACTTTGACCGACATTGTTATAAAATCAATGTTCGGGTACACCATTTTCACTGTCGTCTGCTTTTTCTGAATCGCCGATTTTACACTTTTGGTTAATATTGTTTGTGTTCACATATCATTTTATTATTCAAACGTTTATGTGGGAACACCATTAACTCTGTACTGACATTTTTACTGAACATTATGTGTACACCTAAACTCTATACATTGTAATGAATGATCCTACTTACTATGACATTTCGTTTTATGCTAACTCGTTCTAATCTACTATTTAACAATTAAAATTATGATTAAACATATTGCTTTAATAATGTTTTTTGTTGTGTCAGGGCATAACCATTGTTTGGTGTATTTTAATTTACACTTATGTTAACTCCCAATAGTCAATTTACTGACTAATGCTTGGTCTAGGCGTTGTTAAGACATATCGCTCATATTGGAATTTTGCCTTAATAACACTTATTGGTTCTCAATTCGGTAATTTGTGGAGGTATCTTATTTGTATAAGATTCCCTCTCATAAATAGTTTTTCTTTCTCACAAGTATATTTGATGTTGAAATACATCTTTGTTCTCACTATGTAGCCATTGCTAATTTTAGTTTTGGCATTCATAATTTACTAGTCATTGTCAAATTTATTATCAGCAGAATGCTAATTCTGATGTCACAGTATTTAAATGCTTATTAATTCATTTTTTATTTACATATATTCGGTTTACATTAACTACTGACTTGATTGACAGCTGAATGTAAATTTACTCTGTCCATCAGTTTGTCTTAGTCTTAGTCTAGTTGTAGTGTCAAACAGTCTTTGGGTTACTGTTTCATGTGGCACTTCTGCTTCATTCTTCTCTCTTGATTCCTCCTTTCTTGGTTATTTTTACTACTATATTCCTATTTACATTGTTGTTTTGTCCTTATAAAATCTGATAACATACATTTAGGTTAGGTAACATTTTGTTATGTTACATATACACCCTCTTTGAAATTGATCATTTGAGAAAATTTATTTTTTATAAAATTATCAATTCATGTCAGTTTCTTAGTATACTTCTATAGTTTTTTTCTTGTACTCTTTGATTTTTTAAACATACTATTGGTGTATTACTCTAGCTTGATTTTTTGTCTAGTGATACAATTCTTAACTTACTAGTATTTTCAAGTTGCTTACTTTCTAAGTCATTTAACTACAATAGATCTCATTCCTTAAGTTATCAATTTCCTGTCTTATTCACATTCTACTTTCTTATCACATATCTTTGCATTCGTGATTATGTTAATGGTTATTATAATTCATACCTCACAGATTCTTTCATAATAGTCCTTGATACATTAATACAATATAATTCCCTAACTGTTGTAGAGGTTTCGGAATCAGGGTGGCTCACTGTGGCTAACATCCTCTGCCGTTACTCAATACACATTCTCAGATTCAGAGGCATCACTCTTCTCTGTCTGAGAAAAAAATAAACATTGCACCTGGCAATAGTTGCACTATCACAACTCAAAAAAAATATAACACATATCATTCATATTCAATAATATAATATATTCACTATAATATTCAAGGTATCAGAGGTTTTCATTTAGATCACATTTCCATCTTTATACTAGCTAACATACTTTCTTTCTTACAGGTAATTATTTCTTTTAGACTTGATATTCTTAGCTATGCTTTTATTAGCTATATAGTTACTTTTTGTACTAGTTGACCATTTGCTTTGGTTCGCTTGAGTATTCTTAAGATTATACACTTATTTTGCTGCTTATAGTACTTATGTAGTTGGTTTTTTCTATCTAGAGTTTACAATATTTTTTATTTTCACAATAGTTCATTAAGTTTTTCTTAATAAGTTATATTCATCCTGAATTATCAGGGCTTACATTGTTTGTATACTAAATGGTTTTTTGTTTGATGTTCTCTGACATATTCTGGTGATGTACAATATTTAATAATTGACAAACATTTTTCTTTCCTTTCATTCCATTACAACAATAGTTATCTTTACAATTAACACTCTTTGTTATTTTTCTTCTCTACTCCTTCAAGTGATGGTGGTTTTCACTTATTCTGGATGATTTTATATAATATACAATATTCTATAATTATAATTTCATGTGACAATATAATAACATACTAATATCTAATTTTATAGACATTCTTGGGGTTTACATGGTTTGTTTTACAAACATTTTTTTTTTTCTTTCCTTACATTCCATAATAATGTCCTTCTTTTATTTTACACACTTTGTTATACTGCCTCTCTACTCCTTCAAAGGTTAGTTGGGTGAACCTTTATTCTGGACGATTTTATATAATATACAATATTCTATAATTACAATTTCATTTGACAATATAATAACATACTAATATCTAATTTTATAGACATTCTTGGGGTTACATGGTTTGTTTTATAAACATTTTTTCTCTTTCCTTACACTTTCCATAATAATATCCTTTTATTTTACACACTTTGTTGTTCTGCCTCTCTACTCCTTCAAAGGTTAGTTGGGTGAACCTTTATTCTGGACGATTTTATATAATATTTGAGTTTTATGAGAGGTACACAATAATTATTTTATAAACATTAAGTTACATAGAATATTCATTTGGATACACATTTTTGTCTCTAGGTATAGTATAGTAATTGTAGTTATATGCCACTACTGGCTCTTTGTGACATAATAGATGTCCCTTTTCTTATTAAATCATTTAGTTGACATTACATAATTTTCTATCCCTTGGTGTGATAGATCTGGTTCTTTTTCATCAGTAACAAATAGTTTGGCTTATATTTTAATTCTACACACTTTTGTAACTCGATAGGGCAAATTGATTAGTTATAGTCAATTAGTTACCTTCAACAATTTGTAGCTTAACATGTGATTCTGTTAAACCTTTAATGTGTTTGTTTATAGTGATGGTTTTTAAACATATATATTTTTTCTTTTATACCCTAAACATTCGGGTGATAAATGTTGCTTACTACTACATATTATCCATTCTTAATATTAATCGTTTTTTTATGGTTGGTGTTCATGGGGTTATTTTGTGCTCTTCCACTCTATTGGGTCTATGATTGGGGATGATTACGTCATACAGGTGTCCTTTCCCATATCAGTTTTTAGTATTACATCATTGGAATATTTGGTATTTTGTAATTACTTATTCTCATTAATTTCCTTTAACTATAGTACTTTTTTAACGATGTTTGATTGTATGTACCTGTAACTCTTTTATTTATCGTGTCAGTGAGTTCATAGGTATTGTGTTCATTGTCCTTTGTGATCGTATATGGACCTACGTATAACACCAATAATTTCTAGGTTATGCCCTCCATTGTGCTGGGCAGTTCTCTATTTCTTAATAGTACTTGTTCTCCTATTTTATATTTAATTATTCGGGCTGGTGCTTGCCGTTTATACTTTCTCCTACGTTGTTCTAACTTTTCTATGATCTTATTATGGTATTGGACTTATCAAAGTGATATTCGGGACTTTGTGGGAATTTAATAAGGTCACTGATCTCTCTGGGTGGAGGTTTTTCAAACATGGCGTTGTATGGGGTTGTATCAATTGATTGGTGATACGCTAGATTGATAAAATCCTCTGCAGCTGAGACATACCCACTCCACTGTCTTTGTTGAGTTGCACAATAAGTTCTAAGTATTCGTCCCACTTCTCTTAATACTCTCTCCGAGGGATTACTACTGGGATGGTACACTGCAGTTTTGTATGTTTTTATCCCATATTCCATCAGTGTGTCCTTCCACCTCCGTCCTTTAAATTGTGTACCGTGGTCGGTGATCATGGTTCTCGGACAACCTATCTCAGGTAAATAATTATGTATTATTAGGTTGAGTATCTTCTGGGTAGTTGCTCGATTCATAGGGTATAGTTTTATATATTTAGTGTAATGGTCTAATATAATCAATAAATACTTGTACTGGTGGCGACCTCCGCTCCTAGGAAATGGGCCGCAGATGTCTACAAAAACTTTTTCTAGTTTCCCCGAAGATGTTATGGGTATCATCTGTCCCTCCTTTCTTTCATTCGTGCATTTTACCATCTGGCAAACTTGACAGGTTCTGATGCACTGCCTCACTCTTCTATTCATATCTTTTATATACATATGTTCTTCCAACGCCTTGATTACCTTGACAGCACCCATGTGCCCATAACGAACATGGTAATCTGTGATTATTTCTTTCTCTAAGGTTTTAGGTACAACTAATTTCCAACCGTTATCGTGATACTTAGTTTTAATGAATAATATATTATCAATTACACAGTAATATGGAGTTATCCTCACATCTTTATCATCCAACCTCTGGAAGATTTGTGCCAGTCTACCGTCTTGTCTTTGATGTAACTCCATTTCTTTGATAATGCTTTCCAATTCTGTTCGGCTTTTTAATATGTTATACACTTTGGCTAGTGTCTCCTTTTCGCCTTCATAAGTCTGATTTGTAAGGTTTACCCGTGATAGTACGTCAGCGGCTATATTCTTTCTGCCAGGGACGTATTCCCAATTAATGTTATACTCTTGTAGGACCAATGTCCACCTTGCTAACCCCCCATGACTTAATTTGCAGCTCTTCAAAAAGGATATGGACTTGTGATCTGTCCTAACAGTAACCGAGTATCCTAATATGTATGTGCGGAATTTATTACATGCGAATACTACACTCAGGAGTTCTTTTTCAGTGACATTGTAGTTTCTTTCACATTTATTTAAGGTACGGCTTGCGAAGCTTATTACCAGGTGGTTTCCTTCGTCGTCTTCTTGGTATAATGTGGAGCCTAAACTGATGTCACTGGCATCACAATTCAAATAAAAATGTTTATCAAAGTCCGGATGATGTAATATTACGGTTTCTAGAAACTTCGTTTTGATCTTTTGAAATATACTTTCCTGTGCTGGACCCCATGTCCATCTATCCTTCGAGGACAATTGCGGAGACAATCTGGTGGTTAGTTCAGAATAATTATTTTGAAATTTTCGATAGTAGTTGCACAATCCTAAAAAAGATTGTAATTGTTTTTTATTCTTGGGGGTGGGGAACTTTTGAATAGCTTCGATTTTTTCTGTTGAAGGAGTTATCCCTAATTCGGTGAGCTGAAAACCTAAAAACTGTACTTCCTTTGCAATTAGTTGGGATTTCTCCAATTTTAGAGTAATATGGTTCTCTGATAGCTTGTTCAACACGTGTTCTACTCTCTGACAATGTTCTTCCCAATTGGTGGACGTTATGAGCAGGTCGTCCACATAGACGGTCGTAAATTTCAGTGCTTCCTGTCCTAACACCTGATCCATACATTGTATGAAAATGGCTACTGAATTTATTAGCCCGAACGGCAACCTCTTAAAATGATAGTTGCGTCCCTCAAATATAAAAGCAACATATTTTCGACTGTTGGGATGCAGCTCGACCTGCCAATACCCGCAGACTGTATCCCACGAGCTTATGTATTGTACACCATGGAACTTCTTTAGAATCTCTTCAATTTCACCCGGAGATGTCCGGTTATTGACTAGGTGTTTGTTTATTTCTCGTGCGTCTAAACAAAGCCTTACCTTACCGTTTTTCTTCTTAATAGCCACTATAGGGCTGGTATAAGGGGACTGACTAGGTTCTATTATATCATCCTCTATTAACTGATTGATTTCAGACCGAACAGCCTCCTTAAGGGAATACGCAATGGGGTAAGATTTGCGGTTAAAATTTACTGGTTCCTTGAAATGCAATACACATTGATAATTTTTAACTTTTCCTGGTAGGTCTGAGAATACGTGTCTATATTTATTATATATTGTTATTAATCTTTCGAGTTGGCCTGAACTTGGCGATTTATTTCGGTCAGTTGACTGGAATTGTCTTATTTCTCTGATTTTTTCTTCCCATAAATTATTGTTATCATTATTGTACTCCAGCTCGTGCCTAAATATTTGGTTTCGAGTGTTGGTCGTTCGCTGTATATGGAATATCGTTCTCTCTAGGGGAACTTCTCGGTTTCCTACAATGTCTGCAATCCAATCCGTGTCAGACGCTTTCAGAGTTAATTTGTCCAAACTTAAATCGATTATGGCTGAGTGTTTACGTAGAAGGTCGCAGCCGATCAAGCTACGAAATGGTAGACCTGTTGCTACTAGAAAAATCATTGGTATGGTCACACCTTGACTGGTTACTTCTAACCTAACCTGCTTTTTTACTGATTTATTTTGTCGTCCTGTAGCTCCTATCAGGATGATGTTCGTAACAGGTAACGTCGGTATGTTGACCCTGCTCTCCTCCTGAATACGATTGTGCTCGGTGCTATCCATTAGTGAAACATTGGCCCCGGTGTCGACCATTAACATGACAGTTACTTCGTTAATTGTGGCTGTCACGTACACGATATCGTGGGTGTGTTGCTGGTGATCGGTTACTCCTTCTTCTAACAATTCCTGCCGTATATTTTTCAGGTAATGGTTATACAATATGGTGATTTTATTCGTATTGGTGCCGTAATCATACCCAATAGAGTGGTTCAGCGAAGGGTTTATGTTACCATAATTTTTCACTGCCGCGAGGAGTTTAAAGAGCTTGTACTCTCCTCGTGGCGTCGGTCTTGATCATTTACACTACTCCTATCGTCCGTTGTGGTACGTCCTCCTTGATGGGCGGGTTCCTGGTCTGGAACAAAATGTACATGCGGTCGGTAGTCGCTGTTGCGGTCATCGCCTTCAATGCTACTACTCCTCCATCGTCCTCCTCTCATACTTCCTCTGTCTCCACTGTAACTGTTTCTACGTTGGTATCGTCGCCTTCTATCGGAGTCGTAATTGGCTTGTACATAATTGGCTCGGCGATATTGTGACGGTGGATTATTTCCGCCTTGGTTTGATGGTCGATTGGTGTTATTATTAAAATTGGGTCGCCGGTTATTGTTATTATTATTGTTATTCTGGTTGCCATTATTATTATTGTTATTATTATTACTCGGGTTATTCGGCCTATTATTATTGTTATTGTGATTAATGTTATTATAATTTTGGTTTGTATGGCCATTATTATTAAAATTACTTCGATAATTTCTGGTGTAGTTATTATTATTATTGTTCGCGTTACCGCCCGTATTGTTATTAAAATGGTCATTCCGCCGACGACTCCTACGGTAATATCCCTCATGCTCCTGATCCTCGAGCAATGCGGACATAGCTGCTATTGTCTTAATCTGCCCCCACTGACGTGCCTTTGCGACACCCTCCTCAAAGTGGTAAGACAGTTTTGTGACAAGACATTCTTCCAGTATCTTTGTTTCTAGGTTTCATGCGAGACATACCTGACCCAAAAAGTAAGAAGTCATGGTTCCTCCTCTGTTCGCATCGTATTTTCCGTGACATATATGATCGCGTACTATGTTTTGCGTCGCCTCGGACCAATATTTTGCGCGGAATTGAGTCTTGAATTCCTCGTAACTGTGAACTTCGTGGTGCGTTGCGGTCCACCAATTATCGTATATTTCTTTGAAGTATTCGTCGATCAAGCTTTTTATGTTGTTCCACCTGGTCTCTCTAATCCGTGCCAAGTTTTCTTCCACACGCGCTAAGAATTCGATAGGGTTTCGTCGATAATTTTTACAATTAATCGCGTCGCGGTTGTCATTCGGTAGCATATACTGACCTTGAATCGGACGGTTGCGGATAACCTCAATCTCCTCCCGCATTTGCACTATTTCCTGTTGTCTGAGTTCTTCAATTCTCTCTCGATTGGTGACAGTTAAATTCCTTACTGCGTCTACTGAGGTACTTACTTCTTCGCAGCGCTCACCTACGTCTATCCTTACCCGTTTAATCTCATCTTGATTCATCCATTTCAAAGATTCTATTCTTGCTTCAGTCACCTCCTCCATGGTATTGAGTCTCCCGTCGACCTCTTCTCTAGTTCGCTGCAAGTCCTGGTCGTGTTGTTCGCACCTTTTGTTTACCTCCGTTATTTCTTCCCTCACAACGGCAATCTCCACGTCTATTCTTGTGTTAATTTTCTCATTGCCTTCTTCCATCCTCCTGCTAATTTCAATCAAGGTGGTGTTCAATTCTTCTCTGATGGCTTGACTGTTATCATCGATTTTACTGTTCAGCGTGTCCATGGACTTATGAGTATTGTCAATCCTTTTATTTAGGTCCTCTTTCAGCGACTCCATATTTTTACTAAGCGATTCCATATTTCTATTTAAGTCCCGATGGTCCTCCTTTATTGACTCTATATTTCTATTTAATAATTCGATATTTCTTTGATTCTCTTCCCGGGATTTCCTACCATCTTCCTTTAATGTTTCCATATTTTTATTCATTGATCGACTATCTTCCTTAACCTGTCCGAATTGTTGCATCATCATTCTCATCATGTGATCCCATCTTGCCTCCTCGGATGGTCTGTCTGGTCGGTCGCTGACAATTATTTCCATCTCTGGTTCTACATGGGGTATTTCGACGGTATTAGTTTCGATATTATTCATGGTAATAACTTCCATCTCGTCTGTGGGTTGCGCTTCGTATGTATCTACATCCCGTTGCATTTCTCCTACCCTACTGTCCTTATATCTCGTATCATATTGGTGGGTGTGCGGCATGTTAATTTTTTCGTGTCTACCGGGCTGATATAAAATATAAAAAATATTTTTATTTAATATTTTTTAAGCCACACTAGTTGGTGCGCCAATTTGTAACAAAACACGATCCGGGGGTTTTAATTATTTTTAAAATAAAGTTTAAATTACGTTTAAAAGCCCCACGTTGGGCGCCAATTTGTAAGTTAACGAAATATCGGGGTTTAAAATTAGGTTTATACTGTAAATAAATCGATCGAATACGGTGTATTTCGTTAACTTGTAATAAAATAAAAGTGTTGTTGCTGTTATTTAAAATTATGGTTGTGTTTAAAATATTAAAGATCTTGTTTAAACAAAGTTCAATGACGTGTGAAATATTCCTTTGAAATAAATCAAAGTGTGAAATAGTTGTTTCTAATTGAAGGTTACTAACGTGATAAAGTAATTTACAATGTAACATTCGAGGTTACTCTCAGTGTGTTTACAATGGTTTAATTATACTTGTTTGAAACGAATTCCCTTATATGAAACAAATAAAAATAGTTAAGTTGATAATAATTAAATGCTAAATTTGCTTAATTTGAAATGTAAAATACAATAGTTGGTTGCTTGATATTGATGAACGTCTGGTTGATATTGGCTGTAAAACTTCTTCTCCAGGTTGCTGATAGTCTTAGTATGTTCCGTCTCGTAATGTCTGGACAATATCATAAACAAAAATATACTTTTACGTACCTGGTTGTGTTTACTAGAAGTTCACTAAGCTGTCAACTCAGTTTACAAACACCAACTCACTTTGGTTGCAAGGTTAGATTACCTTGTTTATTAATTAGTGGGCGCCACACGGATTTATTCAGGGGAAATCCCGTGTAAAACCCACACATAGAATTACTGAATGATTAGAAAATTTAAAATAATTGTGTATCACCTTTTGGCAATGCTATTCCAAAATATTAAACACAACGGAAGGTTGTTTAAGTTTTTAAAAGAAAATATTTAATTATCCTGTAGAAATAAATCAAATCAAGTGATGCTGTTAATAATGGGTTTTATTTACACCCTTATAGAGAATTCAAAAACAAATATAATGCAAACATACAAAGTTGTACAATTATAAATCAGTTATTATATGCCTTATACGGCTTGCTCAGAACATGAATTATAAATCTGGCTAAGTCCAGATGTTATTTATTTTTAACATTAAAATTATGAAAATCTCAGATGTGAATTCTTTGAGACACGAAAAAGAAAATTATGCCTACACAATATCTAATAATCTTTTTGATATAAAATTGACCAACAACGTTTTTTGAGGTTACTTTCGTAAAGTAAACAAAATAAAAATGACCTGTTGAGAGGTCGCGCGTTCGTCAACGCTTGCTTTTTGATTGACAAAATTTATCATGTGAGAACCCTTACAACTAACATACAGCTTAATTCATAATAACAAATTCATATAATAAATTGAGACGTGGTGTAATCTTGAAATGTTTCTGTGTTTTGCGTCAGTACAGACCAGTGTTGAAAAATGTACAGGTTATGGCGCTCAGATAAAAATTAATAATAATTGCACTGTTACCTTCTGGTTTTAATTATTTAATTAAAACTCATTAACCACTTTTGGTAATCGGATTATAATGATTACCAAGCTTTGCACAACACACGCACAAGAACAGAATAATGCGATCCTCTTCTGACTAAATGGATCGTGAATGATGACAATTAATTATTTTTCTGTTCATTATTTCCCGCACAAAATTGAAATAATACTGCACATAATCACTGTTGTTTTCTGTAGATTAACTTGAAGTAGTTGTTTCTTGGTGTTGAACAATTTGTTTCGATGTAATATGTAGATGACGCTAACAGTTATTAAGAATGCAGAGATAGCGAGCGCACGTCTGTGCTATATGAAATTTGGTAAGAGTCTGTCTGAAATTGGCTGCTTCCTTCTTTATATACCCCGTTCTTTGATCGGCGTTAGGTAAAAATGTTAATTACTAACTAATTTTCTGATTGGTCCTTGCAGGTGTGACAGGTATGACGTATTATTATTTTGGCCGTTGATAACGGTTTTTTAACCGTCAGACGCTGATGTGACAGATAGCTTTCATTGTTGTTGTTATTCATAAACAAATTTCTGATGCATATTTTGAAAATGATGCTAACATCTTTCCCGCACTAAATACAGTTGCGATTGGGTTGGTATCATTATCAAATTAAAGATCATTTTTTCTTCTTTAATTTGATATCACTCGATATCGAATTACCTTCACTTTGACCGACATTGTTATAAAATCAATGTTCGGGTACACCATTTTCACTGTCGTCTGCTTTTTCTGAATCGCCGATTTTACACTTTTGGTTAATATTGTTTGTGTTCACATATCATTTTATTATTCAAACGTTTATGTGGGAACACCATTAACTCTGTACTGACATTTTTACTGAACATTATGTGTACACCTAAACTCTATACATTGTAATGAATGATCCTACTTACTATGACATTTCGTTTTATGCTAACTCGTTCTAATCTACTATTTAACAATTAAAATTATGATTAAACATATTGTTTTAATAATGTTTTTTGTTGTGTCAGGGCATAACCATTGTTTGGTGTATTTTAATTTACACTTATGTTAACTCCCAATAGTCAATTTACTGACTAATGCTTGGTCTAGGCGTTGTTAAGACATATCGCTCATATTGGAATTTTGCCTTAATAACACTTATTGGTTCTCAATTCGGTAATTTGTGGAGGTATCTTATTTGTATAAGATTCCCTCTCATAAATAGTTTTTCTTTCTCACAAGTATATTTGATGTTGAAATACATCTTTGTTCTCACTATGTAGCCATTGCTAATTTTAGTTTTGGCATTCATAATTTACTAGTCATTGTCAAATTTATTATCAGCAGAATGCTAATTCTGATGTCACAGTATTTAAATGCTTATTAATTCATTTTTTATTTACATATAATATTCGGTTTACATTAACTACTGACTTGATTGACAGCTGAATGTAAATTTACTCTGTCCATCAGTTTGTCTTAGTCTTAGTCTAGTTGTAGTGTCAAACAGTCTTTGGGTTACTGTTTCATGTGGCACTTCTGCTTCATTCTTCTCTCTTGATTCCTCCTTTCTTGGTTATTTTTACTACTATATTCCTATTTACATTGTTGTTTTGTCCTTATAAAATCTGATAACATACATTTAGGTTAGGTAACATTTTGTTATGTTACAATATATATATATATATATATAATTACTAATCTAACTTCGTGTTATTAACTTCGGGATGCCCCAAGTTCAGGGCGACTTTTATAGCTTTACTATTATGGTGTGTGTGAACTGACCTACCTGCTGTGCGTTCTTGCGTCTTCTTCTTCCGACTAGGGCCGTAGGAATTTGTGATTTGAATTCGCAATTAGATTAATTCAAAAGTATAAGCACAAAGTAAATCGTTATAATTATTGTGAATAGTTTTGTGATGTTGGTAGATTTTGGAGTACAGCAATAACAAAACAGTGTCGGGTATAAAATTGGGGTTTATTATTCTAATAGCACATAAAATGAAAAACTTATATCTAATGTAATTTTTTACGTACTAAAGAGCAATGAGTAATTGGATCAGTGTTTTTAGAAAGAATACTAGCTTTCAGAAGGAAAGCTTATAATTACGATTTTATATGAACTTGTTCCTTATTACTTTCAAAGTTAATTATTTAAATAATTTAATTAATGATTTTTCAAAATTTTAATATTGATTTTACTATTTCAGAATGCTTTTGAAAATACTGTTAAATAAATTAGCCGTGAATCTTGTTCTACGTGGTTTTTATTTACTTTGTGATTGGTTTCACGTATACTGCAGTATAAGTTTCTTAAGTGATTTAATATTAAGATTTGTATAGCGCTTTTTTATCTACTCTACTCTTATCTATTATTTCTTAATTAACTTATACTTGTTCTACAGATTATCA
This sequence comes from Magicicada septendecula, assembly GCA_034769895.1. Lineage (NCBI taxonomy): Eukaryota > Metazoa > Arthropoda > Insecta > Hemiptera > Cicadidae > Magicicada > Magicicada septendecula. The sequence goes on from CM068374.1 coordinate 421,662,468, forward strand.
CAAAATTGAAGTTCATATTAACTTAGAGTCTCTGTTTTTATAGGCATCTGAATGAAATTGATTTTGATTTAACAAAAGAAAGAAAAATGTGTTTTTTATATAAAATGTATAAATGATATTGACTTTCCTGGTACTGAAGTTCTGGATGATGTCCTCTGGGTTCCCTCGATGTCCTAGTCCAATCAGCTAGTGGCGATGATTTCCGCTGCGTACTGGGTTCCAACGAAGACTTCAGGGATCAGCAACTCCGGTCCTTCAGCAACTGTTGATGGATTTAACGTCTGTGGATTAACTGCTGCAACTGCTTCAGGCCCTCGATCCGGATACTCTGCACTGTGTGTGTGTGTGTGTGTGTGTGTGTGTGTGTGTGTGTGTGTGTGTGTGTGTGTGTGTGTGTGTGTGTGTGTGTGTGTGTGTGTGTACCTCATCTCGGGTGTAGCTCTGCATCGTCAGTTCTTCAGCTCGTACCACAATTTAGATGGCCTCGCTCTGTTGTAGTCTGGACGTGACTTCTCGTAGTATATTGTCGATCTCTTATATACGTACGCCAACAGTATAGTATATTGGGCTGTACGCTAATTTATTGATGAATAAGAGTCTCGCACGTAGACGTCGTCACGGTCCAGTCGTTCTAGAAGAGTGTCGGTGTTGTTCTGAAGTCTACTCTTTACAGAAGTGTGTGTGTTCTGGTTGAAGAGTCTGTGTTGTACTGGATGAGTTCTGATTGAAGAGAATGTGTGTGTACTGCTTGAATGTTTACAGATGAGAGTGTGTTGACTGTTCGAACGTTTACAGATGAGTATGTGTTGACTGGTTGAAAGTTAACAGGTGAGTGTGTGTTGACTGGTTGAAAGTTAACAGGTGAGTGAAGAGCGTTCAGCCCGAAATCAACAGTTGTTCAGAATTTTTAGAATGATCTGATTGGCTGAAACATTCTCCCTTCTACTTAAAACTTAGTCACCTCATTCCATGAGAACGAAAAATAATTCCCACAGTCCGAGAATTATTATTATTATTAATATCCTGGATTACACCGGAACCAATTGTCGGTCGGATGTCCGGTTGCAATTTGTATTGCGATTATCTTGGCCGCAAGCCAAGTTATGCTTAATCTAACATATACATTTGATTCGTAATTTTTACAATTATAACATATCCAAATTTGAACTCTCTAGCTCACTTACTAAGTAAGTTATTTAAATAAAATGAATTAGCTCATTAATTCTTTAATTATATTTAATGAAATTCGCACACCGTATTCTTAATATTTCGGTAAACATTTTGGCTATTTTGGATTTTGCCTATATTTATTCGTTTCCGAAATATTAATGTTTTAAAGTTAGGGCGTGTCTCTAATTTATAACGGTGTGTGTGCGTTACATAACATCGCCGGAAATATCTGCCGGGCGTTTACAATTGTTTGGAATTGCTCGCTACAGCGCAAGATATGGTTCTACTGACTTAAATTTATTTTATACTTGATTTTTAAAACTTTCTACATATAACCCCAAATCTATGGGATTTGGTACGTTATAATATATATATATATATTGTTAAATACCTTTTGTCGGGTCTTTAATATAGGTTTAGACTTGGAATTGTAAGTTTTAATACTGTGTTTTGCGAACGTAATTAGTGTTCGTTCGGAAGCGTCTGGTAGCCTGTGTGCCTTACCTGTCCCTTCTCACTCTTGTAACTCCCGATAGGCGCCAAATTGTTTTACGAGAAAACAATTAAAAGTTTTTACCTGTATGGTTTGACAGTGCACTAGTGTAAATTTGAATCGTTCGCCGACTGGCATGAAACCGATTCTCGATTGAGTGGGGGAAAACGTGTTGCCAACTTGAATAATGTTGGTTATGTTGACTCACTGCTATTAAACAAAACATACATAATATTCTCTATAAATAAATACTGGACAGTTGTTCTCGGTACACACTTTTTATTTAGGCTCTGAACTGTTAATTTCTGTTAACGGTTTATACAAAATATTAATTGATATAATAATTTTAGCCTCAGCAAAATATAGTCGTTCACTCAGCGGATTGCTGGGTTGGCAGTACAATGTTTCTATTAGATGCAAGACAGCGTTGGTTATTATTTACAAAATAAATCTGCCTATAGAGTCCTTTTAAGTACGATACAGAAGTTTTTATAACAAGATAACAAATTATAGTATATCACTTAATGTTCGTGGGCATTAAAATCAACAAGGTTTACTGTAAATTCAATATTGTGGTGTTAAAGTGTGTGACAGTGTCGTTGGTGTAGTACATAGGTTATCATTTGTTCAGTGTTTACAAGTTACTTTTTTATTTATCAATCCTTGAAAAATAATACTTAGAGTGATAGTGAGAGTTTCACGGTTTAGTCATAAATTTGAAAGAGAATTTGTTTTATGAAATCAATGAATTCAGCAATACTTAACGTTAGTAGATAGGAGGTGTATTGTCAGTAGTCAACGTAGGTTAATTGGTTGATGTCGAGTTTTCTTTCTTCAATCTTGGGCTTCATGGATGTCCGGCGTCTTCTTCTTGTTAAATTCCATATATTGCAGTCATCTGTGGATTAATTTTAAGCTGGTCCTTGGTCTAGGTTGGTTGGAATGTCCTCTCATCAGTTGGCCTGGTCCTTCTTCATAAAATTTATGGGTACTTATACTGTTTTAAGTCAAACATTTGGGCCCTTCATGGCTTGGCGTCTCTCTAGTTAAGCGTCACTACAGATTCTTATGTTCCTAACTCAAATTAGTCAATATTCGGTTGTTGTCATGGTAACTCAAAATTTCTGATTGGCTAAAATTGGCTTAATACCATTGTTAGGATATTTGAATTTTTATTTAAAATGGTTACAGATCTTCTGAATGTAATTAATCTTCAGTATTACCCTTTAAGTATTAAATATTATTACCACTGTTCATATTTTAGTTCAAGGATTAATTTGACATCCAATACTATTGTTTTTACTTAGGTATCAACATTTTGACAGTTTTGTTGATTTTGTTTATTTACACTGTTTTCTTAATTTACATGATTACTATTATATTTCTGTCTTAACATGATTGTCTAATTGTATTTTATAGTTTATATGGCTTAGTTTTACTAATGTCAGTGTTGAATTCTCAAAATTGAAGTTTTTTGTAGTTTGGCAGTTGGGAATTTGCCTAGGCTTAAACAGAAATTGGCTATTTTCCTTTAATTACTGATATTACATTTCATTTTCCCCTTGTATGGGTCCTGATTGGTTTTAATACATGATTTTGGTTATTTGTTCAATGGTTTTAAGTCTGTTCTGTAATTATGTGTGATTTTACTGTTTCATATTCTAGCTTGTCTATTATCATAACTGCCTTTTAGTGTTATTGTGTTTGCCTGTATTTATCTTGTTTCTTGTTTGGTTTTTATTTGTTTTTTTTTTTAATTCTTATTTCTCATTATTTATCACATATCATATAACATAGAATCTTATTGTTTAACATTTCTATAGATGTAATTCTTATTCAGTATAACATAATTATTTGAGACATAATTCTTATTCATTAAAACATACTTATTTACTTTTCATTAATGAAAATGTTCATTCTCATTACCTACTCATACTTTTTAGTGAGTAATAATTATTACCTAGTATTAACAAACAACAAACATATAAACATTAGTTAACTCTTTGAACAAAATTATATTTCCTTATTACTAATCTTATTTGACACTATGTCATTAACTTGATAATCTAATAGTATTTTACTATGTTTCTACTAAAATCTTATAATGTTTATTAATTGTCTTTCCCTTATCAATTTTGGGTTAATAACATTTGTTTTTGTCTTTCAGTATTTCAGAAATTCTCTATACGGTGTATTGACACTCTAATAGTCTATTTTTCTTACTCTCATGTAATAATATGAGTTGTCACTGATAATCTTAATTGATAAAATTCAAAACATGACAACTAGTCATTACTATTGACAACTCAATCCCACTACCTTTAGTTTATTTTGTTACATTTTGGTGTCCACTTATATTGGCTTTTAACTATCACAGTCCTTCCTGTGTTTAGCCATTATTAGCTCTCACTCACTTTTTGCACTTATAAACTTTTATCACTGTCTTATCAGTGTTTATCACTATTAAGGGAGTTTATTTTCACTTTGGGGATATTAATAATAACACCTTGCACTCATTATGGATTAAGTGTTACTGGTGGGCAAAAATTAGTGTATTGCTTACTTAAAATTCTCTTTCTCATTTTTATTTTTACAATGTTCATCATCATTATAACTTACTATCTCTCACTCTATCTGGTTGGGTTATACAATTAATAGGTTTGTGTCGTGTTAGTTTGATTTGTCCTAGTTTACTCTTATGTGTTTGGGTTAGTGTACCCTTCTACATTTTAAGTCCTTAACAATTCAATACTTCTAACTTTTAGACTGCTTGTCTGTTTTTACAATCATCGTTATTATATACAATTTATCATTGATTAGTCTTTTTTTCTTGGTTTAACACTAGTTTCGTACTCTTTCACTGTGTTTATTTCACTTTGCCATATTTTATATATCACTTCCTTGGTGTTGTGGCTGATTATATCTTCACACTTTCATGCTAATTATTTATTCATCATTATTCTTATTATTTCCACACTCTTATGTTAGTGTGGTGGCTAGTTCCAGTTATCACTTACTATTGTCATATTTTATTTTATATTCTTGGTCTTTGGGGCTGGTGGTACTCTCTCACTTACCATCTATTGGGTCATTGTGGTTAAATCGCCAGGTATTATCGTATTCAACATTTTGGTTCATGGTGTGTTACTTTTGTATTATTAGAGGTTACTTTTCTGATTACCTTAATACGTTTGACCGTGTTATTGATTATGAATCACCCATTCTTGAATCTGTGATTCATCCTTTTTTATTCTAGTGTTAATTATTTTAAATAACTTATTTTGTTATGTATCTTCATTATTGTTAGGTGAAGATATATATATATATATATATATATATATATAAACTTTCACTATGAATATATATATATATATATATATATAAACTTTCACTATGAACTCACTTTATGGTTTTATTTCCCCAAACGTTTCAACGTGGTATACGTCTTCTTCAGTGGGAGTAAATACTGAATGTCTTTACAGAGTAACGGTTATGGACTGTAGGTATGTATGGTGGGGGTTGATGGTGGGAGGGAATTGGCGCTGGGGTTCAAATTGTGTGTTTGAATCAGTGTATCGAAAAGTATGTGTGATCTATAATATAATTGTTCATTTAATATGTTGTTTGGTTGTAGTGCGTGATATCTGTATATTTCAAATTGTTCAGCTGTGTTTAGTTTTCTACTTTTAGGTAAGTAGTGTAGTATTTCCATGTTGTGCTCTATGTTTGTGTAACTGTGGTTTTCATTTTGTAAATGTGTGGCAAATGTGGAATGTATGTAGTTTGTGGTGAGGGCTTTTAAATGTTCTGAGAATCTAGAGGAAAAAGATCTTCCCGTCTGGCCGATGTAGAATTGGTGACAATCATTGCAGTTTAATTTATAAACCCCTGTTTCGCTGTATGTGTCTGTGTTTTTGTTAGTATTATTTATATGTTTCCTAATGGTGTTAGTTCTGTAGGCTACTTTATAATTGTGTTTCCTAAATGTGTTAGCAATTTTGTGTGTATTGGAATTGTAGTATGTAATACTAATATATTGTATATATAATACAATACACATTATATATTGAAGAGGATGTACCAACAAGATAATTAACAGTTTTAGTTTCAGGAATATAAAATTTCTTTTCAAATGTTAACTTTGCCACATACTAGATGCTGAGTGGTTTGTTGTTTGCAGTCTGGAAACTGGGGATATTTAGGTGGCATTCTGGATTGAATGCAGTGTTGAACAGTGAATGCTTAATTGAAATGTGTACAGTTAGGCATTGAATCGCATATAGTTTGGCTTCTCTGTCTTGATTTTGTCAAAATGATAATTTATATTATATTAAAGGTTTTACAGATCATCTTGAACGCTCCCATGACCATGTTCATGCTCGAGTGCTCATTCACAAACCATCTTGTTTGAAGGCACAGCATATGCTAACACGTTTGTCATATTTTTGTGAATTTCTATTGGGATTAGATTTTTTTTCTTAAAGAATTTATATAGAGACGATGTTTGATTTTGTCCACTTTTTAAATAATGTATGACACATCAATTGTAACAGCTGGTACACAGTGAATCCATTGACATATACATTTGGAAATAAACAGGGTGTTTACAGAAGTCTAAATCTTACACGCACACTAAAAATTTTAGTTCTGCCCCTAAACTATAGATGTTGCTGCACGAACTTTACAACTGTGTATTACTATACATGTAACTTTACTATATGTATCACCATAGAATGTGGTGTTTGTATTGTGTGTTACAAATGTATACTTTATACAACAGATACAAAAATGAAGCATTTATTTGTACTTTAAGCCAAAGGAGTCTTTAAAATGAGTTAACTTTTAGGTGTATTACATATACTTTATTAACTTATGATGAAAGCACAGGCTACCAAATCAGAATACATACATACATCCTTGGTGCTACAGCCCGGTCCAGGCCCTGGCCTCCAAAAGAAATCGTCCCCACTGGTCTCTACTCCCGGCCAATGTCCACCAGTTTGCTGCACCAAGCCTCACTGCCTCCTTACCAACCTGGTCCAGCCATCTTGTACGCGGTCTTCCCCTCCTTCTCCTTCCCATCGGCAAATAATTCATGATTTGTTTTTGGGATTCTATCCTCCGCCATTCTCTGCACATGTCCGGCCCAACGCAATCTGTTAATTTGTATGAATTGCACGATTGGAAGATCTTTAAACCTTTCGTACAACTCTTGATTATGCAGTCACCTCCAAATATTTTCCTTCACAGTGCCATAGATTATCCTCAGTACCTTCCTCTCAAACACGGCTAGTTTCTGCTCATCTAGTTTTTTTAGCACCCATAATTCCAAGCCATACATCTAAACTGGTCTAATCAAGGTCTTGTAGAGCGTGGCTTTTGTCTCTTTACTTATTAATTTTGATTTAAAATGTTTCACTAGTCTGTAGTAACACCTATTAGCAGATAATATTCACCAAATCAGAATATTGTTTACAAATCAAATTGATAAGACTGAATTGCTGAAGTACAAAACTGCATTGGTTTATTAGAGTATAACCCGTTGTTGTTGCCATAAAATTCTTCATGTTGATTCTTGCATCATCTGTGCATTAGATTCAGTTCCTCCTCCTTAACAAATTAAACTTCAAGTATTCAACAGTTTTAAAGTATAGAATTAAGTTATGTTGTGTTATTTTGAAATAATTAAACAAGGTTTGTTCTGTGACTATAAAAATTGTGTGTTAGTGTTTCTTTTATGTTGAAAATAGTATGGACAAGTTTATATTTGTCTGCTAATTAGAATCCTTTTTCTCGTTACAGGGAAAAGTTTATCTCTTTGACAAAGTTTTCAAACCAAATGCAACACAAGAAAAAGTCTACAATGAGGCTGCGAAATCCATTGTCTCAGGTAAGAAATTTCTAGTCACTTTGCTGTTCAGCATGCTTTACCAAAACGATAAACGCAATAAAAAAATGCCAATTTTGTACCCACACCCATGTGCATGTGAATATACAAGTTTGTAGCAGATACGGCCAAACTTTAAAATGTAATACTGTTATTCATAATGGTTGTATTTTTACGAAATAGAGTTACAGTAGTACAAATATAAAATATCGGTATGGAGAACCATACATGACTTCCATGTCAAAGATTTATATTTAAAATCATTTAGAAAATGAAATGTTTCCATAGAAACTACTTCTTTCCACTTACTGCTTCAGCCTTACCCACAGTACTGTGGTCACTAACGTATACCACCACACGTTATCGCACTCGTTTTTCACTGATGATGGCAGTCGACGGCACTGCCGAAACATCTGGTTTTGCAGAAAACATTGGACTACGGCCAAACAGCCCGGGAAGGAATTTTAACAACAAACTAGTACTTTGTTGCCGATAACGTAGAACAAATATAAAAATTATCCCCTCCCCCTTCAACTATAATTTTCATTTATAGAAAAATAACCCCCACCCTGTTCAACTAGCCTCTTCATTTATAGATATTTCATCTACGTTTCTACAATGGATTATTAAGATCTTCTTATCAGGATACTTTATTTATCAAAATTAAGTACTTTACTCTTGTTACAACAAAAAATGTTTCAGGTAAACTGCCCTTTTCCCGTAACCGATCTTCACCAAAATCGAAAGGCGTTGAGTCTTCTACAACTCAGGCACATACGTAAAAAATTATTTGATTCTGTTTGAATTTACGGCAGTTATCATTCGCCATGAAAATATTTCTCTTGTTACAACACAAAATGTTGCAGGTAAACTACCCCTTTCCCTTAACCGATCTTCACCAAAATCAACAGGCCTTGCGTTCTCTACAATTTAGGGATGTATGCAAAAACTTATTTGATTGTGTTTGAAATTATGGCAGTTATCGTTCGTCATAGAAAAAATTAACCTTGTTATCACATAAAACGTTGCAGGTAAACTACCCCTTTCTCTTAACTGATCTTCACCAAAATCAAAACGTCTTGAGCCCTCTATAATTCAGGGATCCATGCTGTTCAACGTCTGTCATAAGTGGGGAGACTGTCCCACTACAAATCCAGCAGCGGTGAGGGTGGGGAGTCTGGAGAGAGGCAGTGCCGATTCTGTGCGCCAGCAGCAAGCAGTAAACTACATTATGTAAACTTTGTATTATCAAGCAGTTAAACTATGTAAACTTTTAAACTTGTATACTTTTTAACCAAAATTGTACTGTAAGCAATATAGTGTTCTTATACTTCGTCAAATTTTTGCGTGACTCTTATTTCACCTGCCAATTAAACTCCAAACATTGGTGACCCCGACGTGATCTAATCGTTGTGTAACGTAAACGGAACAGTGTAAAGTCTAACAAAACAGTGTAAAGTGTAATAAAATAGTGTAACAGTATAAGATAAACAGTGTAAGAAATACGCCAGTGTGTGGAAGTGTAAACAGTTTAAGGCGTTACTGCAATAACGACGACACACAACAGTTCGTCAACGTTTGACCAGATGAGTTTCACAATATCACATATTTATTTAATTAAATATCATCACAATTTCACAAATATAGATTTATTATTTAAAAAAAAAAACACTTGATTTAAACGTTTAAGTTAAGGTCTAGTTTCCACTTAACGCTAACCCTTGCTATAAAGAAACCTATTACGCCACAGCTTGTGTGGCGTCATTTTTGTCAAGTGTTGGGTCGTAAATAGGGATGGCAACGATATATCGATAGTTGAAATTTATCGATATATTTCTAAATATATCGATATATTTTTTATCGATATACGTTATTTATATATTTTTGGATTATATCGATATATCTCTAAAAACGCGATATATATCGTTTTTTTGTTATTGATTTAAAAAATGTAAAACATTAAATTCACTTCTCTTAAAATGATGTTTTAATAAGGTTGTAACAAATTGGGAGTTGTGTTTTAGTACTTCATTAACCCTCTAACGGTAAGGTGGACTTTTACGCATGCAAGGTAAGGTCTCGAAACGCCGCAGATTTATCCTTCCTTGGATCTCTCGTAGTTTTCTCGTCAAATCGTAAGTTCTGGATTACAAAAGAGAATCTTTTCTGACATTGAACAGCGAAATACAGCCGGTCCATAGATTACAGAAAACATATCATCAAGACATAAACCAGAATTCTTCAAAACACCGCTCATATACAACAGCCCAATAAGAGCTCTTATCTCTAGCAGGCTTGTGGGAGATGTAAACCACTGTACAGATTGGTATTTGATCTTCAATCTTTCTATTTCACTGTTAGTGTGGAGAACAATTTTTTCCAGCATCTCGTCGGTTACAAATAAAGAAAACAATTGTACCTCATCAACGATCCCTCGAGCATCGCCTTTTGGTCCGGGCAGGTGTGTGATAACATTTAAAGATGAGGTTCGTGAAAATTTGGAGCGTACCGGTTTGTTCGTCCAGATGGTTTCTTCGTCTTTCCCCAATTCAAAAATCCTGTCATCATCAGTGTTTTCGTAGGCATTTCGATCATCAGCACTGCTACAATCCTGTGTCCCTTCAGCTAAGTCGAACTCGTCATCTTCGTTATCGCTGTCTATAAGAATGTTATCTTCAGTCTCAGAAACTTCTTTGTCAAAATCTTCTTCTTCTAAGTCTGAGTCTTCTTCTTCTTGCCTTTGAAACTCTGCTAATATTTCTTCAGCAGTGTACAATATTTTGTTACAAGCCATTATGCAAAAAATAAAAAATGAATAGAAAATCTAAATTCAATGAAAAAAGTCACAGTAATTAGAGTAAATTGTATTCTATTGTCCACTCAATGGTACTGTCTGGCTCTTACACGTGTTAGTATTGCTATGATGCCAGAGCAATGTCAACCATATACTACTACGCTTTTTCGTGAATCGTAACATGTACACAAAGTGTAGACATTCCAAAATATACGATTGTTGATGTCTAGGCTCGACTTTGGAGAAACATTGCAACAGATACAACTCGATAAGTCACTGGTTACAAAATTACAAAACAATGGCAAGTGTTGTGTTCATGTTTAGTCTACAAAACAAGACTAAACATTATTTACAGTACTACGTATGTATAAAGTTCACAAGCCATACATTCTTACGAAACTGCAAACCGTTTATTTAGAAATCATGATTTTAGGGTTCATTTAACCAGTTTACCTAAAATGAATCTCATACTCTTCACATAAACGTCTCCATAAAAGAATGATGAACATGAAGTTATGAAAAGGTACACAAATAAACAATGGAGCATTGAAAGTCATAAGATCCAAGAGGTGTTCTAAATTTACCGATATATCGTAATATATCGATATATTTCAAGCAATATATCGGATATATCGATATAGCTGTTACGATATATCGGAAGACCGATATATCGATATACCAATGAATGTTGCCATCCCTAGTCGTAAAAGTTTTTATGTGCGTAGCACGTCACCCTTTTAATGGTTCTAGCCAGCGGTGGCGTAGCTCAGAGAACAAAGACCTCTTTGTCAATGCTAACTAAATGTTACTGATTGCTTAATGACAGTTTTTGTAATGACATTCGTAGTTAATGAACATTCTTTGTATTCTTGTTGATATTTTTACATTTCTATGTATATTTCTTTGTACGCGATAAACTCTTAATTGTGTTGCAGTTCAACTCAACTCATGTAAAGATATTACACAATCTATTTTTGAACACAATATATTATTAATAGATTATCAGTATCATTAGCAGTTAAGGCAAATTATTAATATTTTACTTGTATCTAAGTTATTAGTTATCAGTAGTATTATTTACGTTCTTATTCTTAGTTCATGTTACCAGTACTTTTATTAGTACTTCTTTTTAGTATTAAGTTTATTATTACTGTAATCCCTATACTCATTTAAGATGGATGCTAATATGAAAACTTTAACACGTAAACGTGGACAGATAAAGGCGCGAGTAACTCGAATAAGAAATTTCGTTTTATCCTTCAGTCTTGAAAGTCATTCATTGTCATCTTTAAAATCTAGACGCGAAAAGCTAGAAGAATGTTGGTCAGATTTCAATGCGGTTCAAGCAGAAATTGATGCATTTCCTAGTGACGATAGTAATTATCAAGATGATGAATACTCCGAATTTGAGAACGATTACTTTGAGATCAGAGACAAGATTGAAGACATTTTATCATCACATGAAAACAGTAATATGTCGATTAACTCACACCCTCCTACACAACAACTGGATGTATCTGATAATATTAAACTTCCCGATATGCCTTTACCTTCGTTCTCCGGAAAATACGAAGACTGGACCGATTTCCACGATGTCTTTGAATCGATGATACACAATTCTACCAAATTACCAAAAATACAAAAATTCTACTACTTACGCTCTTGTCTTTCTGGTGAAGCTTTAAGAACCATTAAAGAATTAAAGGTTACCGCGGACAATTATGACATAGCTTGGACAACTCTTAAACGACGATTCAAGAATAATAGACTCAGTATTAAGGCCCACGTACAGGGTATTTTAAACTTCAAACGTCTTGACAAACCGCTTGCGTTAAAACTGAAACATTTATACGATACTGTTACGAACCATTTAACTGCATTAAATAATTTAGGCGAACCAACAGATCAATGGGGTACACTTCTAGTGTTTTTAATTACAGAAAAATTGGATTCTGAAACAAGAGACCGCTGGGAATCTTACCATGCAAAACATGTTAGTGATGAGTATGAAGAATTAGATGTCGGTAACAAAATTAGTGGTTCACAGATCCCTAATAATAACTCCAAACCATATTCATTCAAGATGTTAATGCAGTTTATTTATGAACAGTGCATGATACAAGAAGTCAGAGAAGAAAGCTACTCTACCGATATAAAAGTTCGCCCAAAGGAAAACAAACACAAATTTCAACACCCTTCTCCAGTAAACAAACCTTCATTCCATACAGTTAGCGTATCTAAACCTGCTTGCGCTGTTTGTAAAGAAGGCCATACCACGTTCACCTGCAAACAGTTGTTGAGTCTTAACTTATCTCAACGACTCGACAAAATAAAGAAACTGAATCTTTGTATAAACTGTTTAAGAGTAGGACACAAAACCATACAATGCAAAAGTCCGCATAATTGCAAACATTGCGAAGGACGTCATCATACTGTACTTCATAATGACGGACAAAAGGAAAAGGTTAACCCTTCAAATCAAAACCATACCATTTCTGCATGTTCGAGCATCAGCGGTGAAGTACTTCTTGCCACTGCTATTATTCTTATTTTTGATAATCAAGGTGACGCCTATCCTTGCCGTGCATTGTTAGACAGCGGCAGTCAGTCTAATATTATAAGTCGATCACTTATATCTTCTTTAGGCCTGAAAACCTCCAAAACAAATGTGTCAGTCAACTGTATTGCAAATACAGGTGTTTCGACCAATTCATTTGTACGCACTAAAGTCAAGTCAAGATTCAGTAATTATGAAGAAGAAATTGACTTTCTGGTTCTAGGAAAAATCACTAATGATCTACCAACCTCTTCAAATCTCCCGACTTTAAGTATCCCAGGCGGAGTGAATCTCGCTGATGATCACTTTTACAAATCGAGAGGAATTGACGTTTTACTTGGCGCAAGTGTCTTTTATAACACTTTACGAAAAGGCCACATTAAACTCGGAGATAACCTACCTGTTATACAGAATACAGCCTTTGGTTGGATTGTTAGTGGCAAGCTAGCATCTGATGAGTCTACAAATAAACTTTATTCAACTCTGAACACGGTGTGTTTTACCTCCGTATCAGCAAATCTAGAAAATCTTATCTCATCCTTTTGGAAGATAGAAGAAATTCCAACTAAGAAGAAACAATCCTATGAAGAGGAAGCATGTGAAAATCATTATGAGGCGAACATAAAACGTCAGCCAGATGGCAGATATGTTGCTAAGCTTCCGTTTTCGACTGATCCAACATCTTCTCTCGCTGAGTCAAAGGATCAAGCTTTCAGGCGTTTTCTAGCCTTGGAACGTAAACTCAACAGAAATCCTGAACTCAAGGAAAATTATACTTTATTTCTAAATGAGTACCTAGAGAACGAGGAAATGGAGAAGATATCTGAGAAATCCGAACCTGACAAAGTATACTATTTGCCTCATCATCCTGTCCTGAAAGAGTCAAGCTCTACAACCAAACTACGTGTGGTTTTAGACGCCTCATCGAAGACGTCTACAAATAAATCACTCAACGATGTTCTCATGGTTGGTCCTACAATACAACGCGATTTAATCTCAATATTGTTGTCATTCCGTACTCATATGTATGTTTTCACTGCAGATATCAAACAAATGTACCGTAAGGTGTTACTAGATGAAACTCAACGAGACTATCAACGAATTCTTTGGCGTAATAACACAACTGATCCAATTTCTACATATCGACTCAAGACAGTCACTTACGGTATCGCGTCAGCTTCATTTCTCGCAATAAGAACTCTATTTCAGCTTGCTGAAGACGAAAAGCACATTTTCCCTGTAGCTTCAGAGACGTTACAACATGATTTCTATGTAGACGATGTATTGACAGGAACTGATTCGCTTGATCAAATTATTGAAGTGCAAAGACAACTGATAAATCTCTTAGAAAGAGGAGGTTTTGAACTACGAAAATGGTGTGCGAATCACCCTAGGATCTTAAACAATATCCCAAGTGAAAATATTGAAGCAGGATTCCTCATTGAAGAATCTGAAAACAAGTCAACCAAGGCCGTAGGTATTTTATGGCAGCCTTCAAATATACGAAATTACAAGTTTATATGACTTATAGTTTAATGCCGGCTGGAAACATGAAATAAGAAGTGTGTTAGTAGGCAGGGTCATCACTGCTGGTTTGTCATCACCTTGTGAGAGGAGAGTGGCCACCTACAACCTAGATTACATTTTCCCAACACAATCAAACCCACAAAAGCCACTCCCCACCTCTGCATATAACATATACAATATAAAATGATAAATATATTGTTTAAGTAATAAACTAGTACCTATCGGTTTCATATAAGCACCAAAGATGTCTCTTGTCCTTATATCTCCTTAAAAATATAGAAACAATGGTAAAAAAAGAATTACTTCCTATCGTAATGCCTCAATAACATATATTACTCAAAATGAGTTTACACAGAGTATAAAACCATTTGATACAATAAATAATACTAAATACACTTTTACCCCCCCAAAAAACAAGAATAAACTTCAATGTTGATGTGAGAATGGACGAAGTTTGTATTCTGCTTTGTAGACAACGGTTTATATTAAAGGCCACTCCTCCATTACACATATTTTATGTCAAAATATTAAAAATAAAGAAGTGGAAAGCTGAATATTTAGTAAATTTCAATACAAAAATAAACAATAACATCTGAGCAAGTGCATTTTTTTGTAGTATAAGTTATTCTCCTTATGAACGCCCTTTACATTTAACTCGATTTAACAGCAAAATCAACATTCTTTCGGTTCAGAAGATCCACGACATCCCTGTGCTGCCGCTGAATGTGTCGGATGTGGTGCGATTTTCGTTTGCATTTCTGCGGACAAAACGGACACTGAAATTTCGGTTCTTTCCCGCACTCCCACAGTATGTGTCTTTGGAGCGAATCCTTGCGTATATATGTGCGACTGCATGTAGGACACGTGAAAATTCCGTGCGCATGAGACCTTTTGTTTAGTTTTTTATTAGGAGTTTTTCCGTTTTCATTCAGTTCGCCTGTGGACAACAATTCTCCTCTTGTAGTGGACCATCCGCCTCCAACGTTTCATCGTGCTCTCATCTTGTGAGTCTTGTCCAGCTAACAGCATTTCTTGGTCTGTTGTGTCGCTTCCCATATGCCATGGTGTATATCCTGCTGGATGACTGTTGGAAGCACCAGACGATGGTCCTGGACTTGACAAATCCAGTTCATCCATTTCTTCTTCTTCTTCGTCCAATGTTAAATCTTCAACACTGTCATCATTTTGTAACTCTTCAGAATAATCACCACGCGGTTCAGACTTGACTTCATGTTTCATGGGTTCACTCTCGGTTTGTTCTGATTCTGGTGTCGACTGTTTCTTTGTATTTACTACTACTGGTGTGGTTATAGTACCACCAGCTCCACCACTCGAAATCGGTGGACTCTGGACATCACTTATATTTTTAATCTCTTTTTTATTTTCTTGTGTCTGTTGTGGCTGCTGTTGTTGCTGTTGCTGTGGTTGTTGTTGTTGATTATCATTCTGAGTTGGGACTAGGTTAGAATCATCTGACTGAGAAGGCCTACGCTGGCGTTTACGTTTCAGTGATTGTTAGTGGCAAGCTAGCTAGCATCTGATGAGTCTACAAATAAACTTTATTCAACTCTGAACACGGTGTGTTTTACCTCCGTATCAGCAAATCTAGAAAATCTTATCTCATCCTTTTGGAAGATAGAAGAAATTCCAAATAAGAAGAAACAATCCTATGAAGAGGAAGCATGTGAAAATCATTATGAGGCGAACATAAAACGTCAGCCAGATGGCAGATATGTTGCTAAGCTTCCGTTTTCGACTGATCCAACATCTTCTCTCGCTGAGTCAAAGGATCAAGCTTTCAGGCGTTTTATAGCCTTGGAACGTAAACTCAACAGAAATCCTGAACTCAAGGAAAATTATACTTTATTTCTAAATGAGTACCTAGAGAACGAGGAAATGGAGAAGATATCTGAGAAATCCGAACCTGACAAAGTATACTATTTGCCTCATCATCCTGTCCTGAAAGAGTCAAGCTCTACAACCAAACTACGTGTGGTTTTCGATGCCTCATCGATGACGTCTACAAATAAATCACTCAACAATGTTCTCATGGTTGGTCCTACAATACAACGCGATTTAATCTCAATATTGTTGTCATTCCGTACTCATATGTATGTTTTCACTGCAGATATCAAACAAATGTACCGTAAGGTGTTACTAGATGAAACTCAACGAGACTATCAACGAATTCTTTGGCGTAATAACACAACTGATCCAATTTCTACATATCGACTCAAGACAGTCACTTACGGTATCGCGTCAGCTCCATTTCTCGCAATAAGAACTCTATTTCAGCTTGCTGAAGACGAAAAGCACATTTTCCCTGTAGCTTCAGAGACGTTACAACATGATTTCTATGTAGACGATGTATTGACAGGAACTGATTCGCTTGATCAAATTATTGAAGTGCAAAGACAACTGATAAATCTCTTAGAAAGAGGAGGTTTTGAACTACGAAAATGGTGTGCGAATCACCCTAGGATCTTAAACAATATCCCAAGTGAAAATATTGAAGCAGGATTCCTCATTGAAGAATCTGAAAACAAGTCAACCAAGGCCGTAGGTATTTTATGGCAGCCTTCAAATATACGAAATTACAAGTTTATATGACTTATAGTTTAATGCCGGCTGGAAACATGAAATAAGAAGTGTGTTAGTAGGCAGGGTCATCACTGCTGGTTTGTCATCACCTTGTGAGAGGAGAGTGGCCACCTACAACCTAGATTACATTTTCCCAACACAATCAAACCCACAAAAGCCACTCCCCACCTCTGCATATAACATATACAATATAAAATGATAAATATATTGTTTAAGTAATAAACTAGTACCTATCGGTTTCATATAAGCACCAAAGATGTCTCTTGTCCTTATATCTCCTTAAAAATATAGAAACAATGGTAAAAAAAGAATTACTTCCTATCGTAATGCCTCAATAACATATATTACTCAAAATGAGTTTACACAGAGTATAAAACCATTTGATACAATAAATAATACTAAATACACTTTTACCCCCCCAAAAAACAAGAATAAACTTCAATGTTGATGTGAGAATGGACGAAGTTTGTATTCTGCTTTGTAGACAACGGTTTATATTAAAGGCCACTCCTCCATTACACATATTTTATGTCAAAATATTAAAAATAAAGAAGTGGAAAGCTGAATATTTAGTAAATTTCAATACAAAAATAAACAATAACATCTGAGCAAGTGCATTTTTTGTAGTATAAGTTATTCTCCTTATGAACGCCCTTTACATTTAACTCGATTTAACAGCAAAATCAACATTCTTTCGGTTCAGAAGATCCACGACATCCCTGTGCTGCCGCTGAATGTGTCGGATGTGGTGCGATTTTCGTTTGCATTTCTGCGGACAAAACGGACACTGAAATTTCGGTTCTTTCCCGCACTCCCACAGTATGTGTCTTTGGAGCGAATCCTTGCGTATATATGTGCGACTGCATGTAGGACACGTGAAAATTCCGTGCGCATGAGACCTTTTGTTTAGTTTTTTATTAGGAGTTTTTCCGTTTTCATTCAGTTCGCCTGTGGACAACAATTCTCCTCTTGTAGTGGACCATCCGCCTCCAACGTTTCATCGTGCTCTCATCTTGTGAGTCTTGTCCAGCTAACAGCATTTCTTGGTCTGTTGTGTCGCTTCCCATATGCCATGGTGTATATCCTGCTGGATGACTGTTGGAAGCACCAGACGATGGTCCTGGTCTTGACAAATCCAGTTCATCCATTTCTTCTTCTTCTTCGTCCAATGTTAAATCTTCAACACTGTCATCATTTTGTAACTCTTCAGAATAATCACCACGCGGTTCAGACTTGACTTCATGTTTCATGGGTTCACTCTCGGTTTGTTCTGATTCTGGTGTCGACTGTTTCTTTGTATTTATTACTACTGGTGTGGTTGTAGTACCACCAGCTCCACCACTCGAAATCGGTGGACTCTGGACATCACTTATATTTTTAATCTCTTTTTTATTTTCTTGTGTCTGTTGTGGCTGCTGTTGTTGCTGTTGCTGTGGTTGTTGTTGTTGATTATCATTCTGAGTTGGGACTAGGTTAGAATCATCTGACTGAGAAGGCCTACGCTGGCGTTTACGTTTCAGTGATTGTTAGTGGCAAGCTAGCATCTGATGAGTCTACAAATAAACTTTATTCAACTCTGAACACGGTGTGTTTTACCTCCGTATCAGCAAATCTAGAAAATCTTATCTCATCCTTTTGGAAGATAGAAGAAATTCCAAATAAGAGGAAACAATCCTATGAAGAGGAAGCATGTGAAAATCATTATGAGGCGAACATAAAACGTCAGCCAGATGGCAGATATGTTGTTAAGCTTCCGTTTTCGACTGATCCAACATCTTCTCTCGGTGAGTCAAAGGATCAAGCTTTCAGGCGTTTTCTAGCCTTGGAACGTAAACTCAACAGAAATCCTGAACTCAAGGAAAATTATACTTTATTTCTAAATGAGTACCTAGAGAACGAGGAAATGGAGAAGATATCTGAGAAATCCGAACCTGACAAAGTATACTATTTGCCTCATCATCCTGTCCTGAAAGAGTCAAGCTCTACAACCAAACTACGTTTGGTTTTCGACGCCTCATCGAAGACGTCTACAAATAAATCACTCAACAATGTTCTCATGGTTGGTCCTACAATACAACGCGATTTAATCTCAATATTGTTGTCATTCCGTACTCATATGTATGTTTTCACTGCAGATATCAAACAAATGTACCGTAAGGTGTTACTAGATGAAACTCAACGAGACTATCAACGAATTCTTTGGCGTAATAACACAACTGATCCAATTTCTACATATCGACTCAAGACAGTCACTTACGGTATCGCGTCAGCTCCATTTCTCGCAATAAGAACTCTATTTCAGGTTGCTGAAGACGAAAAGCACATTTTCCCTGTAGCTTCAGAGACGTTACAACATGATTTCTATGTAGACGATGTATTGACAGGAACTGATTCGCTTGATCAAATTATTGAAGTGCAAAGACAACTGATAAATCTGTTAGAAAGAGGAGGTTTTGAACTACGAAAATGGTGTGCGAATCACCCTAGGATCTTAAACAATACCCCAAGTGAAAATATTGAAGCAGGATTCCTCATTGAAGAATCTGAAAACAAGTCAACCAAGGCCCTAGGTATTTTATGGCAGCCTTCAAATATACGAAATTACAAGTTTATATGACTTATATTTTAATGCCGGCTGGAAACATGAAATAAGAAGTGTGTTAGTAGGCAGGGTTATCACTGCTGGTTTGTCATCACCTTGTGAGAGGAGAGTGGCCACCTACAACCTAGATTACATTTCCCAACACAATCAAACCCACAAAAGCCACTCCCCACCTCTGCATATAACATATACAATATAAAGTGATAAATATATTGTTTAAGTAATAAACTAGTACCTATCGGTTTCATATAAGCACCAAAGATGTCTCTTGTCCTTATATCTCCTTAAAAATATAGAAACAATGGTAGAAAAAGAATTACTTCCTATCGTAATGCCTCAATAACATATATTACTCAAAATGAGTTTACACAGAGTATAAAACCATTTGATACAATAAATAATACTAAATACACTTTTACCCCCCCAAAAAACAAGAATAAACTTCAATGTTGATGTGAGAATGGACGAAGTTTGTATTCTGCTTTGTAGACAACGGTTTATATTAAAGGCCACTCCTCCATTACACATATTTTATGTCAAAATATTAAAAATAAAGAAGTGGAAAGCTGAATATTTAGTAAATTTCAATACAAAAATAAACAATAACATCTGAGCAAGTGCATTTTTTTGTAGTATAAGTTATTCTCCTTATGAACGCCCTTTACATTTAACTCGATTTAACAGCAAAATCAACATTCTTTCGGTTCAGAAGATCCACGACATCCCTGTGCTGCCGCTGAATGTGTCGGATGTGGTGCGATTTTCGTTTGCATTTCTGCGGACAAAACGGACACTGAAATTTCGGTTCTTTCCCGCACTCCCACAGTATGTGTCTTTGGAGCGAATCCTTGCGTATATATGTGCGACTGCATGTAGGACACGTGAAAATTCCGTGCGCATGAGACCTTTTGTTTAGTTTTGTATTAGGAGTTTTTCCGTTTTCATTCAGTTCGCCTGTGGACAACAATTCTCCTCTTGTAGTGGACCATCCACTCCAACGTTTCATCGTGCTCTCATCTTGTGAGTCTTGTCCAGCTAACAGCATTTCTTGGTCTGTTGTGTCGCTTCCCATATGCCATGGTGTATATCCTGCTGGATGACTGTTGGAAGCACCAGACGATGGTCCTGGTCTTGACAAATCCAGTTCATCCATTTCTTCTTCTTCTTCGTCCAATGTTAAATCTTCAACACTGTCATCATTTTGTAACTCTTCAGAATAATCGCCACGCGGTTCAGACTTGACTTCATGTTTCATGGGTTCACTCTCGGTTTGTTCTGATTCTGGTGTCGACTGTTTCTTTGTATTTATTACTACTGGTGTGGTTGTAGTACCACCAGCTCCACCACTCGAAATCGGTGGACTCTGGACATCACTTATATTTTTAATCTCTTTTTTATTTTTTTGTGTCTGTTGTGGCTGCTGTTGTTGCTGTTGCTGTGGTTGTTGTTGTTGATTATCATTCTGAGTTGGGACTAGGTTAGAATCATCTGACTGAGAAGGCCTACGCTGGCGTTTACGTTTCAGTGATTGTTAGTGGCAAGCTAGCATCTGATGAGTCTACAAATAAACTTTATTCAACTCTGAACACGGTGTGTTTTACCTCCGTATCAGCAAATCTAGAAAATCTTATCTCATCCTTTTGGAAGATAGAAGAAATTCCAAATAAGAAGAAACAATCCTATGAAGAGGAAGCATGTGAAAATCATTATGAGGCGAACATAAAACGTCAGCCAGATGGCAGATATGTTGTTAAGCTTCCGTTTTCGACTGATCCAACATCTTTTCTCGGTGAGTCAAAGGATCAAGCTTTCAGGCGTTTTATAGCCTTGGAACGTAAACTCAACAGAAATCCTGAACTCAAGGAAAATTATACTTTATTTCTAAATGAGTACCTAGAGAACGAGGAAATGGAGAAAATATCTGAGAAATCCGAACCTGACAAAGTATACTATTTGCCTCATCATCCTGTCCTGAAAGAGTCAAGCTCTACAACCAAACTACGTGTGGTTTTCGACGCCTCATCGAAGACGTCTACAAATAAATCACTCAACAATGTTCTCATGGTTGGTCCTACAATACAACGCTATTTAATCTCAATATTGTTGTCATTCCATACTCATATGTATGTTTTCACTGCAGATATGAAACAAATGTACCGTAAGGTGTTACTAGATGAAACTCAACGAGACTATCAACGAATTCTTTGGCATAATAACACAACTGATCCAATTTCTACATATTGACTCAAGACAGTCACGGTATCGCGTCAGCTCCATTTCTCGCAATAAGAACTCTATTTCAGCTTGCTGAAGACGAAAAGCACATTTTCCCTGTAGCTTCAAAGACGTTACAACATGATTTCTATGTAGACGATGTATTGACAGGAACTGATTCGCTTGATCAAATTATTGAAGTGCAAAGACAACTGATAAATCTCTTAGAAAGAGGAGGTTTTGAACTACGAAAATGGTGTGCGAATCACCCTAGGATCTTAAACAATATCCCAAGTGAAAATATTGAAGCAGGATTCCTCATTGAAGAATCTGAAAACAAGTCAACCAAGGCCGTAGGTATTTTATGGCAGCCTTCAAATATACGAAATTACAAGTTTACATGACTTATAGTTTAATGCCGGCTGGAAACATGAAATAAGAAGTGTGTTAGTAGGCAGGGTCATCACTGCTGGTTTGTCATCACCTTGTGAGAGGAGAGTGGCCACCTACAACCTAGATTACATTTTCCCAACACAATCAAACCCACAAAAGCCACTCCCCACCTCTGCATATAACATATACAATATAAAATGATAAATATATTGTTTAAGTAATAAACTAGTACCTATCGGTTTCATATAAGCACCAAAGATGTCTCTTGTCCTTATATCTCCTTAAAAATATAGAAACAATGGTAAAAAAAGAATTACTTCCTATCGTAATGCCTCAATAACATATATTACTCAAAATGAGTTTACACAGAGTATAAAACCATTTGATACAATAAATAATACTAAATACACTTTTACCCCCCCAAAAAACAAGAATAAACTTCAATGTTGATGTGAGAATGGACGAAGTTTGTATTCTGCTTTGTAGACAACGGTTTATATTAAAGGCCACTCCTCCATTACACATATTTTATGTCAAAATATTAAAAATAAAGAAGTGGAAAGCTGAATATTTAGTAAATTTCAATACAAAAATAAACAATAACATCTGAGCAAGTGCATTTTTTTGTAGTATAAGTTATTCTCCTTATGAACGCCCTTTACATTTAACTCGATTTAACAGCAAAATCAACATTCTTTCGGTTCAGAAGATCCACGACATCCCTGTGCTGCCGCTGAATGTGTCGGATGTGGTGCGATTTTCGTTTGCATTTCTGCGGACAAAACGGACACTGAAATTTCGGTTCTTTCCCGCACTCCCACAGTATGTGTCTTTGGAGCGAATCCTTGCGTATATATGTGCGACTGCATGTAGGACACGTGAAAATTCCGTGCGCAAGAGACCTTTTGTTTAGTTTTGTATTAGGAGTTTTTCCGTTTTCATTCAGTTCGCCTGTGGACAACAATTCTCCTCTTGTAGTGGACCATCCGCTCCAACGTTTCATCGTGCTCTCATCTTGTGAGTCTTGTCCAGCTAACAGCATTTCTTGGTCTGTTGTGTCGCTTCCCATATGCCATGGTGTATATCCTGCTGGATGACTGTTGGAAGCACCAGACGATGGTCCTGGTCTTGACAAATCCAGTTCATCCATTTCTTCTTCTTCTTCGTCCAATGTTAAATCTTCAACACTGTCATCATTTTGTAACTCTTCAGAATAATCACCACGCGGTTCAGACTTGACTTCATGTTTCATGGGTTCACTCTCGGTTTGTTCTGATTCTGGTGTCGACTGTTTCTTTGTATTTACTACTACTGGTGTGGTTGTAGTACCACCAGCTCCACCACTCGAAATCGGTGGACTCTGGACATCACTTATATTTTTAATCTCTTTTTTTATTTTCTTGTGTCTGTTGTGGCTGCTGTTGTTGCTGTTGCTGTGGTTGTTGTTGTTGATTATCATTCTGAGTTGGGACTAGGTTAGAATCATCTGACTGAGAAGGCCTACGCTGGCGTTTACGTTTCAGTGATTGTTAGTGGCAAGCTAGCATCTGATGAGTCTACAAATAAACTTTATTCAACTCTGAACACGGTGTGTTTTACCTCCGTATCAGCAAATCTAGAAAATCTTATCTCATCCTTTTGGAAGATAGAAGAAATTCCAAATAAGAAGAAACAATCCTATGAAGAGGAAGCATGTGAAAATCATTATGAGGCGAACATAAAACGTCAGCCAGATGGCAGATATGTTGTTAAGCTTCCGTTTTCGACTGATCCAACATCTTCTCTCGGTGAGTCAAAGGATCAAGCTTTCAGGCGTTTTCTAGCCTTGGAACGTAAACTCAACAGAAATCCTGAACTCAAGGAAAATTATACTTTATTTCTAAATGAGTACCTAGAGAACGAGGAAATGGAGAAGATATCTGAGAAATCCGAACCTGACAAAGTATACTATTTGCCTCATCATCCTGTCCTGAAAGAGTCAAGCTCTGCAACCAAACTACGTGTGGTTTTCGACGCCTCATCGATGACGTCTACAAATAAATCACTCAACAATGTTCTCATGGTTGGTCCTACAATACAACGCGATTTAATCTCAATATTGTTGTCATTCCGTACTCATATGTATGTTTTCACTGCAGATATCAAACAAATGTACCGTAAGGTGTTACTAGATGAAACTCAATGAGACTATCAACGAATTCTTTGGCGTAATAACACAACTGATCCAATTTCTACATATCGACTCAAGACAGTCACTTACGGTATCGCGTCAGCTCCATTTCTCGCAATAAGAACTCTATTTCAGGTTGCTGAAGACGAAAAGCACATTTTCCCTGTAGCTTCAGAGACGTTACAACATGATTTCTATGTAGACGATGTATTGACAGGAACTGATTCGCTTGATCAAATTATTGAAGTGCAAAGACAACTGATAAATCTCTTAGAAAGAGGAGGTTTTGAACTACGAAAATGGTGTGCGAATCACCCTAGGATCTTAAACAATATCCCAAGTGAAAATATTGAAGCAGGATTCCTCATTGAAGAATCTGAAAACAAGTCAACCAAGGCCCTAGGTATTTTATGGCAGCCTTCAAATGACACATTTCAGTTTCATGTTAGTCTTTCTGAAGCACCTAAGCTTGTAACTAAACGAGTAATACTTTCTGACATTTCCAAAATTTTTGATCCTATTGGCCTTATCTCACCAGTAGTCATCACAGCAAAATTATTTATGAAAGAAATATGGTCTATAAAGGACTTTGGATGGGATGAACCAGTTCCCACCAACATACTGAAGAAGTGGAACGTTTACAGAAATTCATTGCAAGATCTAAACCAACTAGCCGTGGAGAGAAGAGTATTAAGTGGCACTTCCAATCAAGAATATGAGATACATGGTTTTGCTGATGCATCTGAGAGGGCGTACGGATCATGTTTGTATATAAGGACCATCCAAGAAAATAGTGATATTAGAGTTAAACTGTTATGTTCCAAGTCTCTTGTTGCACCACTTAAGCAACTAACTTTGCCCAGATTAGAATTATGTGCAGCACTTCTGTTGTCTCAGCTATTAAACAAAACTTTGAGTTCCTTGGAAAGGATACAAATTAGGAGCATCACTCTGTGGACTGACTCAACCATAGTGTTGCATTGGTTAAACTCATCTCCCAAAACTTGGCAGACCTTTGTAGCGAACAGAGTTTCACAGATTCAGAAACTAACAAACAACTGTACTTGGAAGCACGTTAGATCTCAAGACAACCCAGCTGATTTAATATCTAGAAGTACGTCTCCTCAAACGCTCATAAAAAATAAGCTATGGTGGCACGGACCTCAGTGGCTGACAAGCACAGAGTGCAATTGGCCCAAGACAATTCTAACTACTCCTGTTGATTCAGTATTTGAAGAAAGAAAAAAGAAAATTAACATACATTGTACTAATTCTTCATCATTTGAATTGATTGAGAAATTTTCATCTTGGACGAAACTTCTAAGAATTACTGCTTTATGCCGACGTTTTATTAAGAACTGTAAAAATCCTTCAAACCGAACCATAGGACATCTCACACCGGAGGACTTGCATAATGCAGAATTAGTATGGATAAAATCAGCCCAACGTACATTCTCTGACGACATAGATAGACTTCAGAAAAAGAAGACCGTAAGCAATAACATAAAATCACCTGCACCATATGTGGATGAGATAGGCATTCTTCGTGTTGGTGGTAGACTAAAACATGCTTCAATATCTTCAGATTGCAAAAACCCAATTCTGCTTCCACCTGATCATCAAATTACAAAATTGATATTTCATGAAACTCATACTACCACACTTCATACGGGTCCTCAAGCACTTCTTGCAGCAGTAAGGACAAAATATTGGCCTATTAATGGGAAGGTGTTAGCTCGATCCATCGTAAGAAAATGCTTTAAATGTAGTAGGTCAATGCCAAGAGCAGCTAAATATTTAATGGGCGACCTACCTGCTTGCCGAGTTCAACCTTCTCGTCCTTTTGAAAATTGTGGTGTCGATTTCTGCGGCCCTTTCTACTACCGGAGAGTTTTACAACGAAAATCTCATCCTGTAAAGGCATATGTAGGGCTCTTCGTTTGCATGTCTACCAAAGCTATTCATCTCGAATTGGTACCAGATTTAACAACGAAAAAATTCCTAGAAGCTCTTGATAGAATGATGGCACGACACGGGAAGATCAAAAACATCTACTCAGATAATGGCACTAACTTTGTCGGAGCGAAGAATGAACTCATCGAACTTCGTCAGCTATTTAAGACTGAAAACCATCAATATCAACTCCAGTCATTTTGTGCATCTGCATCTATAAACTGGCATTTCATTCCACCTCACTCACCACACTTCGGTGGCTTGTGGGAAGCGGGAGTTAAATCAGTTAAAGGTCATCTTAAACGAGTACTGGGAACACGTATTCTTTCTTATGACGAATTAGAAACATTACTCATTAAGATTGAAGCTTGTGTAAATTCTCGACCTTTGACACCTTTATCCACTGATCCTAATGACTTATACCCTTTAACACCCGCTCATTTTCTTATAGGTGAAACCTTATCATCTTTCCCTGTACCTGACTTGACGCATTTAAAAATGAATAGATTAGATTACTGGCAACACGTTCAACAAATGTATCAGAATTTTTGGAAACGCTGGTCAAACGAATACTTAGTTACATTACAACAGAGAAATAAATGGACCAAGGATTTTCCCCCTCCCCAACCAGGCTCTCTAGTGGTCATTCGAGAAGATTTTAGACCACCACTACACTGGGAAATTGGCCGTGTCGTTGAACTTCACATTGGGTCGGACGGAAAAGCTCGTGTTGCTACGATCCGAACTTCTCGAGGTTTGACTAAACGAGCTCTCGTCAAGCTTTGTCCTCTTCCAGATGATTGAAGTCTGCGCCTTCAACGGGGGCGGCATGTTCAACGTCTGTCATAAGTGGGGAGACTGTCCCACTACAAATCCAGCAGCGGTGAGGGTGGGGAGTCTGGAGAGAGGCAGTGCCGATTCTGTGCGCCAGCAGCAAGCAGTAAACTACATTATGTAAACTTTGTATTATCAAGCAGTTAAACTATGTAAACTTTTAAACTTGTATACTTTTTAACCAAAATTGTACTGTAAGCAATATAGTGTTCTTATACTTCGTCAAATTTTTGCGTGAATCTTATTTCACCTGCCAATTAAACTCCAAACACATGCAAAACATTATTTGATTCTGTTTGAATGTGCGGCAGTTATCGTTCATCATATAAACAATTACTCTTGTTAAAACATTAACAGTGGCAGGTAAACTACCCCTTTCCCTTAACCGATCTTCACCAAAATAAATAGGCCTTGAGTCCTCTACAACTCAGGCACATACATAAATAATTGTTTGATTCTGTTTGAATTTACGGCAGTTATCATTCTTCATGGAAAACGTTCTCATAAAATGTTGCACGTAAACTACCGCTTTCCCTTAACCGATCTTCAACAAAATCAACAGACCTTGAGTTATCTACAATTGAGGAAGGTATGCACAAATTTATATGATTCTGTTTAAATGTGCGGCAGTTATCGTCATAGAAACAGTTACTCTTGTTAAAACATAACTACCCCTTTCCCTTAACCGATCTTCACCAAAATCAACAAGCCTTCAGTCTTTTATAATTGAGGAACGAATGCAAAAAAAATATTTAATTCTGTTTGAATGTGCGGCAGTTATCGTTCATCATAAAAAAAATTACCATTGTTAAAATATAAAATGTCGCAGGTAAACTACCCCTTTCCCTTAACCGATCTTCACCAAATCAACGGACATTGAGTTCTGTATAGCTCAGAGAGGTATGCAAAACATTATTTGATTATGATTGAATTTATGGCAGTTATCATTCATCATAGAAAAAATTACCCATGTTAAAACATAAAACATTGCCAGTAAACTACCCCTTTCCCTAACCCGATCTTCAACAAAAACAATAGGTCTTGAGAACTCTACAATTCAGGGCTGTATGCAAAACATTATTTGATTCTGTTGGAATTTGCGGCTGTTATCGTTTGCCATAGAAAATACCCTTGTTAAAACAAAAAACGTTGCAGGCAAACTACCCCTTCCTCTTAACCGATCTTCACCAAAAACAACAGGTCTTCAGGACTCTTCAATTCAGAGTTGCATGCAAAACATTATTTGATTATGTTTGAATTTACGGCTGTTATTGTTTGCCATAGTAAATACCCTAGTTAAAACATAAAACGTTGCCGGTAAACTACCCCTTTCCCTTAACCAATCTTCACCAAAAACAATACGTCTTGAGAACTCTACAACTCAGGAAAGTGTGCAAAACATTAATTGATTCTCTTTGAATTTACGGCAGTTATCGTTCGTGATAGAAAAAATTACCCTTGTTAAAACATAAAACGTTGCAGGTAAACTACCCCTTTCTCTTAACCGATTTTCAACAAAATCAACAGACCTTGAGTACTGTATAATTCCAAAAGGTATGCAAAAGAGTAGTTGATTCTGTTTGAATTTACGGCAGGTATCGTTCGTCATAGAAAATATAGCCCTTGTTAAAACATAATATGTTGCTGGTAAACTACCCCATTCCCTTAACCGATCTTCACCAAAATCAACAGGTGTTGAGAACTATACAATTCAGGGCTGTATGCAAAACATTATTTGATTCTGTTTGAATTTGCGGCTGTTATCGTTTGCCATAGGAGAAAATTACCCTTGATAAAAAACCGTTTCAGGTAAACTACCCCTTTCCCTTAACCGATCTTCAACAAAAACAATAGGTCTTGGGTACTCTACAAATCAATGCAGTATGCAGAACATTATTTGATTCTGTTTGAATTTGCGGCTCTTATCGTTGCCATAGAAAATACCCTTGTTTAAAACAAAAAACATTGCTGGTAAACTACCCCTTTCCCTGAACCGATCTTCACCAAAAACAATAGGTCTTGGGAACTCTACAATTCAGAGCTGTATGCAAATAATCATTTGATTGTGTTTGAATTTGCGGCTGTTATCGTTTGCCATAGAAAATAATTACCCTTGATAAAAAAAAACGCAGGTAAACCACCCCTTTCCCTTAACCGATCTTCACCCAAAACAACAGGTCTTCAGTACTCTACAAATCAGGGCTGCATGCAAAAAACTATTTGATTCTGTTTGAATTTGCGACTGTGATCATTTGCCATAGAACACACACACACACACACACACACACACACACACACACACACACACACACACACACACACACACACACACACACACACACACACACACTTTTCGAGAAGTGACTTTTTTTCATGTTTTGAGTGTAGTATGATCAGAATCTGCAATAATCTCGAACACGATTTTTTTGCCATCACCATACTTCCATTCCTTAAAGAACACGGAAGTAAAATTAGATTTAAGGTACATTTGAAACAGGTTTTTTCTTCCATGTTCCTTAAGGAAATGGAAGTATGGTGATGGCAAAAAATATCGTGTTCGAGATTATTGCAGATTCTGATTGTACTACACTCAAAACTTGAAAAAGTCATTTTTCGAAAAGTGTCTGCGTGTGTGTCTGTCTGTGTGTCTGTAGATTTTTTTCTATGGCAAACTATAACAGCCACAAATTCAAACAGAATCAAATAATTTTTTTGCATACAGCCCTGATTTGTAGAGTACTCA
Organism: Magicicada septendecula; assembly: GCA_034769895.1. Taxonomy (NCBI): domain Eukaryota; kingdom Metazoa; phylum Arthropoda; class Insecta; order Hemiptera; family Cicadidae; genus Magicicada; species Magicicada septendecula. The sequence continues at coordinate 421,692,406 of CM068374.1, forward strand.
AGACCTATTGTTTTTGGTGAAGATCGGTTAAGGTAAAGGGGTAGTTTACCTGCAGCGTTTTTTGTTTTAACAAGGGTATTTTCTATGGCAAACGATAACAGCCGTAAATTCAAACAGAATCAAATGATTATTTGCATGCAACTCTGAATTGTAGAGTTTTCAAGACCTATTGTTTTTGGTGAAGATCGGTTAAGGGAAAGGGGTAGTTTACGTGCAACGGTTTTTTATCAAGGGTAATTTTACTTCCATGATCCTTAAGGAAATGGAAGTATGGTGATGGCAAAAAAAATCGTGTTCGAGATTATTGCAGATTCTGATTGTACTACACTCAAAACATGAAAAAGTCATTTTTCGAAAAGTGTCTGTGTGTGTCTGTCTGTGTGTCTGTAGATTTTTTTCTATGGCAAACAATAACAGCCGCAAATTCAAACAGAATCAAATAATTTTTTGCATACAGCCCTGATTTGTAGAGTAGTCATGACCTATTGTTTTTGGTGAAGATCGGTTAAGGGAAAGGGGTAGTTTACCTGCAACGGTTTTTTTTAATCAAGGGTAAATTTTTTATATGGCAAACTATAACAGCCGCAAATTCAAACAGAATCAACTACTCTTTTGCATACAGCCCTGAATTATAGAGTTCTCAAGACCTCTTGGTTTTGGTGAAGATGGGTTAAGGGGAAGGGGTAGTTTACCGGTATCATTTTATATTTTAACAAGGGTATTTTCTATGGCAAACGATAAAAGCCACAAATGTAAACAGAATCAAATAATTTTTTGCATACAGCGCTGAATTGTAGAGTTCTCATGACCTATTGTTTTTGGTGAAGATCGGGTATAGGAAAGGGGTAGTTTACCTCCAAGGTTTTATGTTTTAAAAGGGTATTTTGTATGGCAAACGATAAGAGCCGCAAATTCAAACAGAATCAAATAATGTTTCGCATACAGCCCTGAATTGTAGAGTTCTCAAGACCTATTGTTTTTGTTGAAGATCGGTTAAGGGAAAGGGGTAGTTTATCAGCAACGTTTTATGTTTTAAAAAGGGTAATTTTTTAATGACGAACGATAACTGCTGAAAAATCAAAGAGAATCAAATAATTTTTTGCATACTTTCCTGAGTTGTAGAGAACTCTAGGTCTGTTGATTTTGGTGAAGATCGGTTAAGGGAAAGGGGTAGTTTACCTGCAACATTTTATGTTGTAAGAAGAGAAATGTTTCCATGACGAACGTTAACTGCCGCACATTCAATCAGAATCAAATGTTTTTTTGCATGCATCCCTGAATTGTAGAGGACTGAAGGTCTATTGATTTTGAAGAAGATCGGTTAAGAGAAAGGTGTAGTTTACCTGAAACATTTTATGATTTAACAAGAGTAAAGTACTTAATTTTTATAAATAAAGTATCCTGATAAGAAGTTCATAATAATCCACTGTAGAAACATAGATGAAATATCTATAAATGAAGAGGTTCGGTGAACGGGGTGTGGGTAATTTTCTATTATTAAAAATTATAGTTGAAGGTGTAGGGGAGAATTTTTTATATGTGTACTACGTTATCGGCAACAAAGAAGTAGTTTTTTGTTAAAATTGCTTCCCGGGCTGTTTAGCCATAGTCCAATGTTTTCTGCAGAACCAGACTTTTCGGCAGTGCCATCGACTGCCATCATCAGTGAAAATCGAGTGCGAAAACGTGAGGTGGTATACGTTAGTGACCACAGTACTGTGGTTAAGGCTGAAGCAATAAGTAGAAAGAAGTAGTTTCTATGGAAATATTTCATTTCGAATATGATTTTAAATATAAATCTTAGAACATGGAAGTCATGTATGGTTCTCCATACCGACATTTTAAATATTCCTGAATATTTTTTAAATAAAGGCACTCAGATTGGAACTTGATTGTCTGTTATTAAATAAGTGAATTATTTAGTTTTTTATGTATTAAATTTTTTACTAATTTTGTTTTTGACAAGCTTATCACCCCCCCCCCCCCGTCTTATAGAGGGAGGACTTCTCAGGTAGAGAACTGCTTGTATAGTATGGTATTATGACTTGTATACCTTACATAACTCGCCTGGAAGAAGTAACCCTTTTGCAAGTGAATGGAACGTAGGCTTCAGAAGATTTATGGCACTAACACGAGTTGACTTTTGTTTGTATTATATCACACATTTGGTTCAATTTGCCCCAGTTGTATAGTGTACATTACATACATTGAAATGTGTATTGTGATTTGTATTAATTATTTTGTGGAACAATTAAGTCTACAGTCTACATGTAATGTTGGTGTGAGGAATACAAAATTAAAAGCATTGAACGATGTTGATAAGAGTGTTAGTAAATTAGTAAATCATATTGTATTGGAACTAAATGTTAGCGAAAAACACGATTATTGATGAGAGAAGGAATAGAACAGATGAGAGAATGACATGGGAGGACGATGTGAGGTGCTCGCTGTAGGAGCAGGAGTGCAGTGGAGTATAGCCTAGGATCTGGCTATGCAGAGACCACGCTGGCAAGACCTTTGGTCAACCTCTACACCTTCTTGTAGAAGAGGATTGGAATAAAAAGAAGAAGAAGAAGAAGAAGAAGAAGAAGAAGAAGAAGGAATTGTGTGAGACACATTGGATGTTTGATATTACAGCATTGGTGTCAATTTTTGGTCATGGTAATACGGTAAATCAAGTGCTGTAGGTTACATAATTTTTATGTCAAAATTGTATACAATCTATGAAGTATTTAAACAGTTCTGAAAAGGTTAAACAGGACACATGCTTGTTGTTTTGTATAATAATTTCTGTTTATACAGTGTACGCATACAATTTGTTAGTGTAGAAAACACACTTTCAAAGTGTACATTTTCTTGTAGTGATTTAATTGCGAGAGAGTGGTGACACTTCTGACCTCTTACTGTGTTATTATTGCATTTTCGAAAGCTGGTTATGTTTCCACATCACAAATAACGATTTCAATTTCAACAAATGAGCGTAGGAGTATTATGATTATTATCATCATGGGTTAGGAAGGAGTCAGTTGTCATTTACTATATGCCAGGTGTGGTTTCATATTATAATTAAATTCATTATAAATGAGAAGTCAATCATCTAATTTTTTTTCAGCTTTATATATAGCAGTGTTAATATAATGGTTTATGAAAATTGTAAATTTTATTATCTGCAAGATATAGATTGTGATGAGTCTCTATTATTTCAACATCATAGTTAAATGAACATGTTTTTACTTTTTAATGTACTGACCAGTGGAACTGTACTTTATAAGACGAAAGTCATAAGACATTTAGTTAGGACTTGAAAACTGTAGGACAAAAATGTCATCAGTATGAAGTAACTATCAGCTTGTAAATTGTTGGTGACATCATTGAAATTTTGTTAAACTCATTATAAGAGATAGTTATAACCAGAAAAGTTTATTTTTATAGTTGGTTCTAAAAAATTCATAATTGTCATTGCAGGTGAGATGATTTTTTTTGAAACATGAGACATGGTAAAGAATAAGGCATATTGAAGGAAGACCCATAACGGATATATTGTATTACATAAAGGAGATAAGAATCATCCAGTTTGGGGTGGTATAGGGTAGGAATTAATAGGTCGTATTATTTACAGACTGAAATTGAAAAGTGATGTAACAGGCTGTCACTGGTAATAAACGTAATACGGTCTAATCTAAATTGATGTGAGGTGTAGGCTGTAAATAGTTTCAGCATGATAATGCTATTATATGGCAGTCAGTGGTGTGTCATTTGGCTGATATCACTAAATTCAAAGAACTGGTAGGTACTGCTAACACTTTGATGATTGGTCTTAACTATTCATGTAGTTAAAAACTGGATGAGAAGGTGGTCCAGTTTTTAATAGTCTTGTAACTTTAGAATAAAACACTTGTTCCATCACAATAAATCCTCAGATTTTATGATCTCCGCATCTCTTCTAAAGTCTCATTTCCATGTCCTTTAGAATACACTTACGTATTCTTTCATTTTGAATGTACTCTGTGTGCTAAAATTATGTGTCTAGTCAATTTCTCCATTATTGTCAAACCCTAACTGATGACCAGTAGGGCCAAAAAGTGGGGCATAAGTTTGTTAAAATTGTGGAGTCATGTGGGATGTCACTTGAAAGAGAATTTTAACCAAAATCTGAATATAGTGTACAGTTGTAGAAATTTCAAATTTTTTGATCCCAGGGCCAAAAAGTGGAATCAAAAAATGAAAAAAATTGTAAAAAACCACCCGGATGTCAGACTAAAGGGAATTTTAGCACAAATCCAGTTGTTTTGAATGTATAGTGTTTATTGTATGATTGCTCTACAATTGTTACTTTTGTAAATAAATAAATAAAAATAGGGTAATCAGGATTTTTATAATTTTTCTGAAAATTGAATAATTCTCTAATTTAAAAATGTATCCAGTAATAAATGTACATCATTGAAGACGGTGAGTGAATTCTGCAGATCAGGGAGCATACTAGTATATAAAATTATATGTATTTTCTTGTTTTATTTCTATATTATGTGAGTCCCATTTTTTTATTTTATTAACTTTAACTTACTTATGTAGGGTCACTTTGGTAAATCTGAAAGTTTTGTAACTTTAATTTGAAAGCTTCGTAGTTTTGCATTAATGACATTATATAGGAGCAATATAAGCGATTTGTGTTTTGTAAATTAAACATAAATGTATGTATGATGTAGTCTTTATAATTTGTATAAAATGTGTAAATAAAATTGTAAAATATAAATAAAATAAAAAATAATGCATAAAATCATTTTTTGGCTTTCATAATGATGCTGTTTTGATGGTTATTTTTGTAAAAAGAATACTTTCAAAAATATTAAATTTTGTGATCAGTTTTAATTGATTATTAATTATGATTTCAGTGAGTGCTGGTTATTGTTTTGAAAACTAGAAATATTATTTTATTGCATGTGCTTTACAGACTGAAAAAACTAGTAGTGGTTAATGTTGGGTATTGCTGGTTGTTATGTACAAATTATTTGCACGTGATTCATGGCAAAGGAAAGAAATGTGAACGTGCAGAGGAAACAAAACTGGTTTTGTTTACATGGACTACAAGTGTGCAAGTACACATGTGTGCTGGTAATTAAATCCCATGATATTCATTAAAACAGAATTGTCCATTGTAAGTTGATTTTCTACAGGAAGTAATTGTAGGTAATTGCTTAATACAGTTTATGTGACTCATTTGGAACATATATATGTGTTTTATCACAGTCAGTGAACAGTGTTCAGTTCATTTCTTCAGACATTTCTTTGTGCTGCCTCACACCAATGCTTAGCAAAAAGTTTGTTGCTGTACTAGTAGAAATGCTCATTACCAACATGTTTTCTCAGTTATGTTTTGACTTTGACACGCACTTCTAAGTTACTAGTAAACTTCTCTGTAGTTAAGGTCAGGATTTTCAAAGTACACAGTGGTCAAAGTGTAGAACATTGTAGTAGATGATATAGAAATTCAACAAGTATGTTTATATTAACTATCTTCTGTCTTAAACAACTAATAGAAAAAAGACTATCTGTAAATCAAGAGGTTCACCTTCTCTTCATAGATCTGCCTAAGGCTTACGATAATGTCCTTGTCTCTAAATTGTGGGAAGTTCTACAGAACACTAATATAAACCACCCTCTCATTCAGGCAATACAAGAAATTTATAGAGACTCCAAAATAAAGATCAAAATAGGGAAAAAAGAGTCAGCAGGGTTTACAGTATCGAAAGGTCTAAGGCAAGGGTGTTGCATCTCCCCGACATAGTTCAAAATATATATAGACACAGTATTGTGACAGTGGAACAGAAAGTGCAGAGGTATGGGAATTCCAATAGGTGGAACCCATATTTTCACATTTCAATTCGCGGATGACCAGGTCTTAGTAGCACAAGACAAAGAGGACTTGGAGTATATGACTCGGAAGATCAAAGACAAATACGAGAGCTGGGGACTGTCAATAAATCTAGAAAAGACCAAGTATTAATGCATGGGAGGTACTGAAACCAACTTGCAATTGGAAAATAATAAAGAAATTGAAAATTGCCATGCATATAAATATTTAGGAGTACAGATAAAGCAGGGTGGCAGAGATACAGATGAAATAAAGGAGAGAGTAGGCATGGGACGGAGGGCTATGAAAAGGCTAAATAGTATATGGTGGCATGACCAGATAACTAGAGGAAGGAAAGTACAGATATACAATACTATCGTAAAGAGTATTCTGTTGTATGGTGCTGAGAGTTGGAGAATAACAGAATCGGACAAAAGGAAAATACTAGCTGTGGAGATGGATGCACTAAGGAGATCATGCAGAGTATCCAGGTGAGAGAAAATAAGAAATGAACAGATTAGAGAAATGATAAATGTGAAACATGCAGTAGTAGACGAAATAGAAAGAAGACAGTTGATTTGGTTTGAACATGTTAAACGGATGGGAGGAGAAAGGTTGCCAAAAATGATAATGGAATGGTTACCCCCGAGAAGACGAAAAGGGGAAGACCCAGACAATCGTGGGGAGAGAGTATCCAGAAAGCTCTAAGTGTGAGGAATCTGACAGAAGAACATTGTCAGGACAAAAAATATTGGAGAGAAAGTCTGGAAATCGGACAGCGACGACAGACACTATAAACCGACGCGCGCGCATGTGTGTTCATATTAACAGTTAAGCAAATTGATAAAATCAGTACATGTAATCGGTTATCATGAATTTGGAAAGGACATTAAATCTAGGGACTGGTCATGGGCAGTCTTCACAAATGAAGGTTTACGTTTAAGCTAGCTATACCTGTTTACATAAAAATAATGCTATATAACTGCTGTGTATTAATGGGTCTTAACGTATCACACCAAGGGATGACATTAACTGGAAAGAGGCAAAAGCAGAACGTTCATGTAATGCAAACAGCAATGGAATGATCAGTGCTGAATTTAACATTTAACAGAGAGAAAACATAACACCATTGTTAAACAAGTAACTCACTCTTCCTGGTCCTGTAAATCAAAATGGAATTGAATCAGTAATATTGCAATATTAATGGTCAAAAAGGATGTTTGATTAGGGACATAGCTGGGTGCTTTGAAAATAGAGATAAACCTCTAGCAAGAGATACTATGATTTATAAAAATCTGGGCTTAGATTGCACATAACCAGAAGGGTTAAAAGTAAGGAACAGAAGTAATAATTATTTGAGTTGATGCTGCTGATTATGGTGGTGTTATATAATGGCAAACAGCAAGCAGCATTCAATGAGGACGTGAATTATACCCTATTTGTGAAGAGCTAAGAGTAATCACATAACAACAACTCAGTACAGTCACAGTATTTTAATTGTATTAAAAATATATTGGCATTATGTTTAAAATTATCCGGTTACTTACTTTTTTCTTTTATCTGTATAGTAAAAAAAAGAGCATGCTTTTTACCATCAGTAATGGTAGTTCGTTTTGATTCTGTGCTTAAAAGATTTAATACAATATTTTTTTGTTTTTATTTTTGTTGCAGTTTTAAATTTATTTTTCCTTTCTTGACATTTGATTTCTATGTTCATGTGATACAGTATGTATTTTGGTCTCATGGCTTTTTGCACTCATTTTATCCATACTAATTTTGGGCAATCATTTATCTTTATATAAATGTACTCTCACCACTCGGTAAAGAGCATACATGGTAGTGGTACATTATACTTATATAGTAAGTACATTAGACAACGAGTGTAGTACACTTTACAATGTAAATATTATTTAAATGGAAGTTTTTATTCATAAGTATAAACGTATAAAAAAAATATCAGTATGGAGAACCATACATGACTTCCATGTTCTAAGACTTATATTTAAAATCATATTCGAAATGAAATATTTCCATAGACACTACTTCTTTCTACTTATTGCTTCAGCCTTAACCACAGTACTGTGGTCACTAACGTATACCACCTCACGTTTTCGCACTCGATTTTCACTGATGATGGCAGTCGATGGCACTGCCGAAAAGTCTGGTTTTTTCATTAATAGAAAATTACCCCCACCCCGTTCACCTAATTTTCTTCATTTATAGATATTTCATCTACGTTTCTACAGTAGATTATTATGAGCTTCTTATCAGGATACTTTATTTATCAAAATTAAGTACTTTAATCTTGTTAAAACAAAAACGTTGCAGGTAAACTACCCCTTTCCCTTAACCGATCTTCACCAAAATCAACAGCCCTTGAGTTCTCTACAATTCAAGAACGTATGCAAAAAATTATTTGATTTTATTTGAATTTACAGCAGTTATCGTTCGTCATAGAAAACATTACCCTTGTTAAAACATAAAATGTTGCTGGTAAACTACCCTATTCCCTTAACCAATCTTCACCAAAACCAACAGGTCTTGAGAACTCTACAATTCAGGGCTGTATGCAAAACATTATTTGGTTCTGTTTGAATTTGCGGCTGTTATCGTTTGCCATAGAAAAAAAATTACCCTTGATAAAAAAACGTTGCTGGTAAACTACCCCTTTCCCGTAACCGATCTTCATCAACACCAATATGTCTTGAGTACTCTACAATTCAGGGCTGTATGCAAAAAATTATTTGATTCTGTTTGAACTTGCGGTTCTTATCATTTGCCATAGTAAATCCCCTTGTTAAAATATAAAACGTTGCAGGTAAACTACCTCTTTCCCTTAACCGATCTTCAAAAAAATCAACAGACCTTGAGTTCTGTATAATTCAAAGAGGTATCGCAAAAGAGTAGTTGATTCGGTTTAAATTTATGGCAGTTATCGTTCGTCATATAAAAAATAAACTACTTCTTTGTTGCCGATAACGTAGTACACATATAAAAAATTCTCCCCTCCCTCTTCAACTATAATTTTCATTAATAGAAAATTACCCCCACCCTGTTCAACTAGCCTCTTCATTTATAGATATTTCATCTACGTTTCTACAGTGGATTATTATGAGCTTCTTATCAGGATACTTTGTTTATCAAAATTAAGTACTTTACTCTTGTTAAAACATAAAATGTTGCAGGTAAACTACCCCTTTCTCTTAACCAATCTTCACAAAAATCAATAGACCTTCAGTCCTCTACAATGCAGGAATGCATGCAAAAAAATAATTGATTCTGTTTGAATGTGCGGCAGTTATCGTTTGTCATAGAAACATTTCTCTTGTTACAACATAACATGTTGCAGGTAAACTACCCCTTTCCCTTAACCGATCTTCACCAAAATCAACAGGCCTTGAGTTCTCTACAATTCAGGAACGTATGCACAAAATTATTTGATTTTATTTGAATTTACGGCAGTTATCGTTCGTCATAGAAAACATTACCCTTGTTAAAACATAAAATGTTGCCAGTAAACTACCCTATTCCCTTAACTGATCTTCACCAAAACCAACACGTCTTGAGAACTCTACAATTCAGGGCTGTATGCAAAACATTATTTGATTCTGTTTGAATTTGCGGCTGTTATCATTTGCCATAGAAAAAAAATCACCCTTGATAAAAAAACGTTGCTGGTAAACTACCCCTTTCCCTTAACCGATCTTCACCAACACCAATAGGCCTTGAGTTCTCTACAATTCAGGAACGTATGCAAAAAATTATTTGATTTTATTTGAATTTACGGCAGTTATCGTTCGTCATAGAAAAAATTACCCTTGATAAGAAAAACATTTCAGGTAAACTACCCGCATACAACTTTACAATTCAGGGCTGTATCCAGAACATTATTTGATTCTGTTTTAATTTGTGGCTGTTATCGTTTGCCATAGGAAAATATCGGTATGGAGAACCATACATGACTTCCATGTTCTAAGATTTATATTTTAAATCATTTTCAAAATGAAATATTAACATAGAAACTACTTCTTTCTACTTACTGCTTCAGCCTTAACCACTGTACTGTGGTCACTAACGTATACCACCTCACGTTATCGCACTCGTTTTTCACTGATGATGGAATTCAATGGCATTGCCGAAACGTCTGGTTTGTGGAAAACATTGGAATACGGCCAAACATCCCGGGAAGGAATTTTAACAAAAACTATTTCTTTGTTGCCAATAACGTAGTACACATATATATAAAAAATATGCATAAAATTAATGGCTTTTATAAGTTAATGATTGATCTCCATTAAGTAGTGCTCAAGTTTCGAAAGTTTTAATATTATGATGTCCGTAATTAAAACATCAGAGCAGGTTTAATGTGTATGAGGGTACACCGTGGACAAAAATTTTCAACATTTCCTATTTAGCGTTGCTTAGAGTAAAGCTGCGAATCTACAGTGTACGTTTCACAGAACAAACACGTGGAAAAGTAGGAGCGCTCCGAAGTCACTCATGGATCCTCAGCATCTTGCAGAGGGTTCATTCCCTAAAGACGAAAAGTCTGTCTATGAATCGTTCCTCAGTAAACACGTGCAGTTACACTGCCCAGCGATCCACAGGAAGCAAATCGCTATCCACGCTGGACACTTTTTCGGCTTGCACGCGTTATGTTGGTGTTGGTTTCGGCACTTTCCATTTAAAAAGCGTGCAAATGTAAGAAAATAAACATGAGTGAGGCCAGAAATAACGTGAATTGTGTGTGTGTGTGTGTGTGTGTGTGTGTGTGTGTGTGTGTGTGTGTGTGTGTGTGTGTGTGTGTGTGTCTCCCTGCCTTTTTATTGCAGTAATCATAATAATAAAATGGAAATGTAAACATTACATAATTGAGATATGCTTGCCTGCCACGAACGATATATTTTCACTCATACATGATTTACACTAAAATGAAAAAATTATAATTTTATTGCCTGGCAACAAAATTATTTTATTTTTAACAATTACCATTGTTTGAAAAAGTTTAAATGAATTTTCAAGTACTTTACTGTTGTTAAAACGTAAAAGGTTGCAGGTAAACTACCCCTTCCCTTTAACCGATATTCACCAAAATCAAAAGTCCTTGAGATCTCTACAAATCAGGGCAGTATGCAAACAATTATTTGATTCTGTTTGAATTTGCGGCTGTTATCGTTTGCCATAGAAAATACCCTTGTTAAAACATTAAAAATGTTGCAGGTAAACTACCCCTTTCCCTTAACCGATCTTCACCAAAAACAACAGGTCTTTAGAACTCTACAATTCAGGTCTGTATACAAAAGAGTAGTAGATTCTGTTTAAATTTGCGGCTGTTATCGTTTGAAATAGAAAAAAATTACCCTTGATTAAAAAAAAACCGTTGCAGGTAAACTACGCCTTTCCCTTAACCGATCTTCACCAAAAACAATAGGTCGTGATTACTCTACAAATCAGGGCTGCATGCAAAAAATTATTTGATTCTGTTTGAATTTGCGGCAGTTATCGTTTGCCATAGAAAAAAAATCTACAGACAGACAGACACACACACAGACACACACACAGACAGTTTTTGAAAATATCGGTATGGAGAACCATACATAACTTCCATATTCTATGATTTATATTTAAAATCATTTTCAGCCAAACAGCCAGGCTGTGTCTTACCTGCCTTTTTATTGCTGTATTAAATGAAAAATATTATATTACATTAAAATGAAAAAATTATAATTTTATTGCCTGGCAACAAAATTATTTTATTTTTAACAATTACCATTGTTTCAAAAAGTTTAAATACATTTTCAAGTACTTTACTCTTGTTAAAACGTAAAAGGTTGCAGGTAAACTACCCCTTCCCCTTAACCGATCTTCACCAAAATCGAAAGTCATTGAGACCTCTACAATTCAGGGACGTATGCAAAAAATTACTTGATTCTGTTTGAATTTGCGGCTGTTATCGTTTGCCATAGAAAATACGCTTGATAAAAAAACGTTGCAGGTAAACTACCCCTTCCCCTTAACCGATCTTCACCAAAAACAATAGGTCTTGAGTACTCTACAAATCAGGGCTGTATGCAAAACATTATTTGATTCTGTTTGAATTTGCGGCTGTTATCGTTTGCCATAGAAAATACCCTTGTTAAAAAAACGTTGCAGGTAAACTACCCCTTTCCCTCAACCGATCTTTACCAAAAACAATAGGTCTTGAGTACTCTACAAATCAGGGCTGTATGCAAAACATTATTTGATTCTGTTTGAATTTGCGGCTGTTATCGTTTGCCATATAAAATACCCTTGTTAAAAAAACGTTGCAGGTAAACTACCCCTTTCCCTCAACCGAACTTCACCAAAAACAATAGGTCTTGAGAACTCTACAATTTAGGGCTGTATGCAAATAATCTTTTGATTCTGTTTGAATTTGCGGCTGTTATCGTTTGCCATAGGAAATACCCTTGTTAAAACATAAAACGTTACAGGTAAACTACCCCTTTCCCTTAACCGATCTTCACCAAACTCAACAGATCTTGAGAACTCTACAATTCAGGGCTGTATGCGAAACATTATTTGATTCTGTTTGAATTTGCGGCTGTTATCGTTTGCCAAACAAACAAAATTACCCTTGCTGAAAAAAAACCGTTGCAGGTAAACTACCCCTTACCCTCAACCGATCTTCACCAAAAACAATAGGTCGCGAGTACTCTGCAAATCAGAGCTGCATGCAAAAAATTATTTGATTCTGTTTGAATTTGCGGCAGTTATCGTTTGCCATAGAAAAAAAATCTACAGACAGACACACAGACAGACAGAAGATAGACAGACAGACAGACAGACACACACACAGACACTTTCCGGAAAACGACTTTTTTTCATGTTTTGAGTGTAGTACAATCAGAATCTGCAATAATCTCGAACACGATTTTTTTTGCCATCACCATACTTCCATTCCTTAAGGAATATGGAAGTAAAATATCGGTATGGAGAACCATACATGACTTCCATATTCTAAGATTTATATTTAAAATCATTTTCAGCCAAACAGCCAGGCTGTGTCTTACCTGCCTTTTTATTGCTGTATTAAATGAAAAATATTATATTACATTAAAATGAAAAAATTATAATTTTATTGCCTGGCAACAAAATTATTTTATTTTTAACAATTACCATTGTTTCAAAAAGTTTAAATAAATTTTCAAGTACTTTACTCTTGTTAAAACGTAAAAGGTTGCAGGTAAACTACCCCTTCCCCATAACCGATCTTCACCAAAATCGAAAGTCATTGAGACCTCTACAATTCAGGGACGTATGCAAAAAATTATTTGATTCTGTTTGAATTTGCGGCTGTTATCGTTTGCCATAGAAAATACGCTTGATAAAAAAACGTTGCAGGTAAACTACCCCTTCCCCTTAACCGATCTTCACCAAAAACAATAGGTCTTGAGTACTCTACAAATCAGGGCTGTATGCAAAACATTATTTGATTCTGTTTGAATTTGCGGCTGTTATCGTTTGCCATAGAAAATACCCTTGTTAAAAAAACGTTGCAGGTAAACTACCCCTTTCCCTCAACCGATCTTCACCAAAAACAACAGGTCTTGAGAACTCTACAATTTAGGGCTGTATGCAAATAATCTTTTGATTCTGTTTGAATTTGCGGCTGTTATCGTTTGCCATAGGAAATACCCTTGTTAAAACATAAAACGTTACAGGTAAACTACCCCTTTCCCTTAACCGATCTTCACCAAAAACAATAGGTCTTGAGTACTCTACAATACAGGGCTGTATGCAAAACATTATTTGATTCTGTTTGAATTTGCGGCTGTTATCGTTTGCCATAAAAAATACCCTTGTTAAAAAAACGTTACAGGTAAACTACCCCTTTCCCTCAACCGATCTTCACCAAAAACAATAGGTCTTGAGAACTCTACAATTTAGGGCTGTATGCAAATAATCTTTTGATTCTGTTTGAATTTGCGGCTGTTATCGTTTGCCATAGGAAATACCCTTGTTAAAACATAAAACGTTACAGGTAAACTACCCCTTTCCCTTAACCGATCTTCACCAAAAACAATAGGTCTTGAGTACTCTACAAATCAGGGCTGTATGCAAAACATTATTTGATTCTGTTTGAATTTGCGGCTGTTATCGTTTGCCATAGAAAATACCCTTGTTAAAAAAACGTTGCAGGTAAACTACCCCTTTCCCTCAACCGAACTTCACCAAAAACAATAGGTCTTGAGAACTCTACAATTCAGGGCTGTATGCAAATAATCTTTTGATTCTGTTCGAATTTGCGGCTGTTATCGTTTGCCATAGGAAATACCCTTGTTAAAACATAAAACGTTACAGGTAAACTACCCCTTTCCCTTAACCGATCTTCACCAAAAACAGCAGATCTTGAGAACTCTACAATTCAGGGCTGTATGCGAAACATTATTTGATTCTGTTTGAATTTGCGGCTGTTATCGTTTGCCAAACAAACAAAATTACCCTTGCTAAAAAAAAACCGTTGCAGGTAAACTACCCCTTTCCCTCAACCGATCTTCACCAAAAACAATAGGTCGCGAGTACTCTGCAAATCAGGGCTGCATGCAAAAAATTATTTGATTCTGTTTGAATTTGCGGCAGTTATCGTTTGCCATAGAAAAAAAATCTACAGACAGACAGACAGACAGACACACAGACAGACAGACAGACAGACAGACACACACAGAGACGCTTTTCGGAAAACGACTTTTTTTCATGTTTTGAGTGTAGTAGAATCAGAATCTGCAATAATCTCGAACACGATTTTTTTTGCCATCACCATACTTCCATTCCTTAAGGAATATGGAAGTAAAATTACCCTTGATAAAAAACCGTTGCAGGTAAACTACCCCTTTCTCTTAATCGATCTTCACCGAAAACGATAGGTCTTGAGACCTCTACAATTCAGGGACGTATGCAAAAAATTATTTGATTCTGTTTGAATTTGCGGCTGTTATCGTTTGCCATATAAAATACGCTTGATAAAAAAACGTTGCAGGTAAACTACCCCTTCCCCTTAACCGATCTTCACCACAAACAATAGGTCTTGAGTACTCTACAAATCAGGGCTGTATGCAAAAAATTATTTGATTCTGTTTGAACTTGCGGCTGTTATCGTTTGCCATAGAAAATACCCTTGTTAAAAAAACGTTGTAGGTAAACTACCCCTTTCCCTTAACCGATCTTCACCAAAAACAATAGGTCTTGAGACCTCTACAATTTACGGCTGTATGCAAATAATCTTTTGATTCTGTTTGAATTTGCGGCTGTTATCGTTTGCCATAGGAAATACCCTCGTTAAAACATAAAACGTTACAGGTAAACTACCCCTTTCCCTTAACCGATCTTCACCAAAAACAATAGGTTTTGAGAACTCTATAATTCAGGGCTGTATGCGAAACATTATTTGATTCTGTTTGAATTTGCGGCTGTTATCGTTTGCCAAAAAAAAAATTTCCCTTGATAAAAAAAAAACTGTTGCAGGTAAACTACCCCTTTTCCTCAACCGATCTTCACCAAAAACAATAGGTCGCGAGTACTCTACAAATCAGGGCTGTATGCAAAAAATTATTTGATTCTGTTTGAATTTGCGGCAGTTATCGTTTGCCATATAAAAAAAATCTATAGACAGACAGACACACACACAGACACTTTTCGAAAAATGACTTTTTTTCATGTTTTGAGTGTAGTAAAATCATATTCTGCAATAATCTCGAACACGATTTTTTTTGCCATCACCATACTTCCATTTCCTTAAGGAACATGGAAGTAAATATCGGTATGGAGAACCATACATGACTTCCATATTCTAAGATTTATATTTAAAATCATTTTCAGCCAAACAGCCAGGCTGTGTCTTACCTGCCTTTTTATTGCTGTATTAAATGAAAAATATTGTATTACATTAAAATGAAAAAATTATAATTTTATTGCCTGGCAACAAAATTATTTTATTTTTAACAATTACCATTGTTTCAAAAAGTTTAAATAAATTTTCAAGTACTTTACTCTTGTTAAAACGTAAAAGGTTGCAGGTAAACTACCCCTTCCCCTTAACCGATCTTCACCAAAATCGAAAGTCATTGAGACCTCTACAATTCAGGGACGTATGCAAAAAATTATTTGATTCTGTTTGAATTTGCGGCTGTTATCGTTTGCCATAGAAAATACGCTTGATAAAAAAACGTTGCAGGTAAACTACCCCTTCCCCTAAACCGATCTTCACCAAAAACAATAGGTCTTGAGTACTCTACAAATCAGGGCTGTATGCAAAACATTATTTGATTCTGTTTGAATTTGCGGCTGTTATCGTTTGCCATAGAAAATAAAACGTAAAAGGTTGCAGGTAAACTACCCCTTCCCCTTAACCGATCTTCACCAAAAACAATAGGTCTTGAGTACTCTACAAATCAGGACTGTATGCAAAACATTATTTGATTCTGTTTGAATTTGCGGCTGTTATCGTTTGCCATATAAAATACCCTTGTTAAAAAAACGTTGCAGGTAAACTACCCCTTTCCCTCAACCGATCTTCACCAAAAACAATAGGTCTTGAGAAATCTACAATTCAGGGCTGTATGCGAAACATTATTTGATTCTGTTTGAATTTGCGGCTGTTATCGTTTGCCAAAAAAAAAAAAAATTTCCCTTGATAAAAAAAACCGTTGCAGGTAAACTACCCCTTCCCCTCAACCGATCTTCACCAAAAACAATAGGTCGCGAGTACTCTACAAATCAGGGCTGTATGCAAAAAATTATTTGATTCTGTTTGAATTTGCGGCAGTTGTCGTTTGCCATAGAAAATACGCATGATAAAAAACGTTGCTGGTAAACTACCCCTTCCCCTCAACCGATCTTCACCAAAAACAATAGGTCTTGAGTACTCTACAAATCAGGGCTGTATGCAGAAAATTATTTGATTCTGTTTGAATTTGCGGCTGTTATCGTTTGCCATAGAAAATACCCTTGTTAAAAAAACGTTGTAGGTAAACTACCCCTTTCCCTTAACCGATCTTCACCAAAAACAAAAGGTATTGAGAACTCTACAATTTAGGGCTGTATGCAAATAATCTTTTCATTCTGTTTGAATTTGCGGCTGTTATCGTTTGCCATAGGAAATACCCTTGTTAAAACATAAAACGTTACAGGTAAACTACCCCTTTCCCTTAACCGATCTTCACCAAAAACAATAGGTCTTGAGAACTCTACAATTCAGGGCTGTATGCGAAACATTATTTGATTCTGTTTGAATTTGCGGCTGTTATCGTTTGCCAAACAAACAAAATTTCCCTTGCTAAAAAAAAACCGTTGCAGGTAAACTACCCCTTTCCCTCAACCGATCTTCACCAAAAACAATAGGTCGCGAGAACTCTGCAAAACTGGGCTGTATGCAAAAAATTATTTGATTCTGTTTGAATTTGCGGCAGTTATCGTTTGCCATAGAAAAAAAATCTACAGACAGACAGACACACAGACAGACAGACACACAGACACTTTTCGGAAAACGACTTTTTTTCATGTTTTGAGTGTAGTAGAATCAGAATCTGCAATAATCTCGAACACGATTTTCTTTTTGCCATCACCATACTTTCATTTCCTTAAGGAACATGGAAGTAAAATTACCCTTGATAAAAAACGTTGCCGGTAAACTACCCCTTCCCCTTAACAGATCTTCACCAAAGACAATAGGTCTTGAGAACTCTACAATTCAGAGTTGCATGCAAATAATTATTTGATTATGTTTGAATTTGCGGCTGTTATCGTTTGCCATAGAAAATACCCATGTTAAAACATAAAACGTTGCTAGTAAACTACCCCTTTCCCTTAACCGATCTTCACCAAAAACAATACATCTTGAGAACTCTACAATTCAGGATTGTATGCAAAAAATTATTTGATTCTGTTTGAATTTTCGGCTGTTATCGTTTGCAGTAGAAAAAAATCTACAGACAGACGGATACATACAGACACACACACACAGACACTTTTAGGAAAATGTCTTTTTTTCATGTTTTGAGTGTAGTACAATCAGAATCTGCAATAATCTCGAAATCGATTTTTTTTTGCCATCACCATACTTCCATTTCCTTAAGGAACATGGAAGTAAAAATTATTTGATTCTGTTTGAATTTACGGCAGTTATCGGTCGTTATGAAAAAATTTCTCTTGTTACAACATAAAATGTTGCTGGTAACTACCCCTTTCCCTTAACCGATCTTCACCAAAATCAACAGGCCTTGAGATCTTTAAAATTTAGGGATTTATGCAAAAACTTATTTCATTGTTTGAATGTACGGCAGTTATGATTCGTCATAGAAAAAATTAACCTTGTTATCACATAAAACGTTGCAGGTAAACTACCCCTTTCTCTTAACTGATCTTCATCAAAATCAATAGGTCGTGAGTACTCTACAATTCAGGGCAGTATGCTAAAACGTATTTGATTTTGTTTAAATTTGCGGCTGTTATCGTTTGCCAAAGAAAAAAATAACCCTTGATAAATAAACGTTGCTGGTAAACTACCCCTCCCCTTAACCTATCTTCACCAAAAACAATAGGTCTTGAGTACTCTACAATTCAGGGCTGTATGCAAAAAATTATTTGATTCTCTTTGAATTTGCGGCTCTTATCGTTTGCCATAGAACATTTCCCTTGTTAAAATATAAAATGTTACAGGTAAACTACCCCTTTCCCTTAACCGATCTTCACCAAAACCAACAGGCCCACAGTCTTTTACAATTGAGGAACGTATGCAAAAAATATTTGATTCTGTTTGAATGTGCGGCAGTTATTGTTCATCATAGAAAAAATACCGTTGTTAAAACATAAAATGTTGCAGGTAAACTACCCGTTTCCCTTAACCGATCTTCACCAAAATGAAAAGACATTGAGATCCCTACAATTCAGTGCTGTATGCAAAAACGTATTTGATTCTGTTTGAATTTGCGGCTGTTATCGTTTGCCATAGAAAATACCCTTGTTAAAACATAAAGCGTTGCAGGTAAACTACCCCTTTCCCTTAACCGATCTTCATCAAAATCAACAGACCTTGAGTTCTGTATAATTCAAAAAGGTATGCAGATGAGTAGTTGATTCTGTTTTAATATGTGGCAGTTATCGTTCGTCATAAAAAAATTACCCTTGTTAAAACATAATATGTTCCAGGTAAACTACCCTATTCCCTCAACCGATCTTCACCAAAACCAACAGGTCTTGAGAACTCTACAATTCAGGGCTATATGCAAAACATTATTTGATTCTGTTTGAATTTTCGGCTATTATCATTTACCATAGGAAAAGTAAAATATCGGTATGGAGAACCATACATGACTTCCATGTTCCAAGATTTATATTTAAAAGCATATTCGAAATGAAATATTTCCATAGAAGCTACTTCTTTCTATTGCTTCAGCCTTAACCACAGTACTTTGGTCACTAACGTATACCACCTCACTTTTTCGCACTCAATTTTCACTGATGATGGAAGTCGATGGCACTGCCGAAACGTCTAGTTTTGCAGAAAACATTGGACTACGGCTAAACAGCCCGGGAAGAAATTTTAACAAAAACTACTTCTTTGTTGCCGATAATGTAATACACATATACAATTTTCACCCCTCCCTCTTCAACTATAATTTTCAATAATAGAAAATTACCCCCACCCCGTTCAACTAGCCTCTTCATTTATAGATATATCATCTACGTTTCTGCAGTGGATTATTATTAGCTTCTTATCAGGATACTTTGTTTATCAAAATTATGTATTTTACTCTTGTTAAAACAAAACGTTGCAGGTAAAATACCCCTTTATCTCCACCGATCTTCACCAAAATCATTAGGCCTTCAGTCCTCTACAATTCAGGGATGCATGCAAAAAATATTTGATTCTGTTTGAATGTGCGGCAGTTATCGTTCGTCATGTAAACATTTCTCTTGGTTCAACATAAAATGTTGCTGGTAAACTACCCCTTTCCCTTAACCGATCTTCACCAAAATCAACAGTCCTTGAGCACTCTACAACTCAGGAGTGTGTGCAAACAATTATTAGATTCTCTTTGAATGTTCGGCAGTTATC
Organism: Magicicada septendecula; assembly: GCA_034769895.1. Taxonomy (NCBI): domain Eukaryota; kingdom Metazoa; phylum Arthropoda; class Insecta; order Hemiptera; family Cicadidae; genus Magicicada; species Magicicada septendecula. The sequence continues at coordinate 421,712,352 of CM068374.1, forward strand.
GTTCGTCATAAAAAATTACCTTTTTTAAAACATAAAACGTTGCTGATAAACTACCCCTTTCCCTTACCCGATCTTTAACGAAATCAACAAACCTTGAGTTCTCTTTAGTTCAAAAAGTATGCAAAAACGTAGTTGATTCTGTTTGAATTTACGACAGTTATCGTTCGTCATATAAAAAATTACCCTTGTTGAAACATAAAATGTTGCAGGTAAACTAACCCTTTCCCTTAACCGATCTTCACCAACACCAATAGGTATTGATAACTCTACAAAACAGGGCTGTATGCAAAACGTCATTTGATTCTGTTTGAATTTGCGGCTGTTATCGTATGCCATAGAAAAAAATTACACTTGATAAAAAACTGTTGCAGGTAAACTACCCCTTTCCCTTAACCGATCTTCACCAAAAACAATAGGTCTTGAGTACGCTACATATCAGGGCTGTATGCAAAACATTATTTGATTCTGATAGAATTTGCGGCTGTTATCGTTTGCCATATAAAATACCCTTGTAACACAAAATGTAGCCCTATAATTCAGGGCTGTGTACAAAAGAGTAGTTAATTCTGTTTGAATTTGCGACTCTTATCGTTTGCCATAAAAAATACCCTTTTAAAACATAAAACGTTGCTGGTAAACTACCCCTTACCCTTAACCGATCTTCACCTAAAACAATAGGACTTGAGTACTCTACAGATCAGGGCTGTATGCAAAACATTATTTGATTCGGTTTGAATTTGCGGCTCTTATCGTTTGCCATAGAAAATACCCTTTTAAACCATAAAACGTAGCTGGTAAACTACCCCTTTCCCTTAACCGACCTTCACCAAAGTCAGTAGGTCTTGAGAACTCTACAATTCAGGGCTGTATGCAGAAGAGTAGTTGATTCTGTTTGAATTTGCGGCTGTTATTGTTTGCCATAGAAAACAATTACCCTTGATTAAAAAAAAACCGTTGCAGGTAAACTACCCCTTTCCCTCAACCGATCTTCACCAAAAACAATAGGCATGAGTACTCTACAAATCAGGGCTGTATGCAAAAAATGATTTGATTCAGTTTGAATTTGCGGCTGTTATCGTTTGCCATAGAAAAAGAATCTACAGTCAGACACACAGACACTTTTCGAAAAATGACTTTTTTTCATGTTTTGAGTGTAGTACAATCAGAATCTGCAATAATCTCGAACACGATTTGTTTTGCCATCACCATACTTCCATTTCCTTAAGGAACAAGGAAGTAAAATTACCCTTGATAAAAAACCGTTGCGGATAAACTACCCCTTTCCCTTAACCGATCTTCACCAAAAACAGTAGGTCTTGAGTACTCTACAAATCAGAGCTGCATGCAAAAATTATTGGATTCTGTTTGAATTTGCGGCTGTTATCGTTTGCCATAGAAAATACCCTTGTTAAAACATAAAATGTTGCTGGTAAACTACCCCTTTCCCTTAACGGATCTTCACCAAAAACAATAGGTTTTGAGAACTCTACAATTCTGGGCTGTATGCAAAAGAGTAGTTGATTCTGTTTGAATTTGCGGCTGTTATCGTTTGCCATAGAAAAAAATTACTCTTGATTAAAAAAAAAACGTTGCCGGTAAACTACTCCTTTCCCTTAACCGATGTTCACCAAAAACAATAGGTCTTGAGTACTCTACAAATCAGGGCTATACGCAAAAAATTATTTGATTCTGTTTGAATTTGCGGCTGTTATCGTTTGCCATAGAAAAAAAATCTGTGCGCGCGCGCACACACACACACTTCGAAAAATGACTTTTTTCATGTTTTGAGTGTAGTGCAATCAGAATCTGCAATAATCTCGAACACGATTTTTTTGCTGTCACCAAACTTCCATTTCCTTAAGGAATATTGTTACCTACCTTTCATGTTACCTACCTCTTTTCCTCCCTTTTAACTTAGAAGAGACAAATAAAGTTATAAGTATTTAAATTTTTAATTTTTTAAATATATTGGAAATAAATACAAAATTCTTTGTTGTTAACAAATCTCAATTGTTTTATTAGGAACTCGATTTACCACTGAACATTAATATGTACAATAAAACTGAAAATAAAACCTGGCTTGGCTACTGTACTCAGTTGATTAGGCAATATTGACTCTAGGTAGACCACAACGGCTTTGGTTGTGTTTTTTCTCAAGGGCAGATTCTTTGAATGTATCAGATAAATCAATAATAATGCTACGTCTAGCGATGCTTTACAAACAAAATAAGAGTTTATGGCAGATAAGGTTATAAGTATACAATCGTTAAGGATTGATGACTTGTTTATGTTCGAAATTGAGATTAGCTTTAATCAAATTATTTAATTACTTCAAATCAAGTATTTAATAATGATAAACGTGGCGCCCAACGTGGGGCTTAATTAATTTAAGCTTGGCAGCGATTATACTGCAGAGAAGGAGGCAAAATGCAACGACGAGCTACTTCTAAGAAGAGGGCGGCAGAGGCCGAAAAGGAAGTAGATATGGGGGATAAGGAGGCAACACCCGTAGGAGAGGTGGAAGAGTTAGTAAACCCAGTGGAACCCAAACAACCTGCACCACCAGAGGAACAACCTGAGAAACCCTCACAAACAGAGAACATGACAATACAAGAAATGTTCCAACAAATAATGAAAAGCTTAGGTAATCAGCGTAAAATGCTAGATGATCAGAATAAGAAACTGGATGATCGGGCCAAAGAAAGGGAAGAGGAGCGTCAAAAATGGATTAAGGAAATGAGAGAGGACAGATTAAAAAGTGAAGAATTAAGAAAGGAGAGGACCAAAGAAATAAAAAATGATAGCGACCCAGAAACAGAAGAACTACCAAACGAAAAAACAAAGGAACCAATTGTAGTATTACCTGAAAAGAAAACTAACGGAAACAAAGAAAATACTAAAGATAAGGAAGGGGAACAAAGAAAATGAGAAGAACGCATCCAAGGAAATTAATGAAAACAAAGGAAGAAATGGAGATGATGAACCATGGTTTAATGGATGTCAATAATATCCCTATTACCAACCATGAAGAAATCAGGAATTCCAGAGATTACGGAAGGAGATTAAAAGTAATCTCAGAAATAATGTACCAACAAACAGTAGTTTACCAATGGGAAAGGACCAGAGGTAAATGGAATACAACAGGGATAGGAATATATAGTAGATTGTCGATGGTATCATTAATCATTGATGGACCAGAGACGCATTGGTGTATAAAACAATATGATAAAGGGAACCAAATAAGCTTTGTAGCCAACAAAGGAATATCGGCTAGAAAAATGAAATACAACACAAAGGCCAGAGATGTCACTAGTACCGGAACGATTAGGAAGACGATGGTCATCCGGACAATGAGAACAACTGAAATGACAGACTACGGTTAAATCAACTACTACACACCTCCACAAAAAGGGACGGATGTCATGATAACCGACAACGGCAAAAACTCATGACAAAGAAAAAGAAAATAATTACCATGGAGGAAATAAGATAAGAAGAATGAACAAAGAAATGAAACGGGGATTTAAGAAAGAAAATTAATTAAGGAACTAAACCTTACAGAGGAAATATGAGCAGCTGTGCGACAAATAAAAATCATCCACCTGGGTATAAAAGAAAATATAATAATAAGAGATACAATTGAAATAAAGAAAAGAAGATTGAATTTTGTGAATGAATAAATCATAAAAATTCAAAAATATTGTAAGCACACCTTACAAACCAATTATTTATAAAATCTTTATGGAACAAAAACAAAAGGAATTTTGAATTAAAAAGAGTGAAAATTCAAAAATATTGTAAGTACACCTTACAAACCAAATATTTATGAGAAAAACCCATTTAGAAGAAATAAAAAGAAAAAATTTTGAATAAAACATAAAAATTCTAAAACATTGTAAGCACACCTTACAAACCAATTATTTAGAAAAAACTTTATGGAACAAAAAGAAAAGAATTTTGAATTTAAAAACAATAAAAAATTCAAAAATATTGTAAGCACACCTTACCAACCAATTATTTATAAAAACTTTATGGAAATATAGAAAGAATTTTGAATATTGATAAACCATATAAATTCCAAAAACAGTGTAAGAAAAACTTACTACAAACAATTTGAAGGAAACCATTTGAGAAAATAAAAAGAGAAGAATTTTGAGAGGTTAAACACCTACAAAATTAAAAAATTAAGTAAGAGCACCTTACTACGAAATAGAAATGAAAAAACTATGGTGAAAATAAAAAGAAGAGAATTCATACCATATTTATGGTACTGATACAATATATTTACCATATCTATGGAAAATCATTAGGAGATATATGAAGGAAAAAGAATTTGGAATTAAACCAATCAATTCTGAAAGAATAATAATGTCTAATTTCAACCAAATAAAGTGTAAAAAACCTTCTATAAAATGATATAAAAAGGAATAAAAATCAGTGATACGATTAGATTGATTAAATACGATTAACTAAATAAACTTATGTGGAAATAAAAATAATAAAACTTTGAATTGGTAGAAGAAGAAACAATGACCTCATTAACAAATTAATTAAAACATTCATTTGAAAGAATAAAAAACAAGAGAGAAGTAATTTAAGAAAAGAATCAAAGTAATAAATGTAATTAAATAAATCAATAATGAAATGATCATGAATTAAGTGTCAAATGTAATAACGACAATTATAAGAAAATTCTAGAACATGGAACAAGTGGAACAAATAAAAAACTGAAAAAGAAACAAGAAATGTCATAAAATATATGCTACCATAAACGAAAGCAGATTGTAATAAAAAACCAGAAAGGAATAAAGCATTACTAACCAAAAACTTTATATGATAATAACCATTGATAATTACACTAATAAAAGAGCTTCCCACCATGATACCAATTGAAATAACCATCAAGTTAACAAGTCAGAAGAACAACTGAGATAGGAATATTAAAATCTCTGAGCAATATAAGAAGTGAAGTATCCAAAGATATTTTTTAAATAGTAACAAAAGTGTACTATTCTGATGTAATTTTTTAATAACTGTCTGTAGATAATTCCAGCAGTATTAATATGTTTTTTGAGCAGAGATGATTTGCCTCTGTACTCAAATAGAAGTGAAGTATTGGACAGCAGAGGAAGTAGCGTACAGTGCCTCTCTGAACTGAACCAGCTCACATGTTAGGGAAAGATAGGGAGGAAATATTCCAAGGAGAAAATTCTAAGAAGAAATATGAAAATAAAATAATAAATATGAAACTCAGATGACTATTACTATCAAGGAAGATCAAGTGAGAATGAAAAAGAATATAAGCTCAAATTATATTAGAAAAAATTTAGAAATGGAAGGAAGTCAAGAATACTAAAAAACTATAATTATCATAAGCAATTGTTTCAGACTGTGAAGTTAACTACACTTTTACTATATATAAATACATAATTTTTCTTCCACCTACCTGCAAAAATTCTTTTGTCTGGGTCCAAGATTCGGTCGCACAAACGTCGGATGCAAACGTGTTTTATAGGTTACTGAAATAAGTGACTCGACTCATTTTTGAATGAAGAGAATTGATATTTTAATTTTTTAAAATGCATTTAAATTCCAACAGATTTTACCATGCTTTCGCATATGACATAGCTTCTTAGTGATTTCTTCTTTGCTTGAGTTACATGAGTACCACTCCTATTCTATCTTATTCTACTGCTTACCTTATTCTATATACACACAAGACTGCCCAGCCTGCCTTTTACACACACACACGTACATTATTTAAAAACCCTTAACATTTTAAATATAAAATACCCCTCCCTGCCGGCACATGGTGACCACTAGAGCTCGATTCATTTTATAAATAATTGCGTCGCCGTCGAATAAAATAGATTTGGTTGTCTTCACATGCGCACTACTACCACGGACACATGGTGGTTAATTTAAATTTACTTTTGAGATTAGAACTTATAAAATTTTGAAGAGCCCCTTTGGGCTATACCTGGCCAGGTAAAAGTCTCTAGGCTGACTGCTTAGAGCCTGTGACGATTTAAATTGTAACAGTAATCGTAAAAAAAAAATTTTAAAATTAAGTTTGTGAGCGATTAAGCCACTTTAAATCTCACTATAATACCTAAAACCCCTGTATGTACTTAGTATGAGAATGAGAAGTAATTAAGAAGTCCAAAGAAACATTAATAAAAAAGGCAAATTGTAAAAAGTTATTATTGTCATATTTAACCCGTTGCTGGTCATCATGCGGTGACCTGTTAATTCCGGACTCGACATGTCTTCCGAGTCGTCTGTAATTTAGAATAAGATAAAAAACCTAATGTTAATAATTAAAAATCTGAAGACACAGATAGTCGTTAAAATAACTTACTTAAATTATATATGTTTATTAAGGCATAAGTTTTGTAATTAAGAAATGTTAACTTAAATAAAGATAGGGACTATATTCTCGCGCAATAGTGGCCCCTCTCCCTCTTCTTAAGTACCAGTCGAAGCGAGCAGAAAAACTCTCTCTCGCTATGTTGACTTCATGCAGTGCAGACGTACGAGCGAAAGCTCTGACACAATGTCGCTAATTCTTTTATTTTAACTTAAATATTGTATACGAGATATTGCTGCAAAAGCGTGTGTTATGTATCAATTAGTATAAATATGTGATACCAAAAGACATAAAATGTAACACAAAACACAAAAATGGTGTTAAACAAGATGACTACTCACTTCAAGAAGTAACTACACTTTCAACATCATTCCTGGAGATGTGATCTACCAGAACTTTTAAACACTCGTATACCCGACAGAAGATGCAGATCAGGACATCCGAGAATCTACATATACTTACACCGTAGAAGCTTCAATCTACTCTGTGAACATTCGACCCATTATTGACGAAGACCCGACCGAGATGATGACGGCGCATTCAAGGATTCCCAAGACGGACACCCCAGGACGAGGTTTCTACATTCCATTCTAAAGGTGACTCGATAGCCTGTCTATCGAGGGTTACGAATATTTGTTACACTGCACACTTTAAAAGAGACTTTTCAAAGACTATTAATTTTATGTAAACATTAAAAGAGTAAATCTAAGAGTTTTTACTGTAACTACTCAAATATCATACGTTGTAACGGTTTATATGTTAATGTATCGTAGTATCATTCCAAGTAATAATACCATTCTTCAAATGGTTAAAGAAGTCTTGCAAGCTAATATCATGAATTGAGTATAACTAAAAGTCTTAACTACAAAATACAGAAAGTTAACCCGGATCCGAGGTATAGCTATATAGAATCAATTTGGTCCCAAAGTTTAAAGAAATCATTGAAATAATTTTAGTTTAATTAGTGATGTCATGGGATCTGTCAGTAAATGTTGTTAAATAAAGAGAAGTCGTCTTGTTACACACATATAATGAGTGCGTAAATCAGTACAATACCTTCCCTTGTTTCCTTACACAGTTAGTAAGTAAATTGTTCAGTTAATTAGTTGTGGATACATTTCGTTACAACGTAGGCAGCCCATATAATTGACAGAGCTCAGTTAAGATGGGTTCCCTGGATTTGTAACGCGGCAATACGTCACAAAATTGCGCCACTCTGCTAATTTATATAAGGGTTGTGTAAGCATCGTGACGCAAACAAAATTGCAGCACTTTGCTTGGTTAATTTTTATATTCAGTTATTGATCTATGCACTCAGAGAATGTAATTAATGTAACCTGTCAAAACATATCTCATATTTTACAAAATACGTAAATGATAGTCAGTAGAAGCTGAAATATCTTCCTTCAAAGATATATGCATGTACCTACTTGCATACATGAATTGTGACCAAACATTACAATTTTGGTCAACTGAGCTATCTGTAACAGGTTTGTTTATGACAATCCATGACCTGTTGTTTCTTGAATACTTCTGCATAGTATATGTTAGACATACACTAATATGTGTCATAAATAAAAAAAAAAATAAAAATAACTTTGTTAATAATAATGCTCTTGCGTAATGTAGACCCAGGTAATTAAGTGGAAAGAATTTCGTAATTTGAAATTGTGAACGAAATAACTAATTGATTTAATTGGGGAAAGTATATGAATGAATGGAGTCATAGTGTTATAAAGCGTAATAGTAGTGTTGTTGAATAAGATTCTCCCTATGCGTGCCAGCCAGCGCGCCCCTTTCCGCTAGTTCGGACCTGTTCAGGAAGTAATCGGTGGCATTGTGTAGACAACAATACGTAAAAGCAAAACCCCCCATTCTCACTGACGCACTCAGCCTACCTCTGTTAACTAAATAAAGAGGGTGACCTACATTCCAGAAAACAGCTGATCGGCTATTTAACTTGAAAAATATGTGTGTGGAATTTCTGTCTCTCCCTTAGAAGAGAAATTGTTCTTTTCTAATTTGTGTAAATTAATTACTTAAGAACTTATCCTATATATGTGTAATATATGTGTAGTGTTGTAGAATTAATTTTAAGTACGTTTTAATGTGTTAAAAAAAAAATGGCCCAATTTAACCCGGATTTGTTATTAAAAGACGAGCTGTCTTACGAAGCTCTTTTGCGTGGACTACCCCATGCGAATGTAACAGTCGCGGAATTACGTAGGTCGATTCGCGAATGTGGATTTGATACACCCGTGCAATTAAACTACCTAAGCGAACTCGATTGTGAGAGCGAAAGAGAAATTTGTAATGCCAAGTATAGTGAGCTTACCTTATTGTCTCAAACCCTCCAAGACGAGAAATCTCCGGCAATAATTTTGCGCACTACCCAGAGAATAGAGCATTTAACCCGGCGAATGAAAAACTTGTTGATCTGGCCTAATCTCACGGAAATACCTCTCGAAGTACAAAACCTAGCTGACGAAGCTCTACGCCGCTTACCTTCAATTATTAATGACTTAAGAAGAAAATCCGACTCATTCAGGATGGACGAAATAGAGAAGTCCTTAAAGAAATTACACATCTCCCCAGTACAATCTCCCACTACTGATTTACCTCCGCCTAACACAGATCGGAACTCACCCACTGTATCGCAAGTGCAAGCGAACCAAGAGCAAAGTACTGATAAAGATATAAATGCCCCTCCTCCCGAGCAGTTTCAGTTTCGTCCCGGAAATCATGAATTGACCACCACCTCCAATGAATCAAATCGTTCTCACAAAGGAATGACACCTATGAACTATAACGCGGACCTATACGGTAAAATGACTCATCCTGTGGAGAAAATCTTAACAGAAATCCCTTACACAGATGGATTAAATGTCTCCAAACTACTAACTTTCATTAGTTATCTCCTGCAGATAAAAGATCTACAGCAGCTGAATGACTGGCAAATTTTGCAAGTTCTGTTACCAAAATGTAAACCCCCGTTGAAGAATCGTGTTCTAGAAGCTCTAACCTCTACATTTCCAGTAGAAGAGCTACATAGCTCTATAATAAAATACTTTATTCCTACCGGCATCTATGAGGAAATAAAAAGAAAGACAGTACTCCGAGTACAAGGAAATCAGGAGAGATTAGCTCATTACATCTCCGACATCAGGGAGTCATCTCGACTACTACGTGTAGACTGGAATGAGACACAACTGGTCGACACCATTTTAATAGGAGTGTCACCTGAAGAAAGATCTCGTCTATCGTTGATAAATAGACCCAATACAATTGCGGATCTAGAACAGTGCAGTGTCCATTCTTCAAATGTATGGTACTTCGATCAAAATCGACAAGCAATGAAACCCCCTGGAACCAATAGAAATGAATTGCGAGCACTAGTGCCTGATGTAACAACCTCATATGAAAGACAAGTGTTTAGTAGACCTCACCATGTGCGCACATCTGGTAAGTTAAGTGTAACTCCATATAAAGCGGAAACAAAGTACCCACCCTGCAATAAACCCACCTGTTATAATTGTGGAAAATATGGGCACATAAGAAAAGAGTGCAAGAGCAAGCCATTGGAACGGAATCACCCCACTTCCAAAAACATGTAAGGCAGGGAGACCCGAAATCCTGTGTCTTCCGCAGCTACTCGAAATCGGGTGAACGCAAAGAAACTAATAATAATAATAAAATATTTTGTAACCAACGTGGAAGGAAAAGAAGTCCGAAAGAAGTAGATCCCTATGTGAGAGAATTTCGTGAAAAATGTAACGCGATTAATAAATGTAATTGGACTAAAAATCTATTACCATTAATACGAGTAGATTTAGGCGTTACATCCACCATCGCCTTAATTGATTCGGGATCTAGTAGAACTTTAATCAGCCAAGAATTAGCGGACATATTAGCGAAACACCATCTAGTAAAACGGAATCAACTGGTGAATATAAAGTGTGCTACAGCCGATAAACGTAATATAAACATAAACCTGAGCATTACCGTTAAGATTAAAATCAAAAACCTAACTTGGATGTTTACAATGTTAGTATGTAAAGAATTAGGACCTGATTTAATATTAGGTGCAGACTTTATTAGTAAAACAGGAATGATTCTTGACATCTATGAGCAAGTGTATTATTTCCGATTTGACCGTACACGGAAATATAGATTTGATAGTAATAAAGAAAAATATGGTTCATCTACTGCACATGTAATACACCAAGACTCAGATTTATCTCACCTAGAAAGAAGAGATAGAGTGAGAATACTAAAACTAATAAAAGAATTTTCCTCAGTTCTTACACCTAAACTAGGACTCACTAACCTAATAGAGTATAAAATTAATCTGAGCGATCAGAAAGTAATACGCCTACCTCCGTACAAGTTGTCGCCTCCCAAGATGGAAGTAATGCGAAACCATATCAACAAGTTATTGGACCAAGGAGTCATTGAACCCTCTACGTCCCCATATTCTTCACCCTCCTTTTTAGTACCAAAAGGTCAAGATAAACACAGACTAGTTGTGGACTACAGGCAATTAAACAAAAGAATAGAATTTGAATCAATCCCTCTTCCAGACATCCATAGTGCCTTTCATTATTTCACTAAAGCTATGGTCTTTACGGTAATGGATCTGAATCAAGCTTTTCACCAAATACCTCTTTCAGAAGAATCAAAACGTCTAACCGCGTTTGCAGTTCCTTTTAACTTGTACCAGTTTACTAGAGTACCCTTTGGAATATCTCAAGGAAGTTCCGTATGTAGTAGACTATTAGAGAGGATATTTCACGATATTAAATTTAAATATGTGTATCACTATTTGGACGACATCGTTATATACAGCGAATCTATGGAACAACATCTTAAACATTTACGCGAAGTGTTATCTCGGTTACTAAGAGCAGGATTAACTGTTAACCCTAAGAAGGTAAGTTTTGCAGTCCCTCAGTTTTCTTTCTTAGGTCACATCGTGAAAGCGAATGGAAAGGTAAGCATTGACCCCGAACGAACCCGCGCTATTAGAGATTTTTCACCCCCACGAGATGCAAAAGGTATAGCCCGATTTTTGGGAATGGTAAATTATTTCCACAAATATATTCCCCATCTTGCCGAAATAGCAGCACCCCTAAACTCCTTACGAAAGAAGGGAACGAAGTTTGAATGGAACTCTCTACATCAAAACGCGTTTGAGCAACTTAAAGAAAGTATTGTATCTCCCCCAGTTTTGCAACTAGCGGATTTTACGAAACCTTTCGTAGTGCAAACCGACAGTTCCAGTGTAGCGTTAGGTGCAGTGATATATCAAGAGATAGATAACTGTAGACTACCTATTAGTTATGCATCACGAACACTGAGCGATCAAGAAAGAAAGTATTCCGCATATGAATTGGAATGTTTAGCAATTGTTTTTGCGTTCGAGAAGTTTAAACCCTTCCTAGAACATAAAGAATTCCTTTTGGAAACCGACAATCAGGCGTTATCTTGGTTATTGAATCACCCTAAACAGTTAGGATGAATTGGAAGATGGATATTGAAATTAAACTGCTACAAATTCAGAGTGCAGCATATAAAAGGTACTCAAAATGTAGTCGCTGATACCCTGTCCCGTATGTTTCAGTCGCCCACTAAAACTCCCGAAAACAAAGAGAATCCGGAAACAGCATTTGCTAACGCCGTAATTACTGAATTCCCCCTTGCCTTTACAAACATTGCCCTGTATCAACAACAAGACCCCTTACTGAAGCCTATTATAGAACAACTTACGCAAGGTATTAAATCCGAGAAGTACGTATTGAGTAAAAATGTACTGTGTCACAAGATAAGAAACGGAAAGGAATTAAGAATAATAGCCCCTGATGTAATTAAGCCCATGCTGATGGAATACTTCCATTCATCTACCATAGGAGCCCATATGGGAATCAATAAGACAATACATCGTATTCGAAAGGAATATCATTGGAACAATATGAACAGCGAAATAGCCAGTTTCGTAAAGAAATGTACATTATGTGCCCTCAGTAAACCCGCCAGAAATACTCAAGTAAGCCAACTGATTTCAGAAATCCCTAAGACCCCTTTTTCTAAACTTTATCTAGATTTCTCAGGTCCATATCCACGATCCAAATCAGGTAATACCATGTTACTCATCTGTGTAGATTCGTTCACCAAATTTGTTTGGATGTATCCCATGCGACGAGCATTAGCGTCGACAACTGTAAAAATATTACAGGAAAGACTATTTAAAGACTACGGTACTCCAGTACGTATAGTATCTGATAACGGTCCACAGTTTAAAGCGAAAGAATTTAAGAATATGTGTTTCAAGTTAGGGATAGACCATATAACCACTACAGAGTATCGACCGCAAGGCAATATTGCTGAAAGGTATCTACGAAACCTCAAATCTGCGCTAATCGCCTATCATGCGAACGATCACACGTCGTGGGACCAAAACCTATCCTGGATTCAATACGCTTTTAATTCAGCTTATCACGAAGGTCACAAGTCGACCCCGTTTGAGTTACTGTACAAATACCGACCAAACCAGCCTTTGTCCACAAGATGGAATATACACGATCTTCTGCCTCCGCAAATAACGGATAAGCAGATAAAGCGAATATGGAATAAAGCCCGCTCTAATTTAAGAGCAAACTTAGAAAAATCCAGAAGATACCACGAGAAAGGTAATCATAGCAATTCAATTAGGTACCAAGTAGGTGACTTAGTAATGTACAAGACTCACCCCACTAGTAGTGCGATTGATAAGACCACCTCTAAACTATCATTCCGATGGTGTGGCCCTTACCAAATCCAGAAGTACCTAACTCCAGTTACAGTAGCCCTGTGCGCACCTGCGACTCAGAAATATGTGCGGAGAATGCATATTTCACAGCTAAAATTGTATAAGAAGAAGTGACGGAATAGTATAACCCAAAATAGAAAAGGGAATACTAGGTAGTGAAGAAAATTATACTTCTGAAACCGCAGAAAATGTTAAAAGTAGAGTTTGGAAATGAGGCCTGATCAACCTAAATTCCAGTTCTGCGAAGCATACCTTAATGAATACTAGTTAACTAGAGAAGAACTAATACTCATTAACTAGATAAGTTATCTAGGACTCAATGAAGACAAGATAGAATTCTAAATAGCCAAGATTTAGAAAATTACTCTACAAGCCGCTAGGTGTTCACGGCCAACTCAATTTCGTCGTTGTAGGTGGAAACCAATGCCTTGTAGTTATTCACCGTTTGTAATTCCTATTCAAACCATGTAGTTATTGGTGTTCAGTTCGTATACGATATTTGTGCAGCACTGGTTGACGTCACAGGATATGGCGTGACTTATGCTAATATCCGCCAGCATGGTAGGCTAAGGGAGCAGAAATTGTTTCTTAGCCATCATGAGTTGCACAAAACTGGCGTCGCTCCGCGCGCATGCTCGTGTGATGCATACGAGCGCACGGTCATACACTTACAAAGTTCTTGGAAATGAAGGCTGGGCGAATTCCTGGTTCACGATTACACAATTGTCGAGGCGTAGTTCGCCTTTGTTAGAAACTGTTCCACACACTACAACACGTGGTCTGGTCACCGTTGAAAATAAACTTTACAAATATTTTAATAAGACCCCAAAATTTAATAAAATAAAATCCCGCAAATTCGGCCCGTTACAAGACAAACCAAGTATAGTCTGAAAAAATCACTTCTGGAGGAGGGCAATCTATAGCGTGACAGATAATCCACTAATAATTAATTCAGATAAGATCATAAAAATAATTAAATTACATATACTCAAAGAATGTCAAATGAAATTCAATTACACTTCAAAGGAAAACACCACTATAAAAGAAAAACAATAATTAAGTAATAAAAATGCAACCATAAAATTCAAAGAAAATAAATTAAAGGAAACTCATATTAAAAAATCAGGAGATTACCCAGGAGATTAGGAGCAGGTGATAAAGAAGATACCCCAAACAGAAGAAGAAAGAAGAGTAAAGTTAGTATCAGATAATAAACAAGATACCCCGAAGCCAAGAAAGAAGAGTAAAGTTAGTATCAGGTGATAAAGAAGATTCTCCAAACACAAGAAGAAAGAAGAAATTTAGAAGCAGATGATAAAGAAGATACCCCGAACCAACCATCGGACAAAATAAAACAAAGTACCTTGGGTTACCCAAGAAGGAAGAAGAGAAGAAAGGAAAATATAGTATGGAAGAACCACAATAAAAACCTATTATTAACTACCATTAACCCCAAACCAAATGTTAATACCATTAAAGAAAGTATAACACCCCAAAACCTTATGAAATTGTAAATAATTATAGACAAAAGTATTGAGTAGTATGATAAGAAGTGCACAAACTAAAGTTATTATATGGTAAAAAATAAATCTTCACAGTCCATGATAACTAAAGGTCTGGTCTGAGAATAATAAAACTCAAATATAAGTCAGAACCAACAGTGAATGTGTACCAGTGGAAGTGTTTTTTAAATGTAATAAACTTCAAGTTGTAGTGTAACTATAACTTAGACAAGGTGCTATAAAATAACTTTTATATTTTATAATTAACAGGTAATGAAATATTAAAATGAAAAACATTTCCAATATTTCATAAATAAGGTCACTTTGTTATCTCAAGACATTCATGGTAATGCCAATAATAAAGAAAGTATGTGGGGAAATGTTTAATGTACAAGGGGATTTTAGATAATAATAGTATAAACAGAAAAGACTGAAAATAGTTTAAGTTTTAATAGAGTTAAGAAATTTAAATGGCTAATAATGTTCAAAGCCATGAACTCCATTTAAAAAAAAGAGTTCCTATAGAATTAAGATCTATATTTAGAGTAAGATGTTTTAGTTATATAACAGCATGCCTACAAATTAAAATGTTTAGGTATGGATGCTGCATTAATTTATAAAATGTTTTAAAATATATGTTCAAAATAGTTCCAGCAAACATGTCTAACTTTGAAGACTGCTAACGAATGTCAAATATTATTTTTTGTAACTGTAGCATGAATTAGATGCTACACATATCAATAATTATATAAACAATTTTATTTCATGTTATGTTAACTTTTAAGAGTCAGAGAAGGTGTAGAATTAACTTTATTTGAAAAAACCATATATGTAAAATACTAAACTCTAGGCCAAATAATGAATTCCCAAAAAATAAATATAAACTAGTTAATTCACCAAGGAACCATGTAAACTAACAGGATTTATGTAAGGTGGATCAATACCTAACTACTGTAAATGATCCTATGATTTAAAAGAGTAATATAGAAAAATGTCTTAAATTATTTAAAATTTTCGAATTGTTGAAAAATAACTATTTCAGAGGAGAAATAGTAAATTAATAAATTATCACTAAAAGACAGTTCAAAAATTAAATTTATAAGGAATTAAGGAAAGAGAAAGATTTGTGACCATCTGAAATTTATTATAATTATATTTAGAACACCTAAAATGGCAGGAATTGTGTACAAGAACGGAAACAGGTTTTTGGGCCTAGATTTCCAAAAAGACAGAAATATGGTAATTTTAACAAAAATCTCAACAAATATGGACTATGACATATCAAATTAAACAGAATGAGATAAATAAATCAATTATGTGGTTAATAGTTCATGAAAGCGAACAATAAACTAAAAATATTCCATATATAATGTACCATATAATTATGTACATAGGAATTGAAAATTATTTTAACAATACTTTTCCAATATTAACTTGGCAAGATATTTCCTAAGACGAAGGAAGTAAGTTAGTTCTTTGTTAACATTCAAACGGAACGGTTTATCCTCAATCGCGTTCTAAAACCGTATAACGGAGTGTAATGGAGTAAAGGTTGAATATTAAGTGAAAACGAGAGTTACCTAAATTGACACTTTTTGACTTTATATCAGTGAAATACTATACTACAATAGTGAAAACAAACAATACACTACACAATCCAAGTGATTTAAACCATTAAAACTACCTAATATTAATATTTCACTATACAACAGATTAACGATTCTTAGCCACGGACAGACAAAAGGTGAACACATCTAACAGAAAACAATTAACACCAGTGAACACTGAACACTTATCCAGGATACCTCGAACAACATAATAGACAGTATACACTATTACGGAGATCCATAAAACAGTTTTATAGGTGAATTTATTGTTAGAATTTCCAACGACCAGTTATGCGTTAACTTTATCAATTCAGCTAGCCGCCATTGTGAATTTCCCATGATGCAAATTACCAACCAGCACAAGAACATCTAGTCACCTATTGGGTATAAATTGTATACTACAAAACATTATATATTATTAACAGATTGTCATTTTTACTTATTAAGACTTATATTTTTGTACATGTTATACTTTCTAAGCCTACCCTTCTCTGACTATAAATATAATCGTTATAAGAACCTTTTTCAATATTTTATATAAAAATAACCTGTAATCGCAAATCGATATGCCTGTGACAGAGTCGAACAATTGCTCAACATCGATTTTAAATCGATTTTAAGAATTATTGTTATTAAATCAAATTATTTCAATTATCTGGATTATACAGTTATTTCACATTTTAATTTAAGGGTTTAATTAACTACAGGACTTACTGGAAGACGATAAATTTTAACTAAAAGTGAGATACTGGAGCAGCGCTGAAAATCATCAATCGATTGCTGCAAGGAGATAATCTGATTAACTCCAGATTTAGTTAAGATCTACCAGAAGTGTAAAATTAACCAAAAGAAACTTACAGAATTTTAAAATTTTAAAGAAAACAGAACCAGGATTATTTCTCAATTACTACAATAACAAACAAACATAAATTTTTTTTTGAACATAATTTTTTTTTTAAATAAAATTTTTTTAAATCTTTTCTTTGTACCATACGAAGAACATTTATTTGTAACCAGTGCAAACAGGTCTTGTGTTACAATGTAAATCATGTATGAGAGAAAATATATCGTTCGTGGCAGGCAAGCATATCTCAGTTATGTAATGTTTACGTTTCCATTTTATTATTATGATTACTGCAATAAAAAGGCAGGGAACACACACACACACACACACACACACAATTCACATTATTTCTGGCCTCACTCGTGTTTATTTTCTTACATTTGCACGCTTTTTAAATGGAAAGTGCCGAAATCCACACCAACATAACGCGTGCAAGCCAAAAAAATGTCCAGCGTGGATAGCGATTTGCTTCCTGTGGATTGCTGGGCAGTGTAACTGCACGTGTTTACAGAGGATCGGTTCATAGACAGACTTTTCGTCTTTAGGGAATGAACCCTCTGCAAGATGCTGAGGGTCCATGAGTGACTTCGGAGCCCTCCTTCTTTTCCGCGTGTTTGTTCTGTGAAACGTACACTGTAGATTCGCAGCTTTACTCTGAGCAACGCTCAATAGGGAATGTTGAGAATTTTTGTCCACGGTGTACCCTTATACACACTAAACCTGCTCTAATGTTTTAATTATGGACATCATAATATTAAAACTTTGGAAACTTGAGTACTACTTAATGGAGATCAAACATTATCTTATACAGGCTATTAATTTTATGCATATTTTTTATATGTTTACAATGTTATCGGCAACAAAGAAGTAGTTTTTTGTTAAAATTCCTTCCCGGGCTGTTTGGCCGTAGTCCAATGTTTTCTACAAAACCAGACGTTTCGGCAATGCCATCGACTTCCATCATCAGTGAAAATCGAGTGCGATAACGTGAGGTGGTATACGTTAGTGACCACAGTACTGTGGTTAAGGCTGAAGCAGTAAGTAGAAAGAAGTAGTTTCTATAGTAATATTTCATTTTGAAAATGATTTTAAATATAAATCTTAGAACATGGAAGTCATGTATGGTTCTCCGTACCGATATTTTTACTTCCATGTTCCTTAAGAAAATGGAACTATGGTGATGGCAAAAAAAATCGTGTTCTAGATTATTGCAGATTCAGATTGTACTACACTCAAAACATGAAAAAAAGTCATTTTTTGAAAAGTGTCTGTGTGTCTGTCTGTAGATTTTTTTCCATGGCAAACGATAACAGCTGCAAATTCAAACAGAATCAAATAATTTTTTGCATACAGCCCTGGTTTGTAGAGTTCTCAAGACCTATTGTTTTTGGTGAAGATCGGTTAAGGGAAAGGGGTAGTTTACCTGCAACGTTTTATGTTTTAACTAGGGTATTTTCTATGGGAAACGATAACAGCCGCAAATTCAAACATAATCAAATACTTTTTTGCATGCAACTCTCAATTGAAGAGTTCTCAAGACCTATTGTTTTTGGTGAAGATTGTTTAAGGTGAAGCGGTAGTTAACCTGCAACGTTTTTTGTTTTAGCAAGGGTATTTTCTATGGGAAACGATAACAGCCGCAAATTCAAACAGAATCAAATAATGTTGTGCATACAGCCTTGAATTGTAGAGTTCTCAAGACCTGTTGTTTTTGTTGAAGATCGGGTTAGGGAAAGGGGTAGTTTACCTGCAACGTTTTATGTTTTAACATGGGTAATTTTTTCTATGATGAATGATAACTGCTGTAAATTCAATCAGAATCAAATAATGTTGTGCATACCTCTCTGAGCTATAGAGAACTCAATGTCCGTTGATTTTGTTGAAGATCGGTTAAGGGAAAGGGGTAGTTTACCTGCAACATTTTATGTTGTAACAAGAGAACGTTTTCCATGAAGAACGTTAACTGCCGTAAATTCAAACAGAATCAAACAATTATTTACGTATGTGCCTGAGTTGTAGAGGACTCAAGGCCTATTTATTTTGGTGAAGATCGGTTAAGGGAAAGAGGTATTTTACCTGCCACTGTTAATGTTTTAACAAGAGTAATTGTTTATATGATGAACGCACATTCAAACAGAATCAAATAATGTTTTGCATGCGTCCTTGAATTGTAGAAGACTCAAGACCTTTTGATTTTGGTGAAGATCAGTTAAGAGAAAGGGGTAGTTTACCTGCAACGTTTTATGTGATGACAAGGTTAATTTTTGCTATGACGAATGATAACTACCGTAAATTCAAACATAATCAAATAAGTTTTTGCATACGTCCCTAAATTGTAGAGAACTCAAGGCCTGTTGATTTTGGTGAAGATCGGTTAAGGGAAAGGGGTAGTTTACCTGCAACGTTTTTTTTTGTCAAGGGTAATTTTTTTCTATGGCAAACGATAACAGCCGCAAATTCAAACAGAATCAAATAATGTTTTGCATACAGGCCTGAATTGTAGAGTTCTCAAGACCTATTGTTTTTGGTGAAGATGGTTACGGGAAAAGGGCAGTTTACCTGAAATATTTTTTGTTGTAACAAGAGTAAAGTACTTAATTTTGATAAATAAAGTATCCTGATAAGAAGATCTTAATAATCCACTGTAGAAACGTAGATGAAATATCTATAAATGAAGAGGCTAGTTGAACGGGGTGGGGTTAATTTTCTATAAATGAAAATTATAGTTGAAGGGGGAGGGGATAATTTTTATATTTGTACTACGTTATCGGCAACAAAGTAGTAGTTTGTTGTTAAAATTCCTTCCCGGGCTGTTCGGCCGTAGTCCAATGTTTTCTGCAAAACCAGACGTTTCAGCAGTGCCATCGACTGCCATCATCAGTGAAAATCGAGTGCGATAACGTGTGGTGGTATACGTTAGTGACCACAGTACTGTGGGTAAGGCTGAAGCAATAAGTGGAAAGAAGTAGTTTCTATGGAAACATTTCATTTCTAAAATGATTTTAAATATAAATATTAGAACATGGAAGTCATGTATGGTTCTCCATACAGAAATTTCAGTTTGGTTATTGATATATGTTAGTGTTACGAATATGTTGTTTTCTATCATTGTCTGTTGTTTGATTTGTGTTTTGTATAGGAGTTTGTTAATTATTGTTTGATTGTGTCCGTTGGCTTCTGCTAGATATTTGATTGTGTTTAATTCATCTTGGTAGCCTTTTCATCTAATGGGATGTTGTTTAGTCTGTGTATAATGGTTCTGAAGGTGAAGGTTATGTTTTTGTGTATTTGTTGATGTGGGTTAGTAGCATTTCACATTTTCTTGTGTTACCCCTTTACCTCCCGTATAGAAGTATGCTGTTGTCAATGTACCTGTGCCAAAAAGTATTTTATGTGAGTGTCTGTCAATGTTTGTGAGGATTCTTGTTTTTTCAAAGTGTTGTAGAAAGATTTCTGCTAGTATGCTGGATGTGGGTGAACCCTTGAGTAGTCCGTCGTTATATGTGTAAAATTTACTGTTATATGAAGTAGTTTTGTTTTGTGTAGAACATTGTTTAGAGGAATACAGGAAAGTGGAATGTGGCGCAGGCTCTATAATTATAAACTATACCATCTTTACAAAGAGCTGGACATTGTCAGGATAATCAAAATACACAGGCTAAGGTGGGTTGGACACATAGAGAGAATGGAGGAAGGACAGCCTACAAAACATATTTTCTACCAGAAACCAGTGGGTAGTAGAAAAAGGAAACGATGGACATCGATCGCCAAGGACAGGGAAAAATGGAGGAGGTTGATTATGGAGTCTAAGGTTCGACTTCAAACTGTGATGCCATAGAAGAAGTAGAAAAAGGGAAAGACCCCGAAGCAGATTCAAAGACCAGATAGAGGAGGAGCTCGGGAGCTCAACATAAGAAACTGGAAAGCCGGGGCATGCAATAGGAAGGGATGGAATCGACTCTTGGAGCAGGCCAAGACCCTCCAAGGGTTGTAGAACCACGGTTGATGAGTTCTGTTTTGTGATTGTGAGTGAAAACTAGTTTTTGCCATCAGGTAAAAATTTACAATTTATTATCAATAATAATTTATGATTCGAGTTGGTAGTGTTATATATAGTTAACTAATAACAACGGACACGTCATGGTCAACAAAATTCAGGAACTAAAGATCAAATAATGTCTACGCATGCTGACCTAATTACACATGTGATAACGTCAAGTAGGCAGTATACTAGCATTATTAGGTGTTTTGATAGTTATCTTAATAAAATTTTGACTAGAAAGATTGAGAATTCAAGCTGTATAGAATAAAGGAACAAACGAACCTTTAAGGGAGACACTGAAGAAGAACCAAAAAAATACGTTTCCATTGGACGTTGTGATACATGTACAGTAAACCCTCGATTTAATGGACAGAATTTGACAGACAAAAAGATTCAAAAAAATAAATAATTTTGAGACGAAAAAAATCACGATTATGTTTTTGAAATCCATGGTTGTGATTTAAATTTGGCGGTAGTTCGTAACCATAGCAACAGATGTGCATTTTCACTCTTGAATATTCGGCTGTCTTCGTGATAATTTGTAAGCACGCGCGGTTCATGTTTGTACAACGTCGCATCAGTTTATTCAGAATTCAGAGAACGCAGCGTGTACACGACATGTGTTCTTATAGTACGAACCTTGGACATGTTAAATAGGGAGTGTTAACGAGTTTATACTTGCGTTGTTACAGCAAGGTCCATTATTTTATCAGTGAATTACAGCATAAATATGTCTGGCGTTAAGAAAAAAACGTGTGAACTTGAGTATAAAGCAAAAGCTTGACCTAATAAGTAAACTGGAAGGTGGCGCGTCTGTTACACATGTCTGTGAACTGTATGGTGTAAAGAAACAAACCGTTTAAGACATTCGAAAGTGTAAAGATAAACTTATTCAGTTTTAGCTAAAGTACAGTGTTGATAGTTCGAAGAATAAGGGAGGAAAAAACACATTAAAACATTAAATTTGCCAAACACAAACAATTAGAGAATGCTGTGTACAAATGGTTTATTCAACAACGTTCTAGTGGCGTCGTTGTTCATAGTGTGGAGTTTTGGGCTGCTGGTGATAAACTGGTGAAACATATCCGCATCCAGTTTCAGGTGAGTGATGGTTGGGTTTGGCATTTTCGTAAACGGCATGGCATCACAAATAGATCAACATGTGGTGAAGCGCTGAGTGCAGACACTGAACAAGTTGAGCCTTTTCGTCAACATATAAAGGAAACGATCGAATCTGAGGGTCTCACTTTGTCTCAGGTCTACAATGCTGATGAGACTGGTCTCTAATTTCATGCTGTGCCTAAAAATACTCTGGTGCACAAACATGAAACTAGCACACCAGGCCGTAAACTCAACAAGGAGCGCATTTCTGCTCTACTGTGTGCGAATGCTTATGGTTTGCATCAACTTACTCCAGTCATAGTCGGAAACGCAAAGAAACCTCGTGCAATAAAGAACATAATGAACCAGTAGCCAGTCATTTATAAAAGTTCAAAAAATGCTTGGTTTACTCCAGTATTTTTTCAGCCTGGTTTTTTAATCGTTTTGTGCCAGAAGTGCGACGTTTTCAAGAAGAGACTATTCCATCGCATGCAGTGAAACCCATCTTACTACTGGACAATGCACCGGCCCATCCCAACGCTGAGAAGTTAGTTAGCAACGACGGAAAAATAAAATGCGTCTTCCTCCCTCCGAACACCACTTCAATTTTACAGCCAATGGACCAAGGAGTCATTGTTGCCTGCAAAAGGCTGTACAAGAAGAAGTTTCTTGAAGAGGTGATGGTTGTCTTGGAGGTCGAACAAGACCGTGAAAACGACACGAGAGGAGCTAGAACGCTGCAAAATCTGCGTGCATACAACATCAAGTCCGCCATCTTTAATTTTGCTGCTGTATGGAAGGAGATGAAGGAAACAACATTGGCTAATGGGTCGATATAGTTACTGAATGGAACTGAACCGGAGTACGATTTCAGAGGATTTGAAACATCCGATTTCTGCAAAACCATAAAGAAGTAAACGAGAATGAGATAGAACAGTGGCTAAACTTGGACAAGAGTGATCCAGGCTACCAAATCCTGAGTCAGGAAGAGATCGCGGAATCTGTTCTACATGACGATCAAGAAGATGGAGATGATGACGACGACGATGAAGAAACATCTGTTACAGGAGGTCCTAAATTATTAGTGATAAGAAACAGCATGGACGAAATTATCGCATACATAGGGGTCTTCAGATCCGGAAGTGTGTGCTTACTATGATCATTTTAGACAGTTTAGATCTTTAATAATAAAGAAGCAACATTCTGGTGGAAAACAACTGACTCTTGATGCTTTTATCCAGCATAAATAAACAAAGGTGTGTACATAAAATATTTGCATGATATTAATAGTATTAAAATTTCAAGTGTTATAGGCCTATTTTGATATAAATATATACTCAAAAACAATATTCGCGATTTAACAGACTTTCAATTGTATGGACACCTGTCAGCCCCAATTAGTCTGTTAAATCGAGGGTTTACTGTAATTGTATAAAATGTAATAATCTCGTAGTGTAGATAAAACAGAAGAGAATCAATAGTCTGATAGTAAACACACTATTAAATCCTTAAATTCGTAGTGACCGTCAATCAATGAATTTTTCTGGCGAAGGGTTTGTGAGGATTGGTAAAAAATATAACACAAATTTTAGCTTTTTTGTGTTGACATTTCAACAGTGTTTATTGTCATCATCAGGACCTGTGTATGAATACAAAAGAAATGTCAAACATGTGAAGGGTTTGTGATGATGTAAAACAAACTACCTCAACTCGTTCACATATACAATTATACACACATACGCATGGTATACCCAAACACATTCACTCATATAATTGTTCTGTTGTGTGTGACATTTCTTTTGTATTCATACACAGGTCCTGATGATGACAATAAACACTGTTGAAACGTCAACACAAAAAAGTTAAAATTTGTTATATTTTTGACCAATCCTCAGAAACCCTTCACCGGAAAAAAAAAACACACTATTGTTATTTTAGAAACTAAGTCATGTTGGTAGTGTTTAATATTTGAAAAGCTGTACCTGAGAAGTAGAAACTCATAAAATGTAAAACTCTAATGTATTGAAATATATTAACATTTATACTAAATGTTAAAATATTTTAACTATGGTGTGTCTGGCTTTAACTAAAATATTGAGTGTCCAACAAAGGTATAATTGTGGGATAACCACGTTTTGTCTGATGAGGACATTTCGGGTTTTGAGAAAACAAATTAGGTCAAGATCAGGAACACGATACGACCTTACATAAATAGTATGCAACAAGAACAGGTTTTGTATCCATGGCACAACAACAACACCATAAACAAATCAACTGTAGTATGGAAGGTCACAGTAGTGAAAGCACGGGTGCTGTATGTAACACCAAATAACATTTATTTACAGTTCATTACTTGTTTATAGGAGCGGTTGTGGCGTAGTGGCTAGCGTGTGGCGCTGCTACGCTGTCGGCGCGGGTTCAGTTAGATGTTAGATAATTAGATATACCACGGCCATCTGATTTAGATACGACCATTCCCCCTCGCAAGGCAATGGCAAACCAGCGAGAGGTATCCTGCTTAGTATAAACCCTAAAAAAAAAAAGGCCGTTCGGATCCGGCGTTAAACTGTAGGTCCCATATACCTGTGAGAAAGACTCAGTACCACACGCACCACGGGTATATGCGGGGAGGGTACAAACCAGTCGAAAGACTGAAGGACTATGAACTGAACTTGTTTATATTATGCCTCACTGGTTTCTAGTATTGTACTGTAATATTTATGGAGTTTTCATAAAAAAATTTTTCATCATTCTACTAACGTTTTATTAGAAAATGGTCACTATGTTTTTGAGACTTTATTAATAAAAATACATTAAAAAGTGAGTATTGCAATTTTTATACAAGTAACTGAAAGTCAGTACATCATGGTCAGTAAACTTTTAAAGCATTGTTCTCAGAGTTGTGTCTTAGGAAAGAAAAAGAAAAAGAAACCAAACAAACCAAACAACAATTTATGGTGCGCAGAGAAATTTCTAATGTGGAGAATCCTGTTGTTTAGACATTTGTTATGCGTTCCTAAAACTGGGCGAAGAGGCACACAAAATAGAACTTAGAGTAAATGAAGGTAAGACTGGTAAGACCAAAATAATGCTGTAGACCAAAAAGGAAGAGATATGTACAACACCAGCAGCATTACGTGTTTGGTGATTACTGCTTTGAAGCTGTCTAGTTTCAAATACATTGGTTCTACGGTGATTACTGCTTTGAAGCTGTCTAGTTTCAAATACATTGGTTCTACTGTCAGTGAAGATTTTGATGAAAAGGAGGAAGTAAGAAGAACTGCATCCAGGAACAGAGCATACTTTACATTGAATGAAATGCTTGAGCAGGTTAGTAAGCCAGTCAATGAAGTTTAGGTAGTATAAGACCTTAATTAGACCAGTCACGGCATATAGTGGTGAAACCTGGATCCTATTAAAATAGGTTGACAATGGAGCTGCTAGACAGAGTTGAAACAGAATTGCTTAGGAGGATTATAGATCCAGCATGTGGAAACGGGTTGTGGCAGTGTAGAAGAAATAGAGAATTGTATGCAGCATTTGAAGATTTCAATATAACCTACTTCATTAAGATACAAAGGTCGAAGTGGCTAGGTCTTGCCCTGAGAATCGAAGACAGTAGGATGGCCAAAAAGCTGTACAAGGGTTTCTCATTGTGGAGTCCAACCTAGAGGATTGGTGGAGAAACAGTGTCTTGAGTGATGTCAACCATCTGAGGGTAAATGTCTCCCTTACTGAGGACTGATATGGATGGACGACAGTGGTTGAGCAGGTCAAAGGAAGCTACACGTGTCTTTTCCGCCAGTGAAAGAGAGAGAGAGAGAGAGAGAGAGAGAGATACATTTGTTAGTCAGGTGTTTGATTGTATAGTAAAATGATTCTTGGTACTGTATATATTTAAGGAAAAATTGTGATTTTGTAATAAACACATCAAGTTTATACACTGGTACTTGATAGTATATGTTTATAAAAGATTTTAAACTTCTAAATGAATAAATTAGTGGCCGTTGCCAAAATATTTTTCAATGTCAGTTAGAGTCATACTGTTTGGTTTGAGCTCTGTATTACCATTTTATCTTTTGTGTACCATCGATAGATAAAAATGAAAATTTAAACAACAGGAATATGAATCTAAAAAAAAATAGTAAAAACGTGTTGAATACCATGTACAGTCAACTCCCAATTATGAGGAGGTGGATTATCCAGTTTGTAGTTTAGATTAAGCATGGTACGTCAGAACAAGATAAAAATACAAGGAACTTAGTAAGTACTGTGGAAAGTGAAATGTTAAAATGGTAGAATAGAAGATATTTTGATGGTATTAAGATTAAATATAATTAATTCACTACAGACTCGGAACACAAAGTTTTTTATGGGTAAAAACGTAAAAGTTTTACCTTATAGCCTGAACCGGTTTTCGCTTTTAAAAAGCTTCTTCAGAGGCTGCCGTTAGGAGCACTGTTCGTCTTGTTCTTGGTGACGGTATTGACTTTTGAAAGATCGATGTTGTGTGTGTGGGGTGTTATATGTTCGAATAATGCGTGTGATTTGAATTGTGTCTGTTCGTTTAGGATGTCGTTTTTATGTGTTTTCGTGTGTTTGTATATTTCCAATTGTTCTAGAGTGTCTACTTTTCGGCCTTTTGTGTGTACGTGTAGAATGTCCATGTTATTGTCGATGTTTTTGTATGTGTGATTTGCTTCAATGAGGTGGTTTGCAAAGGTGGATTCTGTAGTGGAGTGTAGTGCCTTTGTGTGTTCAATGTATCTTTGTTTGAAGCTACATCTTGTCTGGCCTATGTAGAATTTGTTGCAATCTGAGCAATTTAGTTTGTAAACATCTGGTAGATCGAATATGTTTTGTGTTTTCACAACTCCTCTAATCACCCAATACAACACAAACTAGCTGCCTTTTCAGAACTATGATACATAGACTTAACAACATCCCACTAAATGAAAAAGACTACAAAGACAAACTAAACACGATAAAATATCTAGCAGAATCCAACAGATACAACAGAACAATAGTCAATAAACTCTTACACAAAACAAACAACAGACAAAGACAGAAAACAACAAATTCATAACACTAACATACATCAACAACTAAACTGAAAAAATAGCCCACAAATTCAAAAAAACAGGATACAGAATCGCATACAAAACTACTAACAAAACAGAACACACTATCAAAACACACACAAAACACAAAACAAATTCAATCTACCAGGTGTTTACAAACTAAATTGCTCACATTGCAACAAATTCTACATAGGCCAGACAGGATGTAGCTTCAAACAAAGATACATTGAACACACAAAGGCACTATATTCCACTACAGAATCCATCTTTGCAAACCACCTCATTGAAGCAAACCACACATACAGAAACATCAACAAGAACATGGAAATTCTACACGTACACACAAAAGGCCGAAAATTAAGACACTCTAGAACAAAGGAAATATACAAACACACGAAAACACATAAAAACGACATCCTAAACGAACAGACACAATTCAAATCACACGCATTATTTGAACATATCACACCCCATACACACAACATCGATTTTTCAAAAGTCGATAGAATCGCCAAGAACAAGATGGACAGTGTTCCTAATGCAGCCTCTGAAGAAGCTTTTTAAAAGCAAAAACCAGTTCAGGCTATAAGGTAAAACTTTTACGTTTTTACCCGTAAAAAAGAACTTTGTGTTCCGAGTCGGTAGTGAATTAATTATATTTAGTTAAGTAACGGACACATCTTGGACAACGGAATCCAAGGTATTAAGATTATACACAAACCATTGCTGACAATAGGGAGAGGGAGAAGAATCTGTTAGCAAGTAATTCAACTAAATTATAAAATTGTGTGCATTGCGTAAATAGAAGAATGTGAAGCCAAAGAAACAATTGGAGGCAACTGACTAATTTTGTAAAATATAAAAATTAAATGTTATTTAAGAATTTTAAAGTATGTGAAAATGAATTTTTCTGTAGGTCGATTGATTGTGAATTTTTTTTTACTTCAATGTATGTACAGTACTTCACCAGTCATTATTCTAAATGATTAAAACATTTTTGTATACATAAGTGAATGTTGTACAAATAATATTGTGACAAGCGTTTGTTAGTACTACATATTTATTAATGTAATTTTTATTGTTTTTTGAAAAACGATACCCAGACTAGTGATAAATACTACATGGTTACGTTAACATTGGATTCGGAGAGGGGAAGCGTAGCAGCACTGGCACTGCAAGTTGCGTGGGGATACAATATGTTCCCATACCTGCTTGATGTTTGCACAGTGAAAGTAAAACTAATACGCAACTTGAAAATTTACCCATCCGAAAATTACAGTAAGAGCATTAGAATACTTAAACTTTGTCCTTTGTTATTCTACATCATTTCAAATCTCATACTTTGTAACATGAACACACACAAATATTAGCCTACACTTGTAATATAAATCGACGCTCACGAAATTCACAGCTGGGAAACATACATTCAAATGACAAACTGTAGACTGCTCGGTAGTGTGAGATGCACTTGCACGTTTGTCTCTAAACTCCTGTAGTTTTATTTTTTACGCATACTTTGTTAAATTTGTCTAGTAGTACTTTGTTTGTTCACTGATTTTCTGATGTTCTGAATTAATCATCCGATCTCATTCTAAAACTTGAAAATTGGTTACATTTTTGTTATCCACTATGGTATGACAATGAAAAGAGGAGAGGGAATGGGAAAAGTGACACCATTATCAAATTATTGGAATCGAAAAAAGAAGAGTACATCGTTTTCTATACTAAAATTTTGTAGTTTTATTGCATATGGGCACATACAATTCTGTACATATGACTACATTGCTTACAGTCATTATAATACTACAGTGTTTTTTTAATAGTTTCTTGTAAGATTCTTTTTGATTACTGTGTGAAAATTATATAGTCATGTTTATGAAGTGGGTGTTTGTTGAGCTGTTGGTTTACAGTATATATAGCTGTACTCTCAAACTTCTATATAAACTTGTTTCTATAATTCACTTACAAAGAGACAGCCGCTGTGTATATATAAAAGGAATTCAGCTGTCAGAACTGACATCCTGCAGCAACTGAGTGTGAGTGATGTGTTTAAAGTGATTCGACACGCTTTACTAAGTCAATAACTTTGTTATTGTGTCAGTATCTGAATATAATTATTGTACCATGGATGCCTGGGCTGTATCATATTTACAAAGGCCGACTGACAGATTTGTGTGTTCTTATTGTACATTAAACTTAACAAGTTTGTTATAATATTGACTTATCGTAATAGAGTAATTGCAACATTGATTGATTTTGTTTTGTCTAATTTATTATAAGAAAAATATTCAGAGTGAGATCATATGTAAGTAAAAATTCATGCGGTAAATTTACTTCTGATTTTTATACATATAACTGCAACTTAGTTAGGATGGTCATTGGTTTTGTGATTTTATCATTCTTCCTGATTATAAATAGTTGACTTATCTATACAGCTCACCATTTAATAATACCTCTATAAATGTTATATGTATAGAAGTCTGAAACATCTCTATTCTATTGAAATTTAATTAAGTTGAATTCTTTAAAAAAAAACAGGATAATCCCCTTAGAAGGTGCTAAGAAGGAAAATACCTTTAGGCATCTAATTTCCAAGATGGAACCTACTTAGTGTAGTAAAACCGTGTGGCTGTGTGTACATACACGTGCATACACAGCATGGAAGAGATAAGTTAAGTTGCTCGTGCAGATGAAGTCAGATATTTCACCTTGGCTCAGATTGGCATACTGACCTTTGAGCATGATACTACTGCTGCAGACAAAATGATAGTAACATTCTTTCATGACCCATATATGAGTCATTGTATTATTTCCTACTTGTAATTATTGAATTCTTTCAGACAGCGCCATTACTGTTTATACATTTGTGTGGGTGGTGTGTAGTTTGTACATTATGTGGTATGACTAATGATTGTTTTTCTTTAAAGTAAATCACATTTAACATCTTACGTATATTTCCTAAAACAGATTTTTAGATCATCAAACACTCAATGGCCAATCAATTTGTATTTTGGTTTAGAGTATTTTGACTGTTTTAATGTTTTTTTTTACAAATGCCCTGCGTGATATAGTCGTTACTATAGTTTGTCATTTTCTTTGAGTTGTTGCTGTATTTGGCTTGGCCTCTGATATATAGTTTATTACTGGACGTATTGTGCTTTTGTAAATTCTAGTTTTTTTTGACGTCCACAAATTTTGGAATTTCCAAAAGTGAACGTTGTATTCAGATTGTGGTTAAAATTCCTTTTAATTTGATACCCCACGTGGGCTTTTCCGGTTTTTCACAATTTTTATACACCCCTAGAATTGTGACCTCCCGCCCCCTATTTTGGGGGGGTCAGTCTCAAAAACTTATAGGGTTATGTAGAGTAAAAGTATGACACACGTGCCACGTTTTACGACAAATGGTTGATGCATTCAAAGGTTGTTGTGAGACAGGCTTACCCCAAAGAGAAGATGGACAGACAAATGCCAAACGATTGAGTTAAAACTGAGAACTCACTTTGCTCATTCAATAATACACTTTTATTGGCATAAACGGAAAGAATAGTTAATTTATTGTATTAAATTTCGGCAGTTATAGGAAATTATAGTTGCGTGTGTTGTTTTATATATTAGAATTGTTATTAATAATATGTACAATTATATATAGGTCTGGTCAAGTCAAGGCACGATTTTATACATGGTTTTAGTGCATAAAAAGATGCCTCCAGAAAAATAGGATTGACAATCAATATAGAAAAAACAAATATTTCAAACTACTAACAGGTTGTGAGCAGATGAGGCAGTCCAGAGCCTAAACATAGGTATATACAATATACAGTAAGTAAATGAATTGCTATACTTGGCATACTAACGACATCATGTCACAAATAGTAGGAGATTTTGTGTCTGCTAAATACAATGCTGATGTGTCTAAGGTTAAATGTTATTTCAAGAAAACACTTAATAAATAATATGTAAATCACACATTTGGCTGATGTTAATAAATCGCTCAGAAGCATGCAGATTTATGCAAAGTAGTTCAAATTTATTAGACCGCTTTGATAAAGGGAGTTACGGGACATTTATATGGAGGTTTGGAGGATAGTTTTTGACTCATCTGTATGGACACCCTGATAGTATAAAATTCATTGAACAATAAATAGATAAGGGAGATTGGGGATATAGAAAAAAGTCCAACAAAATAAATATTTTACCAGATGTAATGGGGCAAGAGGAAGACCAAGAACGAAGTTAAGGGATCCTGTGGTGGAGGAATCCTTTGGTGGATCCTGTGAGAGAGGGCAAGAGAGAATAGGACGAATGAATGTGACTCTTGGAACAGGCTCAGATCCATGACAGTTGTGGAACCACTGATAACGATTATAATGATGAATATTTGAAATTATGATTAAATCAAACTTACTACTACTTCTTACTTCTTTGGTCAGGTATCCAGCATCAGGCAATCCCGATGGTCCGATGTCCATAGTATACCGCAGTTGCCAGACCCCATAAAGCCTTGGTCCTGAGGACATCCTCCAGCTTCCCATGGTCACCAATAAGTGGTCTCAGTCTATCTCTCCTGCCATTGATGGAAGTGCATTCCAGGAGAATATGAGCCAGTGATTCCTTATAATAGTTTCATTTTGGATTTGTTCTTTAGTTAGACTGTTATACATAATTACAATTTGAATATAACTGAAAACAACTGATTATGTAAACAGTTTAAGAACTGCTGAGCTTTACCAACAATGCAATCAACCTCCATGAAACACAGTGCATGTGGGTGAGAATATGAATCCAAGAATGGTTTTGTAAGTGCAGTGGGGAGTAAAGAATATCCAGAGGATTGCCCTGAAATAGAGGCTGCTATAGGGATAGCAGCGTCTATGGGAAAATGTTTTAGCACAAAAAAATTGGAAAAAAGTTGCTACAGATCTGGAAAGATGGGACTTTGACTCTGGAGGAGACCAGGCCCAATGTGGGCTGTAGACCCATAGAAGGAGGAAGAGGAGAAGGAGTGTATACTTTGATTAAGGGGGGATATTTATGGGGGGCATGAATGGGACTGGACCCCTCCCAGAGGGTCGAAAAAGTTTGAATATTTTAATCTCTTAATTTTTAGGCTGGTTTATTCTTTTCCAACTGTGTTCGCTAATATAGTAGTAGCTCTTTTTTTAAATATACAAACAGGTTTACTACACAGCATTAGGGTATATGTTTGGAATATGAAATACAGGAAAATCAGTTCAATCAGTAAGCATCTTTTAACAATGTTTCAGTAACACACATTGTTATTGTGTTTACCGTTTACTTTAATGGGACTGATTTCAGGATGTTATGGTGTGTTTTTCAGCCACTTTAAAAACAGTAATGTTGATTAGTCTTAACTTGTTTTTTTTTCTTTTGTGTGAAGTCTACCCGACTCTGGACCCCTCCCCCCATGCCAAATTCTAGATATGTCGCTATGAGTATGTGTACATCAGTCCATTATTGCTACTGAATATAAATTAAATTTTTTTTAATAAAAATTGAAGTTTATAAAGAAATAATTACTAACTCCAGAAGACACGTGCATGGTTTAGGTCAGATTGGTCAGAAAATTCTTGAGAGTCGTTTAATCATCTGCTGTTTAAATCTGTAACATTATCAGATTAAATATAATGTGTCACACGTAGGACTAGATTAAATCTTACTGAACAACAGTTGTTTATAGGGGTTCATTTTGAGTAATTTGACAATATGTGTAGGGGTTTTATGTTGAAACTGTTACTGTGGTGGCCTTGAATTAGTTTCATAGTGTAGGTTGTAGATCGCACTATTTCTGTTTCGTTTTATAATACATAGTTAATTAAATAAGATTAATGATTAAACTATTTTAGCTGTAGTGTTTTTCATCTTTTCTGTCTTTTTATAAGCAATTAAATACCTGTGTGGTCACTTTGATTAATTACATTACAAGGAAATATTTCGACCCTCTTAATTGGAAAGAGTATTTAGAATGGATGTGATTTTAAAATTCATAAGTTCTATTTAGTTTTCTCATATTATATATTGTTTACAGTGTTGTATTAACATCTATCTGGCCATTTCCCACCAACTAGTCTTGAAACGTACTTAACTGAGACGTAAACCAAGAGGTTACCCAGAAGTGTTCAAAAATATTAACTATTATATTAAGTCATCAGCATTCTTCCTGAGCATTGTGTGCTACACGAGTAAAAAGTGTCAGTGTTAATTATAAAAAAAATATAAATAAATTCATAAAGATTGGTAAAAATAAATAGTAAAAAAAAAAGACTTTTAAACGTGGTGCTGGTTATAAAAGTTGTAATAGTTTTATTTTTTTAAAGTTGTTTTACTTCTATGTTCCATAAGGAAATGGAAGTATAGTGATGGCAAAAAAAATCGTGTTCGAGAAAAGGGCCGATTCTGATTGTATAACCTCAAAACTTTTCGGAAGAAAAGTTATTTTCCGAAAAGTGTCTGTGTGTAGAATTTTTTCTATGGGGAATTATAACTGCTGCAAATTCGAACAGAATCAAATAAAATTTTTGCATATGTGCTTGAGTTGTAGAGGACTCAAGGCCTATTGATTTTGGTGAAGATTGGTTACGGGGAAGGGGTAGTTTACCTGCAACATTTTATGTTTTAACAACAGTAAAGTACTTAATTTTAATAGATAAAGTATCATGAAAAAAAGGTCATAGTAATCCACTATAGAAAGGTAGATGAAATGTCTATAAATGAAAAGGATAGTTGAAAGGGGAGGGGTAATTTTCTATAAATGAAAATGATAGTTGAAGGGGGAGGGGATAATTTTGTATATATGTACTACGTTATCGCCAACAAAGAAGTAGATTGTTGTTAAAATTCCTTCCCGGGCTGTTTTGCCTTGTGGTCCAATGTTTTCTGCAAAACCAGATGTCTCGGCAGTGCCATCGACTGCCGTCGTCAGTAAAAATCGAGTGCGCTAAGGTGAGATGGTATACATTAGTGACTACTGTACTTTGGTTAAGGGTGAACCAAGAAGTAGTTTCTATGAAAATATTTCATTCTGAAAATGATTTTAAATATAAATTTTAGATCATGGAAGTCATGTATGGTTCTCCATACCGATATTTTGTATATAAAATCAGAGATAGTGCTGCTGTAGATCTTCCAGCTACTGAGACTGTGCTACCCAGGAATTATAAAAACTCCCAGTATTGTGTCCAACTACGAGACGTCAGCCAAAAGTAAGAGCCAGTCTGCCGTTTGGAAAAAACAAACTATTAGAAAAGAATTTTGTTACTGGTTCAACACTTGTATATACGTACTTTGGTTTTTATATCTACAGCATGAATCTGCTCGTCGCTGGCTTCAATTAAATGTACCAGAATGACTCCTTTTTGGCCACAGAAAA
Source organism: Magicicada septendecula (assembly GCA_034769895.1). Lineage (NCBI taxonomy): Eukaryota > Metazoa > Arthropoda > Insecta > Hemiptera > Cicadidae > Magicicada > Magicicada septendecula. Next base: position 421,747,094 of record CM068374.1, read on the forward strand.
CAGTGGCCATGATCTTTCATGTTCACTGGGTTTGCTTAGTTGCATTTTTTTCTTGTCTTTTGTGAAGTTAAATGACATCACTGCATGGATTAATTTTTTTGACTTGATATTGGAGTGATCAATCCATCATTCATCACCAGTAACAATATGGAGGCAAAGTTTGTCTCCTTTCTTATAGTAGACAAGAAATATATATGCAGACATTATTCATAAATTTTTTGTGGGTATCAGTCAACACTTTTGGCACCAATTTTGGACACAGACCATATGTTTTCAGTAGCAGTTCTGTATACTTTTGGTAATACGAAGGCCAGGGCATGAATTGTTAAGATGCGATTTCCTCAAACTTTGGTATTCACTTGTTCAACAAGGTCAAATGTCTGAACATTAGGCCTCCCACTCACTATGCAGCTGCCTTATTTTTCCTTCACTCGTTACTGTACACACATAAATTTCACACAGTCACAGTGAATTTCTGCAGCATTAAGCACTTTTGATTTGAGAAATCAAATCACAGACCACATTTCACAACTGGTGGGATTGTTTTTTCACACCCTTCGTCTTTAATGAGTATTATGGGAAAGCAGACAACAGATTGCTCAGACCATGTCGGCTGAACTGCCTAATGAATCCAGGAGCGGATTCAGAAAGCTGGGCCTTTTTTTGCGGTGGGGGAGTGAGGAAAGTTGGACCATTCTTTAAAGGCCTAAAGTATAAATGATAGTAATGAGTGATACAAATACAGTTTGTTACTATCAACACAATAAGTGTATTGACGTACAAGTATAAAATCATATACGTGTTTGTCAGTTCATTGTTCTTTGAATAAATTCACTTGCAGTTAAAAGTACGCACTACTAATTTATGGTATATATTGTTACATAATACGGAACATTCGACAAGTATCTTGGCTATAGGCTATCCCAGCAGAGCCCAGCTGTAATGTGTGTTGCGTATAAATTGCTGCTACTTTGAGATGACAGACAGTTACATGACATTTATCATGCGTCAAGAATCGAGGCTATTCCAGACCATACCGAGGCTATACCGGTTGGCGCACTGTTTTCAAGGCCAGACAGTTTGCGCCTGTAATACGCAGTTTGCTCGACGCGTCATCCAGAAAGTGGCCTTTTATTCTGGCATCTCAGCAGGTTTTAAATACTTTAAATGCTTTAAATACAAGCATTAAAGTTGGTTATAAGTGACTTCATTGGTGTCCTGCATTTTGTTTTCTACTGTACTGTATGATTATCAGTTAGACCGCCGTAACAAAACTTAACATGCCAGTAAGGTACAGTTAAAATTTAAAGTATCTGTGGAGTAAAACTATGAACCTATAAACGTGATATGAATTTTTAATATCATATCCACAATCACAAAATTAAAAATATTTCATCTGAAGTTATATTGTGGATGTGGTATTTCTCCCTCTGTGGATGTGCACCGAAATGAATCAGATTAAGTTATACATAGTTATTCTTTCATGATATGACTCAGTGTTGCCAGCCACTTTTTATTAGAACTTTAGCATTACTCTTAAAATACCCCTCATCCTGTTATTTCATTTTTTCCTTAACGAATTCATGAAGTTTCCATAATAAACCGATTGTCATGTCCTTTGTTTAAGATATGGGTCTATATCATGGACTATTCAGAAAAGCGATACGAGCACAAAATTGGGCCTCCCACTTCTGAGATGCTGTGACCTAAGACAATGCAGATTAGTCCCTCTGCAATGTTATTAGCTCTTAATTTGTGACGTTTTAAAAAGGGAAACATTAAACATTTTATATTCAGCATTTAATTAAAGTACTAAATACTTGTGTATTTAGTGTCTAAAATAAAATTGTATCTTAACTGCCTGCTGTATATTTATTTAATTTAGAAAGTTGTCATAATTTTTAAGATTAACAAAACAAAACATATAAATTATATAAATCTAGCCTAGTGTCTATTATATTTTTGTTGTCTAATATACTGTTGTTCGTTATTTGTGTTTCGTGTATAACATCACATTCTGTCCTCATTCAAGGATTTTGTGTTTTGCTACAGTGAAATTCCATCACACTTTCCCCTCTCGGTCATGCGCATTTCATGCATTCTTTAGATAAGTTGAGCATGCCCGTGGTACAGAAAGATAAGCAAAGAGAGAGTGTAACTGAGAGATTTGTAAATGCAAAAAAAAAGTATATATATACAATTATTAGAAAGCTGTATTACATGAGGTGCTACATTATTTGCTTCCAGTTACATAATTCACAGATAGCATGATGCGTACGTTGACCCAGTCATACAGATGACCACTCGGATGTACATGTGATCATTTCACAACTTTTATGTTGACTTTTCACTTGAAGTCAGCCCAGTTCAGTTCAAAATCAGTCCCGATCTGTTGTTGATAACACTACTACTAGAGGCTGAACTTTCATATTAGTAGTTGGTATATGACTCTGTTCTGCAGGATATCTGTTGACCAGTGTGTGTCAATATACAAACAGATTTCATTGCAAAAGTTCTTGTTTTGAGGTCACAGTACCTGAGATCAGTTGTTTCCATTTGGAGCCAAAAATAGAATATATTGTTTCATTATTGTTTAGAAAGTAAAAAGTATAACTTTGCAGTAATCATCTGAACTGATTAAACAAACACCAACAGATTTATCCAAGATAACTAAAAATAAATGGAATAAGATAATAGAGTTAAAAAAACAAAACAAAAAAAACTGTTTGACTGTGTTTATAAATTTAGTAGCAGTTTTTTTTTTAAATTTAATTCAGTTAAATTAATCAATACAAGGTATTGATTAATTTTTTTATATTATCTAATTTTAAACATAAGTGGCTTGAATGAACACTTTCAATATGATATTTTAATTGAACGAGAGAAGCGTTCTCAGTTTTAATTGAACTGTTTGGCATTTTTCTGTCAGTCTGTTTTGGATATATGTCTCATGATAACAACTTTTGAATGCATTAACTGGTTTTTATAAAACTTATAACCTACAGAACCCAATTGTTTTTTAGATTGCCCCTCCCCACAAACAGGGAGGCAAGGGGCAACAATCTGAGAACATCAGAATTTTGAAAAATTTCAGCATGTCCAGGTGGGATATCAAACAAACAGAATTTTAATCACATTGTAAATATAGTGTTCAGTTACAAATTTGTAAATTTTTGGGCGCCAAGGTCAAAAACTGAAGACATTTTTACAAAATTGTAAAAATCAAGTGGGATTCAAAGATAATTTAACCACAGTCCAAAATGGTGTTTAGGTTTGAAAATTCAACAATTTTAGGACACCAAAAAATGTATTAAAACTTTGAAAAAATTGTAAAACATGCCAAACATCAGAATAAAAGAAAGAAATTATGTTGCTTTGAAATGTAGTGTTTGCTTTGAAAATTTTAATCTGTAGAGGCACCATGAGCTAAAAATCAGAATTTTGTAAACACTGTAAAAATCTGAGCAAGTTGTGCAGCTGAGGGAGCTTACTAGCTAGTAGTATATCATAAAACAGTTGTTTTGCTTATTTGGGTGTTGAGACTGCGTCCATTGTTAGATGTTTTGTTCAGCCAGATATTTCAGCAGTATCTGTGGTTGCCTTGACATTTTTGTACAACTGTGGTTATGGAAAAGTCAGTTCTTACAACAAAAACTTGGAAGATAACTGAACAATTGTTAATTTGACTTTATGCTGCAATTATTATTTTTTATTGATGACTGGATAAATTATTTCTTAACATAATAATATAATGTTTAAGTGTTTTTTAAGGAACGGCATATAATGAGCACATTCAGTAAACACTTGCAGAGCAGAGCACAGTTGTGTCACAGCTGCTAATACAGCAGGATTCAAGTGCTGTGTGTCATTGTACTTGGCGTATTGTTTGAAACAGTAGCCTAATGTCTGTAGGACTAAAATTCTTTTGTTTGACTGTAACATATTTCATTTGTTTGTCTTCAATTCGCCGCACTTGCTATGGGTGAGAAAACATGCAACCACGTGGTGCTTGATGCTTCAAATTCTCGTTTTGTAATATGCACCAGGAGGTGACTGTGGAAGTGTATTATTTCTTTTAATAAAAACGTAGTAATTTATTCATATTTTAATTTCATTGCAAACAGTAAGGTTTGATTCATTCCGTTTATCATATCTAAACAATAAAAATAGTAATTGAGGAGGATATTTTCAACATTGTGGTGCTACGAGATCAGTTCTTGTTTGTTTTGGGTTACAAAATCATACTGGTCAGAAAACTAATGTTTTTGTGATAATACGGACAACTCGGCATTAAAGTCATGTTTCCGAGTGGAAAACACAAGTAACTAAGTGAGATCTTGAGTTGCTGCATACAATACGTTAACCAGCGTCAAGCCTACACACCACCAACTGAAACCATCTAATTAGCATGTTCTGTAGTGAAAACAATGTGTTCCCAGTTTGAATGCCAATTTGGTGTAATTATTAGTTGATTTAAAATTCTAATACTAAAGATATTCTTCTGCCGTGGTTAACAACATTTCTTCTGTTTTATTCTTTTAATGCACAGTTATGATTTGTCTTATTTATACTCTATCAAAACATACTTTAGAATTCTGTGTTTTTTAATTCTGTACCCGAATAAAATTTCTGTTTTGAATTAATTAACAAACCAATTAACTCGGCTTTGTTTTCAACAGAAACAGAAAAAATTATACAGTTTAATCACTTCTGTAAAATCTTTGCAGATATAATTTAGAAAATTACTTTCATAATTAATGGTACTTTTAAAAGCTGTTAGTCTGAAATAACATCAAGCAAAAAAATTGTAAATTGTAACCAAGTTCGTAGTGAATTGAGTAATAATATATAAAAGGAAATAAGAGAATATAATAAATAGAAAACGTATTCACTGGTTTACAAACCAGTTGGCATTATTTTGTTATCTATTTCAACTAAAACGGAACATATTATATTTATGGTAGTATGAATAAAGAATTTTCTCATTCGTTAAGAGGTGGAAAGTGAATAACATAATGAGTAAAAAATAAGCTTAAAGTAAATTAACGTGTGTAAATGTGTCTACTTAACTCTGTATTCTTGTAAGGGTAGACAGAGGGTAAAGATCTGGACATGCACTTAGTAATTGTTAAATAAATTTTGGTTAATAAACACTAAGTTTATTTCAGTTCAGGGTGGACTGTTTTGTATGATTGACAAGCAGTGTGCGTGCTATAAAGCTTGTCTGGCTTTTCTACTGGGATACGAAGGCATCATGGTAGTCACATCGTTGTATGCATTACTGACTACAGTTTTAATAAATGCAGTTCTGTGAAATTATACACCCTGTGTTTTACTCTGTGTGCGTGTGCGTGCGTGCGTCCGGCCCCAGCGCTTCTGCCGCCCTGTGCAGTATTTATGAGTGTCACCCCCCTACCTATTTTAACTCTGAACACATTCATGCACACTAGACCTACTCTAAAGATACGGCGATTGCCTTCAAATGACGACTAGGAATGTTTGCATTGTTGTGTTTATCAAATAACTAGAACTTCGCGTTTACGATGCGGTGAACGGCTACAATAAAAATTGTAGAACAATATAAATAATCGTGAGACAATAAAAATGTATGCCTATGTGATGACTTAAAATTAAAATCCTAACTAAGTATTACGCATGCTGGTGGCATGGCACAGCCGTTAACGTAGTGGGGCAGTATTATCATTATCTGCTGATGACTCATACAAGGCAGCACTCATTGTCCGGTTTACGTTCTCTCCTTCACGAGTTTTCGACTCTTCATTAAACTCCGCTGACTTTATATATAAAACAATGCTTCCTCATCTTACATATTCTGATGAAATCAAGTGAATAATTTTATTTTTTTCCTCAATTTCAAAACTCAACATCCCGGAATCTGCTGCCCTTAAAATTTGCTGCCCTGGGCGGCGGCACAGTTCGCCCCTGCCTGGAGTCAGGCCTGTGTGTGTGTGTGTGTGTGTGTGTCTGGTCATACTATCTCAAAACACTACACGCTGCTTATGTGAATGCGAGACACTTATATGGATGTATAAATAAAAGTGTCCCAAAAGTTGTTTTACCAAGTTGTTGTCCCAATAATTATCTACAACTGTATTCACTTACTTATTTTAAAATTTACAAAAACTGTTCACAATATTTACCATTTACTTAGATATGATTTTGGGTGAGTAGCTTTACAATATTCACAATTGCATTGCACAGTACTTTGTCATTGTTCAGAGTTTTAAATTCGATTTCGATGATCGTTTTTAAGTGTTCCAAATCTCTGTTAATTTTTTTTTTGTGAAAACTTTATACTTCATAATTCACCAATGAAAATCACATAATGAGAGGCCAGTCAGTTGTGAACATGGTGAAATCCATTAGGCTGTACCACACTGTCTAATCCATTCCTGAAAGTTGCTACTGAGGAATTCTATAACTGTAAACTGTAATGTTGACAGTGGTGACAGTTATTGACAGTTTACACTGACGGTCCATTCTCAGTTCCCATCTGTTGCCAAAGAATATTATTGTTTTCAGACAGTGGACTATTTTGTAACTCTGGTAAACTGTTGTTTTATTTCAATTTTTGTATGACTCTCCAGTTATAGCCCTTTAAAGATGGACGGACCCATGATCGCTGTTCTTTTTTTTTTTACCAACATTGTAAAACACATTGCTCTACTGATAATTTGTGGTTCATGATACATTTAAGAAAATGCAACCGATAAATGATATGTCTTCTCTAATTGAATAATGAAGCGAGTTCTCAGTTTTAACTTGACCGTTTGACAGTTGTCTGCCTTCCATCTATCTATGTGGGGTATGTCTCACGATTACTTTTGAACGAATCAAACAATTTTTATAAAAATTGGCATACATGTCCATTCTTTTAGCCTACAGAATCCTATTGTTTTTGAAATTGATAAATGTATGTATAAATCACAAGAGACCATGTGGGGTATCACATTAAAGGGAATTTCAACCAAAATGAATTTAGTGTTCATTTCTGAAAATTTTAAAATTTTGGGGCGTGGAGCGTTAGGGTTCAAAGAAAGTAGGTGAAAATGTTGATAAAATTGCAAAAATTCATGTGGGGTATCAAATGAAGAGAATCTTGAATATAATCAGAATGTAGTGTTAAGTTTAGGAAATCTCAAAACTTTTGGACCCCATGGCCACATAAAAAGCAATCAGAAACATGAAAAAATTGTAAAAATCCAGCCTGATGTCAGACTAAAAGGGAATATTAACACATATCTGAATGTTTGGAAGTTGTAACAATTATTATATAATTGTCTGCTCTGAATTTGTTATTTTACAAAATAAAAAGTAGTAGGGTATTCAGGATTTTTGTAATTTTTCTGATGATTGAAAAATTATCTAATATAAACTTTATCCAATAATAAATGTATTTTTTTCAAATTCAAAAAAGTGTGAGAGTTCTGCAGCTCAGGGAACATACTAGTACATTAGCTATTTGAAAGTGACACCAATCTTGCAAGGAGAAAACTTGTATACTGTTCATTAAGTCAACTTTGGGGCCATCCTGGTAGTTGTTGGGTTTTCTTCTGATTGGCAGGACCCGTATGCTACTGATGTGCATCTCACTTGTGGTCAGTTATGTGTTACTTGGGTGTAGTTATATTGTGAATAGTTTACCTATTCTTTTACATTACAGTTGATAACAAAGTGTATATAACGTCACAGGTTTTTTAATGGAAGGAGATGATAATAGTGTAGATTCTGCCCAAAACTATTTTTGACGTTCTGGACACATGAAAAACAAGAGAATATCTCTTGCCACGTGAGACTTTACATTGTTACCATACCCATTAAAAATCATCATCATCTTCATGGATTAAACCAAGGATGGTTTGTTCCAGTCTCAGGTAGGCAAAGAGTGAGCTGGTCACTCCAACACTTCCTCGGACGTCCTACACCTCACTGTCCCCTTGGCTTATAGTTTCAGAGTTGTTTGGGGATGCGGCAGTCATCCATTCGACAAAGATGTTCCCACCAATCCAGCCGAAACTTGGCGATCCTGTCGAGTATACTCATAATATTCAATTCCTGCCATATATCTTTGTTTCTATCATCATGGAGAGTATACCCTGCCACTTGCCACAGAGAGAACCCATTAAAAATTTCTTCCTTAAATATCGACTGGGTTGGTGGCATCATTATGGGTCTAATTCTAGGCGCTGCACAACAACGTGGTTAGGAATGGTGTTGTAGTCAAACTTTGCTACAGTTGGCATCAAACAATACTGATGTCACCTGAAAATTGGATCATAATTTTAGAAATATATGGCTTCTGAGCACTTTAATTATTTGTTTTTTACAATGTTACAATGTTTAATTGTATTTGTATGTTTGTTGCAGATGTACTGTGCGGGTACAATGGGACGATATTTGCTTACGGCCAGACCTCATCCGGTAAAACCCATACGATGGAAGGAGTCATTGGAGACCAATCCAAACAGGGTATCATTCCCCGTATCGTTAACGATATATTTAACCATATATACCAGATGGAAGAGAATCTGGAATTCCATATCAAGGTCTCGTATTTTGAAATTTATATGGACAAAATTAGGGACTTACTCGATGGTAAGTGTACTGTTTTAATATTGTGGCAGTCATGTGCTATAACATTATGTAAAAAAACACACTAAAATCAGTTATATGCACATGCCCCGTTAAGTACACTGATGTGCATTCACAATAACCATGTATACATTTTTAAAAAGTGTTCTGCAAAATACATTATTGGGAACTTGGGAAAATGTAATTAAGCTAGTAAAGAACTGTTTCGTACATGTTTTTGATTATGAAGAACATAACTAAATGAGAAAGAAAATGGCTAACATTTTCAAAAAAGATTGTATTATCATTTCATTTCACTGTTCTTATTCCAGTCTTGGAGCTGCATGTCTTATCCCAGTATATTCACTTAAGAACAACAAAATCGGTTTGTCATCATAAGATTTTTTTACTTACAATTTTTGCAGTGTTAGTTGAATTCAGTTTGATACTTTTTAGCACTTTCTTATATTATCAGGGCCATTAGACAGTCCTTCAGCACATCACAGCATTTTATAAAAAAAGTTGTGACTTAAATGTAAAAAGATTTGTTTGCAAGTGGCAATAAGTATTTTTACAAGTGTCAAATGTTAAAACAGACCTATGTAGTCCATAGGTAAGAGATGCATTTAGTAAGTGTTAATTAAGAAGCTGTGTTTATAGAAAGGACGGAAAATTAAGTAAATGTACAATTAAATATGTGCATATATTATATGAATAAGGGTCTTCAAAGACTTGTGGACAGAAGCCAGAAAATGGCACATTCAGTTATGTCAAAATATTGTAAAAAACCTCCATTTGTGTGTTTTATAAAAATTTAAGATACACTTACGCTTATATATAAAGGGTGTCCCATAAAGTACACAAGATTTAATTTTAGATTTAATAATGTAAAAACTTTTATTTATTGAAAAATATCAGATGTTTTAATGTTAATACAAAGTACACTTACTGCGGTTAAATGTGGAACACAATATCAGACAAATGTCCCCCGCGACTCTGCTGGCACACTGTTGTCCATCGATTGAACCTTCTTGCACAATTCCGACTCAATCTCACCAATAACGCGTTGAATCTGTTCCTTGAGTTGAAAAATTGTTCGTGGATTGCGGACATAAGCGCGTGATTTCACATATCCCCAAAAGAAGAAGTTGCATGGTGTTAAATCACAAGACCTCGGTGGCCAGTTCTGATCGCCGTTGCATGAAATAAGACGTGCAGGAAACTTTTCAGATAACAAAGCAATTGTTTCGCGGGCAGTATGACTGGTTGCGCCGTCCTGCTGAAACCACATATCTTAGAATTCCATACCTTCCAGTTGAGGCCACAAAAACTCCATTATCATGTTCCGGTAACGTTCGCCAGTCACTGTTACTGCATCTCCAGCCTCATTCTCAAAGAAATACGGCCCAATCAAGCCACCAGCCCAAAACCCGCACCAAACAGTTGCTCTTTGTGTATGCAAAGGCTTCTCGTGAATGATACGGGTTCTCTGTACCCCAAAGCCGACTATTTTGTTTATTTACGTACCCGTTGAGGTGGAAGTGTGCCTCATTGCTAAAGATGATTTTGTGGGAAAAATCACCGTCCGTTTCGTGTCCACAGAGTCGCGGGGGGAAATTTGTCTGATATTGTGTTCCACATTTAACCACAGTAAGTGTACTTTGTATTAACATTAAAACATCTGATATTTTTCAATAAATAAAAGTTTTTACAACATTATTAAATCTTGTGTACTTTATGGGACACCGTTTATATATATATAGGAGCTTTTTTGAAGTTGTAATATGTCCATTAATCAACTTCAAAAAAGGTCCATACAAAATAGCAAAAACAATAGCACAAAAACTAAAAACTTACCATCATAACATAAAAAATACATACGAATTAATGGACAAACTAAAAATAATAAATATAAATGAAAATACATTTTTCACATCATATGATATCACAAACATGTACACCAACATCCCAGTAGAAGAAACAATAGACATAATAATAAACAAACTTAAAGAACAAAATGAAAACAAACAATACATAACCGAAATAAAAAATAGCCTCCAACTAATACTAAAACAAAATTACTTTGAATTTAATAGCAAAATTATCAACAGCAAGAAGGTTTAGCACTGGGATCACCATTATCAAGCATAATAGCAGAAATATTCCTACAACACATAGACACCAAAATACAAAATATTATAAAATCATATGATCCAAATGGCATATGGATAAGATATGTAGATGATGGGCTATATGTATCAAATAACAAAAACACAAATTCAGAGAACATATTGAAACAAATCAATAACATACATCCTAAAATACAATTCACAGAAGAAAAAGAAAAACATAACAAAATCAACTATTTAGATATAACCATCACAAGAAACAACAACCACATACAATATGCAATAACTTATATAGAAAACCAACTTCTACCAACATCATTATACCTAACCATTCTGATCACCCACCACAACATAAAATGGCAGCATTCTATTCACTATTTAACAGAATGTACAAAATTCCCCTAAACAAACAAGAAACTGACAAAGAAAGAAATATAATATACCAAATTGGTTATGAAAATGGATACAATAAAAATACTGTAAACAAAATAGAAAATAAAATGAAATATAAAATAAAAACTGAACAATTAAGAATTAATCAAACTGAACAACACATAAATAATGACAACAACAACAAATGGGCCACATTCACATACATAAATAATAAAATGACAAAACTAACAAAACTATTTAAAAACACAGATATAAAAATAGCATACAAAACTAATAAAAATAATGTACAAAAACTAAATAGCCCACACAACAAATATAATACAACAACTAACGGTATATACAAAATTGAATGCCAAGATTGCAATAAATGTTACATAGGACAAACAAAAAAACAGCTGAAAAAACGTTATTTTGAACACCTAAACGCATACAAAAAACCAGAAATATATAAGTCCAACTTAGCCACACATGCAATAAACACAGGACATGAATTCCCAGACATAACCAATGTGACACTAATAAAACATATACCACACAAGGCACCATAATGAACATTTGTGAAAATTTACAAATATACAAACATAAAACACAAAACAAACTAATACCTGAACAAATACAAATCAATACAAAACATGACACAATATTCAAAGCACTCAACCAATTTGAAGTACCAGATGCCAACAGGAAGCCACAATAATAATAGTCAACCAACACATATGTACTTCACCAGACACAAAAACCGGAAGGCTGAGGATGAGTACAAGATGGTACCCGAAACATGTTCCTAATAAGGAAAAAAAATATCTTGACGTAAATTCGTTATAAATATTAAATGTTATATATATATATATATATATATATATATATATATATATATATATATATATATTATAAGAAAACTCTTATTAGGTGTTCTTATTTAAATGTTATTGCCCCGCGTTGTATGCGTTAATTTATAAGAAAACGCGATTCGGGGTTATCTTAAATATTTATAAAATTATTATTATGTTTATCCGTTTATAGTAATTATATTATAATAATAGTTAAATTCCGTTTAAAGCCACACGGGTTGTCTACTCTATTTGTAATAAAATGAAAACGTGTGTGTTTACAATTAACTTGAAGCAAAATAAAAGAGTGGTTGTTGTTTAAATTTAAATTCGTGGTTAAAATATTAAAAGTCTCATTAAAACAAAATTCATCTATGGGTGAAGTGTTCTTTTGAGATAACTCAATGTTGAGAATCGTTATTTCTACTTGAAGGTGACTAATGTAGTAAAGTATTTTACCATACAACATTCAAGTTACTCACAGTGTTTACAATGGTTTAATTACACTTGTTTTTTAAAGAATTCCCTTGTATTAAATAAAAAAATAATGAAGTTGATTATATTTAAATGCTAGATTAACTTAAGTTAAAACATGAAGTATAGCAGTTGATTGCTTGATAATAGTTCTCGTCTGGTTGAAACTGGTAGTAGAAACTTCTTCGGATTACAGGTAGTCTGAGTAAGTCAAGTCCCGTAAAGTCTGGACAATATTATAAACAAACATATACTTTTACGTACCTGATTGCGTTTACTTGAAGTTCACTAAACTGTCAACTCAGCTTACAATCATCAACTCCCTTTGGTTGCAAGGTTATGTTACCTTGTTTATTAAATTAGTGGGCGCCACACGGATTTATTCAGGGAAAATCCCGTGTAAAACCCATACATAAAAATTACTAGATGAAAAGAAAATTTAAAATAGTTGAGTACCACTTTTTGGCAATGCTGTTCCAATATGTTAAACACAACAGAAGGTTGTTTACGTTTATTATAAGAAAATATTTAATTATTCAAAAAAATAAATCAAATCAGGTGATGCTGTTAATAATGGGTTTATTTGCACCCTTATAGTGAATTCAAAACATACACATAATGTAAACATACAAAGTTGTACAATTAAAAGTTAGTTATTATATGCCTCATACGGCTTGCTCAGAACATGAATTATAAATCTGGTTAAGTCCAGATACTATTTATTCTTAATATGAAAATTATTACAATTATTAATATTATTATTATTATTATTATCTCAGTTGTGAATTCTTTGAGACACGAAAGAAAACAATTATGCCTACACAGTATCCAATAATACAATTGATCAACTAAGTTTAGGTTACTTTAACCAAGTAATTGAAAAAAAACGATCTATTGAAAGATCGTGCGTTTCATCAACACTTGCTTTTTTAATGACAATATTTATCAATTGAGAGCCCTTACAACTAACATATAGCTTACTTACTAATAACAAATTTTGAATAATAAATCGAAACGTGGTGTAATCTTAAATACTGTTTTTGTGTTTTGCGTCAGTACAGGTTATGGTAGCAAAAATACAAGTTATTGCACTCAGATCAAGATTAATAATAATTGCACTTTTACCTTCAGAGTTTTAATTATTTAATTAAAACCTTTTATCACTTAAGTAATCGGATTATAATGATTACTTGGTTTCGGCACTAATTCACACAAGAACAGAATAATGCGATCCTCTTCTGATTAAAATGGATCGTGAATAATGACAATAAATTATTTTCTGTTCGTCATTCCTGCACAAAATTAAAATAAACTGCACTTAAACACTGTTGTTGGTTGAGGATGAACTTGAAGTAAAATTTCTTGTTGTTAAACTATTGGTTCCGAAGTACAATGTAACTGACGTTAAGTGTTATTAAAAAACGTAGCGGTGACGGGCGTACGTCTGTTCTGCTTGCTAGTTAGTAAAGGTCTCTGTCAAAATTCGCTGGTTTGTCTTTATATACCCCTCTCTTGGATCGGCTTTAGGTAAAAATGTTGATTACTAACTAATTTTCTGATTGGCTTTCGCCGGTGAGTCGGCGTGACGTGTCACTTTTTGACAGTTGATAACGGCTTTTCCTAACCGTCGAATGTTGCGGTAGCAGCTAGTTGTCGTTTTTGTTATTATTCTTAAACAGTTTCCCGATGTACATTTTTAGAATGATGCTAACACCTCTCCTGCACTAAATACAGTTGCGATTGGGTTAATATTACTATCAAATTAAAGATTGTTCTTTTTCCTTCAATTTGATATCACTCATTCTCGAATTACTTTCACTCTAACCGACATTGTTATAAAATCAACGTTCGGGTATATTATTTTTACTGTCGTCTGCTCTTTATGAATCGCCGATTTTACACTTTTGGTTAACCTTGCTCGTATCCACATAACATTTTATTAATCAAATGTTTATGCGCGAACACCATTAATACTGTACTGACGTTTTTTGCTGAACTTTACTTGTACACCTTAATTCTATACATTGTAATAAATGATCCTACTGACTATGACATTTCGTTTCCCGTTAGTTTGTTTTAAGCTACTATTTACAATTAAAATTATGGCTAACCTATCGTTTTAATAACATTTTTCGTTATGTCAATGCATAACCATAGTTCTTGTGCATTTTAGTTTGCACTGGTGATAATCATCGATAGTCATTTTATTGACTAATGTTTGGTCTAAGCTTGCTAAGGTGTATCGCCTACACTGAAATTTGGCCTTAATAATGCCTATTGGTTCTCAATTCGGTAAATTATGGAGACATCTTATTTGTATAAGATTCTCTTATATAAATAGCTCTCTTTTCTAACAGGTATATTTGATGCGGAAATACATCTTAGTTCCTACCATATAGCCATTGTTAACATTGGTTTTGGCATTCATTATCTACTGTTCATTGTCACATCTATTATCAGCAAAATGCTGATTTTGCTTTCACAGTATTTAACTGCTCATTAGTTTATTTTTTGTTTATAAATGACATTCGGTTTACATCAACCATTTACTGAATTGACAGTTGAATTTAAATTTATTCTGTCCATTAGTTCGTTTTAGTCTCAGTCTAGTTGTAGTGTCAAACAGCTATTGGGTTACTGTTTCACATGGCACTTCTGCTTTATTCTTCCCTCTTGGTTTCTTCTTTCTTGTTTATTTTGACTATTCTATACCTATTTACATGGTTATTCCGTTTTTATGAAATCTGATAACATACACTTAGGTTAGGTGACATCTTGTGATGTTACATATACACCCTCTTTAAAATTGATCATTTGAAAAATTTTGTATTTTGTAAAATTATCAATTCATGTCAGTTTCTTAGTATACTTCAATAAAAAAAATTTCTCTTGTATTCTTTGATTTTTTAAACATATTATTGGTGTATTACTCTAGGTTGGCTTTTTATACAATGGTACAATTCTTAATTTACTAGTAATTTCAAGCTGCTTACTCTCTAAGTCATTTAACTATAATTGATCTTGTTTCTCAAGTTAACTATTCCCTGTTTTATTTACATTCTACTTTCTCATTACATATCTTTGCATTCGTGATCATTTTGATGGTTATTATAATTTATACCTCACAGATTCTTTCATAATATTCCTTGATATAATAAAACAATATAATTCCCTAACTGTAGTAGAGGTTTTGGAATCAGGGTGGCTCACTATGGCTAACATCCTCTGCCGTTCCTCCCTACACATTCTCAGATTCAGAGGCATTACTCTTCTCTGTCTGAGTAAAAATAAACATTGCACCTGGCAATAGTTGCACTATCACAACTCAAAAAAATATCACATATCATTCATATTCAATAATATAATATATTCACTATAATATACAAGGTATCAGAGGTTTTCATTTAGATCACCTTTCTATCTTTATACTTGCTAACATACTTTCTTTCTTACAGGTAATTACTTCTTTTAGACTTGATGTTTTTTTAGCTATGCTTTTATCAGCTATATAGTTACTTATGTACTAGTTAACAATTTGTTGTGGTTCATTTAAATATTTTTAAGATTATACACTTGTTTTGATGCTTATAGTACTTATGCATCTGTTTGTTCTATCTAGAGTTCACAATATATTTCTGTTTTCACCATAGTCCATTAAATCTTTCTTAACGAGTTATATTCATCCTGAATTATCAGGCTTACATTGTTTGTATACTAAATGGTTTTTTTCTTTTTTTCTGATGTTCTCTGACATATTCTGGTGATGTATAATAGTTGATAATTGACAAACATTTTTCTTTCCTTTCATTTCATTATAACAATAGTTATTCTTACAATTAACACTCTTTGTTATTTTTCTTCTCTACTCCTTCAAGTGATGGTGGTTTTCACTTATTCTGGATGATTTTATACACTATATACTATGCTGTAATTACAATTTCATTTGACAATATACTAATATCTATTTCATAGACATTCTTGGGGTTTTCATGGTTTGTTTCACAAATATTATTTTTTCTTTCCTTACATTCCATAATAATGTCCTTCTTTTTATTTTACACTCTTTGTTATACTGCCTCTCTACTCCTTCAAAGGTTAGTTGGGTGAACCTTTATTCTGGACGATATAATTTAACATTTTAGCTTTATGAGAGGTATACAATAATCATTTTATAAACATTAGGTCATATAGAATATTCATCTGGATACATATTATTCTCTAGGTATAGTACAGTAATTGTATTTTCTTATTAAATCATTTGATTGACCTTATCTAATATTCTATCCCCTGGGGTAATAGGTCTGGTAAATTTTCATCATTAACAAATGGTTTGGCTTACATCTTAAATCTACACACTTTTGTAACTTGATAAGGCAGATTGACTAGTTATAGCTAATTAGTTACCTTCAACATATTGTAGTTTAACCACAAATGGGTTTGTTTATAGTAGTGGTTTTTTCCCAATATATATATTTTACCTTTTATACCATAAACGTTTGGGTGAGGAATGTTGCTTCCTATTACATATTATCCCTCCTTAATATTAATCATTTCTTACTCGTCGATATTCATGGGGTTATTTGTGCTCTTCCACTCTATTGGGTCTATAATTGGGGATGATTACGTTATACAGGTGCCCTATCTCATAGCAGATTTTTAGTATTACATCTTTGGTACATTTGGTATTTTGTAACCACTTATCCTCCTTAATTTCCTTCAACTATAGTACTTCTTTAACGAAGTTTGATTGTATGTTCCTCTAACTTTTTTATTTACTGGGTCAGTGATTTCATAGGTATTATTTTCATTGTCCTTGGTAATCACATAGGGACCTACATATAATAATAATAATTTCTTTGTTATGCCCTCCATTGTACTGGGCAGTTCTCTATTTCTTAATAGTACTTGTTCTCCTACTATATATTTAATTATTCGGGCTGGTGCTTGCCGTTTATACTTTCTCCTACGTTGTTCCAACTTTTCTATGATTTTATTATGGTATTGAACTTTATCAAATCGATATTCGGGACTTGGTGAGAATTTAATAAGGTCACTGATCTCTCTGGGTGGGGGCTTTTCAAACATGGCATTGTATGGGGTTGTATCAATTGATTGGTGATATGCTAGATTGATAAAATCCTCTGTAGCTGAGACATACTCACTCCACTGTCTTTGTTGAGTTGCACAATAAGTTCTAAGTATTCGTCCCACTTCTCTTAATACTCTTTCCGAAGGGTTACTACTGGGATGGTACACTGCAGTTTTGTATGTTTTTATTCCATATTCCAACAGTGTGTCCTTCCACCTTCGTCCTTTAAATTGTGTACCGTGGTCGGTGATCAGGGTTTTCGGACAACCTACCTCGGGTAAATAATTATGTATTATTAATTTGATTATCTTTTGGGTAGTTGCTCGATTCATAGGGTATAGTTTTATATACTTAGTGTAATGGTCTAAGATAATCAATGTACTTATACTGGTGGCGGCCTCCGCTCCTAGGAAATGGGCCGCAGATGTCTACAAAAACTTTTTCTAGTTTCCCTGAAGATGTTATGGGTATCATCTGTCCCTCCTTCCTTTCATTTGCGCATTTTACCATCTGACAAACTTGACAGGTTCTGATGTACTGCCTCACTCTTCTATTCATATCTTTTATATATAAATGTTCTTCTAACGCTTTGATTACCTTGACAGCACCCATGTGCCCATAACGGATATGGTAATCTATGATTATTTCCTTCTCCAATGTTTTAGGTACACATAATTTCCAACTGTGATCGTGATACTTAGTTTTAATGAACAGTATATCATCAATTACACAGTAATACGGAGTTATTTTTTCATCTTTCTTATCCAACCTCTGGAATAGTGGTGCCAGTTTATCGTCTTGTCGTTGATGTGACTTTATTTCTTTGATAATGCCTTCCAATTCCGTCCGGCTTCTTAATAAGCTATACACTTTAGCTAGTGTCTCCTTTTCGCCTTCATAAGTCTGATTTGTAAGGTTTACCCGTGATAGTACGTCGGCGGTGATATTCTTTCTGCCAGGAACATATTCCCAATTAATGTTATATTCTTGTAGGACCAAAGTCCACCTTGCTAACCGCCCATGACGCAACTTGCAGCTCTTCAAAAAGGATATTGACTTGTGATCGGTTCTAACAGTGACCGTGTATCCTAATATGTATGTGCGGAATTTATTACACGCGAACACTACACTCAGGAGTTCTTTTTCAGTGACATTGTAGTTTCTTTCACATTTGTTTAAGGTACGGCTTGCGAAGCTTATTACCAGGTGGTTTCCTTCGTCGTCTTCTTGGTATAATGTGGAGCCTAAACTGATGTCACTGGCATCACAATTCAAATAAAAAGGTTTATCAAAATCTGGATGGTTTAAGATTACTGTCTCTAGAAATTTTGTTTTGATCCTTTGAAATATACCTTCCTGTGCTGGACCCCATGTCCATCTATCCTTCGAGGACAATTGCGGAGACAATTTGGTAGTTAGTTCCGAATAATTACTTTGAAATTTTCGATAGTAATTGCACAATCCTAAAAAAGATTGTAATTGTTTTTTGTTCTTGGCGGTGGGGAACCTTTGAATAGCGTCGATTTTTTCTGTCGAAGGCGTTATCCCTAATTCGGTGAGCTGAAAACCTAAAAACTGTACTTCTCTTGCAATAAGTTGGGATTTCTCCAATTTTAGGGTAATATGATTCTCTGATAATTTGTTCAATACGTGTTCTACTCTCTGACAATGTTCTTCCCAATTGGTGGACGTTATGAGCAAGTCGTCCACATAGACGGTCGTGAATTTCAGTGCTTCCTGTCCTAACACCTGATCCATACATTGTATAAAAATGGCGACTGAATTTATTAGCCCGAACGGCAACCTCTTAAAATGATAGTTACGTCCCTCAAATATAAAAGCGACATATTTTCGACTGTTGGGATGCAGCTCGACCTGCCAGTACCCGCAGACCGTATCCCACGAGCTTATGTATTGTACACCATGGAACTTCTTTAGAATTTCTTCAATTTCGCCTGGAGATGTTCGGTTATTGACTAGGTGTTTGTTTATTTCTCGTGCGTCTAAACAAAGTCTTACCTTACCGTTCTTTTTCTTAATAGCCACTATAGGGCTGGTATAAGGGGACTGGCTGGGTTCTATTATGTCATCCTCTATTAACTGATTGATTTCGGACCGAACAGCCTCCTTAAGGGAATATGCAATGGGGTAAGATTTGCGATTAAAATTTACTGGTTCCTTAAAATGCAATACACATTGATAATTTTTAACTTTTCCTGGTAGGTCTGAGAATACGTGTCTATATTTATTATATATTGTTATTAATTTATTTAGTTGGCCTGAACTTGGTGATTTATTTCTATCAGTCGATTGGAATTGTCTTATTTCTCTGATTTTCTCTGCCCATAGATCATCGTTATTATCACTGTATTCCCGCTCGTGTCTAAATACTTGGTGTCTAGGGTTGGTCGTTCGCAGTATATGGAATATCGTTCTTTCATGGGGAACTTCTCGGTTTCCTACAATGTCTGCAATCCAATCCGCGTCAGTTGTTTTCAGAGTTAATTTATCTGAATTTAAATTGATTATGGCGGAGTGTTTACGTAGAAGGTCGTAGCCGATCAAGCTACGGAATGGTAGACCTGTTGCTACTAGAAAAATCATTGGAATGGTTACACCTTGGCTGGTTACTTCCAACCTAACTTGCTTTTTTACTGATTTGTTTTGTCGTCCTGTAGCCCCTATCAGGATGATGTTCGTAACAGGTAACGTAGGTATGCTGACTGCTCTCCTCCTGAATACGATTGAGCTCGGTGCTATCCATTAGTGATACGTTGGCCCCAGTGTCGACCATCAACCTGACAGTTACATCGTTAATGGTGGCTGTCACGTATACTATATCGTGGGTGTGCTGCTGGTGATCTGTTACTACTTCCTCTAGCAATTCCTGTCGTATATTCTTCAAGTAATGGTTAAATAAGATAGTGATTTTATTCGTATTTTTTCCGTAATCAAACCCAATAGAGTGGTTCAGCAAAGGGCTTATGTTACCATAATTTTTCACTGCCGCGAGGAGTTTAAAGAGCTTGTACTCTCCCCGTTGCGTCGGTCTGGGTCATTCCTACTGCTCCCATCATCTATCATGGTACGTCCTCCTTGCTGGACGGGTTCCTGGTCTGGAACAAAATGTACATGCGGTCGATAGTCACTATTGCGGTCGTCACCCTCAATACTACTACTCCTCCATCGTCCTCCTCTCATGCTTCCTCTTTCTCCACTGTAGCTGTCTCTACGTGGGTATCGTCGCCTTCTATCGGGGTCGTAATTAGCTTGTACGTAATTTGCTCGTCGATGTTGCGACGGTTGGTTATTCCCGCCTTGGTTTGGTGGTCGATTAGTGTTGTTATTAAAATTGGGTCGCCGGTTATTGTTAATATTATTATTGTTATTCGGGTTATTTGGCCTATTATTATTGTTGTTGTTATTAGCGTTATTATAATTTTGGTTTATCGGACCGTTGTTATTATTAAAACTATTTCGAGAATTTCGAGGGTAGTTATTATTATTATTATTCGTATTGCCGCCTGTGGTATTAAACTGGTCATTTCGTCGACGACTCCTCCGGTAATACCCCTCGTGCTCCTGATCTTCGAGCAGCGCTGACATAGCTGCTATTGTCTTAATCTGTCCCCACTGACGTGCTTTTGCGACACCCTCTTCAAAGTGATAAGACAATTTTGTGACAAGACATTCCTCCGGTATCTTTGTTTCTAGGTTTCTTGCAAGACATACTTGACCTAAGAAATACGAAGTCATGGTCCCTCCTCGGTTCGCATCATATCTTCCGTGGCATATATGGTCTCGTACGATATTTTGCGTCGCCTCGGACCAGTATTTTGCGCGGAAGTGAGTTTTAAATTCATCATAGCTGTGAACCTCGTGGCGTGTTGCGGTCCACCAATTGTCGTAGATTTCTTTAAAATATTCATCGATTAAACTTTTTATGTTATTCCATCTAGTTTCTCTAATCCGCGCCAAGTGTTCCTCCACACGTGCTAAAAATTCAATGGGATTACGTCGATAATTTCTAAAATTGATAGCGTCGCGGTTATCATTCGGTAGTAAGTATTGACCTGGTATCGGACGGTTGTGGATAATCTCAATCTCCTCCCGCATTTGTACTATTTCCTGCTGTTTAAGTTCTTCAATCCTCTCTCGATTTGCGACCGTTAAATTCCTCACTGCATCCACGGAGGTACTCATTTCTTCGCAGCGCTCACCTATGTCTAACCTTACTCGTTTAATTTCATCTTGGTTTGTCCTTTTTAAAGACTCTATCCTTGCTTCGGTCACCTCCTCCATGGTATTAAATCTCCCGTCGACCTCTTCTCTGGTTCTCTGCAAGTCCTGGTCGTGTTGTTGGCACCTTTTATTTACTTCGACGATTTCCTCCCTTACAACGGCAATCTCCACGTCGATTCTGGTGTTTATTTTATCGCTGCCTTCTTCCATCCTCCTGCTAATTTCGATCAAGGTATTGTTCAATTCTTCCCTAATGGCTTGACGGTTATCGTCGATTTTACCGTTCAGCGCGTCCATAGACTTATGAGTATCGTCAATTCTTTTATTTAGGTCCTCTTTCAGCGATTCCACATTTTTACTAAGTGATTCCAGATTTCTATTTAAGTCCCGATGGTCCTCCCTTATCGACTCTATATTTCTATTCACTAACTCAATATTTCTTTGGTTCTCCTCCCTGGATTTCCTACCATCTTCTTGTAATGCTTCCATATTTTTCTGGCTGTCTTCCTTCAATGCTTCCAGATTTTTGTTCATCGAGTCATTCAGTTTTTTATGAGATTTCTTACCGTCTTCCTTTAATTCCATCATTATCTTCATCATCGCTTCCCATCTCATCTCTTCGGATGGTCTGTTTGGTTGTGGGAGTTCTTCAGGCCGTCTGGGTTGGTTGTCTACTGTCACTTCTATCTCTGGTTCTACGTGAGGTATTTCGTTGGCACTAGTTTCGATATTGTTGTTTGTAATAACTCCTATCTCGTCTGTGGGTTGCTCTTCGCATGTATCTACATCCCGTTGCATCTCTCCTACCCTACTGTCCTTATATCTTGTATCGTACTGATGGGTGTGCGGCATGTTAATTTTTTCATGTCTACCGGGCTAATATAAAATATAAAAAATATATTTATTTAATATTTTTTAAGCCACACTAGTTGGTGCGCCAATTTATAAGAAAACTCTTATTAGGTGTTCTTATTTAAATGTTATTGCCCCGCGTTGTATGCGTTAATTTATAAGAAAACGCGATTCGGGGTTATCTTAAATATTTATAAAATTATTATTATGTTTATCCGTTTATAGTAATTATATTATAATAATAGTTAAATTCCGTTTAAAGCCACACGGGTTGTCTACTCTATTTGTAATAAAATGAAAACGTGTGTGTTTACAATTAACTTGAAGCAAAATAAAAGAGTGGTTGTTGTTTAAATTTAAATTCGTGGTTAAAATATTAAAAGTCTCATTAAAACAAAATTCATCTATGGGTGAAGTGTTCTTTTGAGATAACTCAATGTTGAGAATGGTTATTTCTACTTGAAGGTGACTAATGTAGTAAAGTATTTTACCATACAACATTCAAGTTACTCACAGTGTTTACAATGGTTTAATTACACTTGTTTTTTAAAGAATTCCCTTGTATTAATTAAAAAAATAATGAAGTTGATTATATTTAAATGCTAGATTAACTTAAGTTAAAACATGAAGTATAGCAGTTGATTGCTTGATAATAGTTCTCGTCTGGTTGAAACTAGTAGTAGAAACTTCTTCGGATTACAGGTAGTCTGAGTAAGTCAAGTCCCGTAAAGTCTGGACAATATTATAAACAAACATATACTTTTACGTACCTGATTGCGTTTACTTGAAGTTCACTAAACTGTCAACTCAGCTTACAATCATCAACTCCCTTTGGTTGCAAGGTTATGTTACCTTGTTTATTAAATTAGTGGGCGCCACACAGATTTATTCAGGGAAAATCCCGTGTAAAACCCATACATAAAAATTACTAGATGAAAAGAAAATTTAAAATAGTTGAGTACCACTTTTTGGCAATGCTGTTCCAATATGTTAAACACAACAGAAGGTTGTTTACGTTTATTATAAGAAAATATTTAATTATTCAAAAAAATAAATCAAATCAGGTGATGCTGTTAATAATGGGTTTATTTGCACCCTTATAGTGAATTCAAAACATACACATAATGTAAACATACAAAGTTGTACAATTAAAAGTTAGTTATTATATGCCTCATACGGCTTGCTCAGAACATGAATTATAAATCTGGTTAAGTCCAGATACTATTTATTCTTAATATGAAAATTATTACAATTATTAATATTATTATTATTATTATTATTATTATCTCAGTTGTGAATTCTTTGAGACACGAAAGAAAACAATTATGCCTACACAGTATCCAATAATACAATTGATCAACTAAGTTTAGGTTACTTTAACCAAGTAATTGAAAAAAAACGATCTATTGAAAGATCGTGCGTTTCATCAACACTTGCTTTTTTAATGACAATATTTATCAATTGAGAGCCCTTACAACTAACATATAGCTTACTTACTAATAACAAATTTGAATAATAAATCGAAACGTGGTGTAATCTTAAATACTGTTTTTGTGTTTTGCGTCAGTACAGGTTATGGTAGCAAAAATACAAGTTATTGCACTCAGATCAAGATTAATAATAATTGCACTTTTACCTTCAGAGTTTTAATTATTTAATTAAAACCTTTATCACTTAAGTAATCGGATTATAATGATTACTTGGTTTCGGCACTAATTCGCACAAGAACAGAATAATGCGATCCTCTTCTGATTAAAATGGATCGTGAATAATGACAATAAATTATTTTCTGTTCGTCATTCCCGCACAAAATTAAAATAAACTGCACTTAAACACTGTTGTTGGTTGAGGATGAACTTGAAGTAAAATTTCTTGTTGTTAAACTATTGGTTCCGAAGTACAATGTAACTGACGTTAAGTGTTATTAAAAAACGTAGCGGTGACGGGCGTACGTCTGTTCTGCTTGCTAGTTAGTAAAGGTCTCTGTCAAAATTCGCTGGTTTGTCTTTATATACCCGTCTCTTGGATCGGCTTTAGGTAAAAATGTTGATTACTAACTAATTTTCTGATTGGCTTTCGCCGGTGAGTCGGCGTGACGTGTCACTTTTTGACAGTTGATAACGGCTTTTCCTAACCGTCGAATGTTGCGGTAGCAGCTAGTTGTCGTTTTTGTTATTATTCTTAAACAGTTTCCCGATGTACATTTTTAGAATGATGCTAACACCTCTCCCGCACTAAATACAGTTGCGATTGGGTTAATATTACTATCAAATTAAAGATTGTTCTTTTTCCTTCAATTTGATATCACTCATTCTCGAATTACTTTCACTCTAACCGACATTGTTATAAAATCAACGTTCGGGTATATTATTTTTACTGTCGTCTGCTCTTTATGAATCGCCGATTTTACACTTTTGGTTAACCTTGCTCGTATCCACATAACATTTTATTAATCAAATGTTTATGCGCGAACACCATTAATACTGTACTGACGTTTTTTGCTGAACTTTACTTGTACACCTTAATTCTATACATTGTAATAAATGATCCTACTGACTATGACATTTCGTTTCCCGTTAGTTTGTTTTAAGCTACTATTTACAATTAAAATTATGGCTAACCTATCGTTTTAATAACATTTTTCGTTATGTCAATGCATAACCATAGTTCTTGTGCATTTTAGTTTGCACTGGTGATAATCATCGATAGTCATTTTATTGACTAATGTTTGGTCTAAGCTTGCTAAGGTGTATCGCCTACACTGAAATTTGGCCTTAATAATGCCTATTGGTTCTCAATTCGGTAAATTATGGAGACATCTTATTTGTATAAGATTCTCTTATATAAATAGCTCTCTTTTCTAACAGGTATATTTGATGCGGAAATACATCTTAGTTCCTACCATATAGCCATTGTTAACATTGGTTTTGGCATTCATTATCTACTGTTCATTGTCACATCTATTATCAGCAAAATGCTGATTTTGCTTTCACAGTATTTAACTGCTCATTAGTTTATTTTTTGTTTATAAATGACATTCGGTTTACATCAACCATTTACTGAATTGACAGTTGAATTTAAATTTATTCTGTCCATTAGTTCGTTTTAGTCTCAGTCTAGTTGTAGTGTCAAACAGCTATTGGGTTACTGTTTCACATGGCACTTCTGCTTTATTCTTCCCTCTTGGTTTCTTCTTTCTTGTTTATTTTGACTATTCTATACCTATTTACATGGTTATTCCGTTTTTATGAAATCTGATAACATACACTTAGGTTAGGTGACATCTTGTGATGTTACAATATATATATATATATATATATATATATTGTAACAATATAACATTGCAAATATAATATAATTTAAATTTGTGATGCTCCACGTTGGAAGCGACATTTCTTATGCAACACTACAACTGCAAATATAAATTTATTTGTGTTTGCGGAGCCCCACGATCTGGGACGCCATTTCTTATGCAACAATACATCTACATAAGTACAATTTATATTGGGTTTCAGGTGTATCTGTAATAAGAACTCTATGTAACTTGTAACGGTATTTCAAATTTATTTGATATTAATAAAATTGTGCACATGGCACTTACTTCGACTTAAAACATTCGTTATTATTTTGTTACTATGCCGTAAGGCTTGTGCTGTATACATCCTTACTGACTAAATATTCTATTCTACTAATTATTGTATTAAAGAAAAATCTCATTTCCAGATTACTCAGTCAATTAGTGTGTTTCAAAATATCAATGTTTAAATATCTTTTTATATATTGTAATGTAACTCAAAAATATTAATAGTTATTGAATTTGTCTTTCGTTTCTCAGTACTTATTTATATAAAACGCTAATTTTTACTTAAATGCTTTGCATTTTTTTTTCATTTCAATACTAATTTGAGCTCTTGTTTACATTAATCTTTCTTACTTCAGTAACATCTATGATTTTAATTCTATATTTACAATAAACATTGTCTCTTACTTTTAAATAGAACAAGAATGTCTTTAATTGTCTTTGAGTTAATTGTTCTTTTAAGAGATAAATAAGTTGTTTATTACCTTATTGTCGTCAATCATACTCAATCATTGGATCCATGTGTAATCGTCCTCGTCTTGAACTCCAGCCTCACTTCCTCTTGTCCAGTGTCGCTCGTCTAGAGTCCAGCGTCATCTCTCTCTTGTCCAGCTTCGCCTCGCTCTTCTCCTCTTGTCCAGCGTCGCTCCTCTCTTGTCCAGAGTCGTCTCGCTCTTCTCCTCTTGACCAGCGTAGACTCTCTCTCTCTCTCTCTCTCTCTCTCTCTCTCTCTCTCTCTCTCTCTCTCTCTCTCTCTCTCTCTCTCTCTCTCTCTCTCTCTCTCTCTCTCTCTCGAACTTCTCCTCATGCTGTTTCGGACGTCAGTTGATCTTCTTATGTGGATCTTCTTATGAATTTTGTTACTACTTAAAAATTGTTTGTTTTACAATCCAGTTACATAACTGTATGTAACCGGAAGGATGAAACTATTTACAAAAATTTAAGTATTCTGTGCGGACGGGCAGAAGCTCCCGCTGCACTGTGGGTGATTTAAGAAAGAGAACAACTGTAGCGTGTGTCCTATTTATATACCCATGTCTTGGTCAACACCTGCAGTTGTACGAAATCGACATGTCAGAAACTGTCTCTGGGTTCAGTTCCCCCACTCTTTGTCAATTTCGCTATTTCTTATATTTCTGTGAATTGCAGAGTCCGGTAAGTATACTCTTATACTCATCTTATAACTATTTTCACTACACATGTTCACTGTAATTTTGGACATTGTAACTTAACCCTTTCGATTTGTACACAGTTATTTCACTACTACACTTGTACGTGTGTCTGTTTCATGTGGTTTTTGTACACAGTATTTAGTACATTTTATTACATTTTATTGTGTTTTTGGATTTTACTTCTTAATTATAGTTTATGAATAATTACGGAAAAACAGTAATTATGCAATTATTCATCTTGGGGTAGTTAACTCGCCTGCATAGACCTGCGTTCACACACACTAGCAAAATACTGGTGTACACACTTTCAGTTATATTTGTGTGTGTGTGCACGTCGATTCAGGTCGAAACACCTGTTAATATTTTTGTCTGAGCCAAGCTTGCAATCCCTGACATGCTTATTTCTAATACATTATTAATTATTTACAGTTTATTAGGTATATTTAAATTTTTATATTCAATGCTCAGTACATCACTTATTTGTATTGTCGCATTATCCCTCTCTTGGTAATAAAAAAAATTAATAAATTTATTTATTAAAATTTTTTTTTTATTATTATTATTACAATTGAAAAAAATGTAACAAATAATAAAGAATAATATTTGTCATTTCACCCTTAATTGGAGTGTATGTAACAAATAATAAAGAATAATATTTGTCATTTCACCCTTAATTGGAGTGTATACAAATGTCTTACCTCCCCTCTTCACACGCTCACTGCTTGTGACCTTGTAGTAGGGTGGCTTTAACAAACAGCTGATCTGACTGGTTTCATTGACCTCTTTGTTTTTATGTGTAGAACTTCCTAAATGACGTTGCGTGGAATTTACCCAATTTCTTTCTTCTGTATCTCATCATAAACGATGAAAGCGTGTGTCCTACTCGCTGTCTTAACGTATACGGTCCATTATAAAAGTCTGAAGAATTTCTTCGCCGTATTATCACTTCGTTTTCCCACTGGATTAGCTTTGGTAGTACACTTTCTCCCACGTTGAAATTGTTGTAGCTTGTGAGTTAGATTAAATCTCTCTACTCTCTTGTTACTCTTTCTATTATCCCTTGCTTTGCGTATTCAATTTTCACACTTATTGGTACAGGTACATTCTGGTTATTAGGTTTGTTTATATACTTGGTCCAAAATCTGTTTGGCTTCTTATCTTCTTCCAATTCCATTTTGGAGTATATCCTGTTGCTTCACTATAATTTTCGTTGATGGCTTTTTCAAGAAATGGTAAATATTCTGCCCATTTATTCTGTTGATCATGGCAGTATATTCTTAAATATTTACCTAATTCTTTGTTAACTCTCTCAGCAAGGTTTCCTTGAGGATGTCTTATGGATGTGAGTACAGGTTGTATTCCATTTTCCTTTAACGTCCTCTCCCACTTTTCACTTTAGAATTGTTCGCCTTGATCACTGAGTACCTTCTTCAGTTTTCCATATGACGGAAATTATTTCTGCAGTAGTATCTTTAGAACAACTTTGTTTGTGGGTCGGGGCATAATTGGGTACAGTCGGACTGCCTTGGAAAACACATCGATACATACCAATATGTCCTTCACACCTCGACTTGATCGTGGTAGTGGTCCCAGAAAATCCACTGCAATTAGCTCTCCCTTGTGCTCCTTCTGGATGCTCTGCATTTCTACGTATGTGTGTAAATTCGGTCCTTAATTTTACATTACCTTACTCATACATTCTTACCTTCACTTCTAATCTTCCTTAACTCTTTTCGTAACATGACATTACTTTATCTAATACATTACTTATACAATACATTAACATTCATTACCTTTTGTTACATTTCTGTAACATTACCTTTCTGATCGCTATTACTTTCCTGAAATACACTTCCGTAAGAGAATACTCGTTTAGCTTTGTAGTGTGTCGCATGTTCGGTTACAGAGGAACTGTCTTGGAAAACAACGATATTTTTCTTGAAGTCTTTAATCCTAAGTAGTCTCTGCCCTTTTGACTTTTCACTCTCGCTCTCTTCTGTGTTCTTGTATCTCCATTAAGTGTTCGCTTGATCAGTCGTTCTGACAATTATAGCATTGATTACTCATCCCTAATCCCTTCTTTATACCAATAACAACAATAACATCTTTTACCATTACTTTCTTAAATATTTCTCTACACTATCATTCCTTACCATTAATAATACACTTTTTAATTAACCCTTTAAAATAATATTCCTTATTTCTTTTTATTTTTTATTTGCAATCATAACCTTAATAAATAACATTTCTTAATTATATTCTCTTATCTTATTATCAATAATTAATAGTAATATTGTTTTTTTATTTAAAAATAATTATTTATTTTCGGGTATTGAGTTCGGTTCGGTGTGTCGTTAGATCTGACACCCCTCTTATTATAACAATTGGTTGTTGTACACAGGAAATTCATTGTGCTCACCGTGTGAACGTTTGTTTTGATCATATAAGTCACCTGTTCGTCGCTGCGTTGAATCGTTGCTGCCTGTCCTGTATTGCGTGATCTACTTAGGGTGAAAACTTTATTCTCCCTCTCTTTCTCTCGTAATGTTCACATTCCATCGCAACAGTTTGCTCGCGGCCCATATAAACAGTTGAACCTATTTTTGTGCGTCTTTTATGATAATATTCGTCATAATTACTATAATTATAGTTATAATTATCGTTCACGTTATATTTCTCGTGTGTATACCTACCGTCATATTTACCACAATTTTGTGTAGTGTTTCGTCTAGATAATTTACTACGTTTCTTGTTAGGCCTACAATG
Source organism: Magicicada septendecula (assembly GCA_034769895.1). Taxonomy (NCBI): domain Eukaryota; kingdom Metazoa; phylum Arthropoda; class Insecta; order Hemiptera; family Cicadidae; genus Magicicada; species Magicicada septendecula. The sequence goes on from CM068374.1 coordinate 421,777,213, forward strand.
ATATTTATCTCCGTAAGTGTGGTGTCTTAATTGTTTCACATGTGTCATCTTGTGTGACTTACTATTGTGTGTGTGTCTCACACTTGGGATATTGCTATTAATAAGGTACGTTTTATTAACCTTAATTTGCTTCTCTTCCTTAATGTTAATTACTTTATAATTATCGTTAGTAATTACACACGTATTTTCAGCTACTATGAATTCTTCACATATTATCTTTTCACATATTAGCTCCGTTTGTTTATTAATTATTCCACAGACATTTTCTGCGATCGTGTCAATATGTAAATTTGTATTAACAATTTTTTCGGTTAACTGTGCAGTACCGTTTATTATACTTTGTTTTATTTCAAGATTATCAATTTTTAACTCTTCTAGACTTTCTGAAATTTTTATGGTGTCTTGTCTAAAATTTTCAGTTTGTTCTTCTAATTGTTTCTTATTAGATTCTTTTCATTCGTCTATTCTAGCATTTAAATTTTCTGTCTGTTTTGTGCTTAATTCATCGACCCAGGCACGCATCATCGTCTGGAATGCCTCTACGTCTAAATTTCCTGGAGTCGTCATGTTGAAGTATTATTAAAATATTTATTTAGTAGTAATTCTTTAACAATTATTATTGATAACCGTTCCCTACTTATTTATTTATTTCTTTATTTTTATTAATAGTTATTATTAATACTCATTACAGTTACACCTGTTACATAGACAAACAATATTATTTATGGGCGCCAGCTGTGTTATTACACAACAATTAACATTACATTCAGTTACTGTTTAATATAAATAATTATTACATATAATACATTTTTCATTTAACACACACTTATATTTTAGAGCAACCATTTAGCTACATAAAAAATTTTAATAGTTAAATGGTGGGAATCGGGCCATACGTTCATGGGCTACAATTTATGTAACAAATTTTTGTACATAAATTTAGGCATGTCGTGCCTGACGTCCAGGGCGCCATTTCTTATAACGATACAAAATGGCAAATATAATATAATTTAAATTTGTGATGCTCCACGTTGGAAGCGACATTTCTTATGCAACACTACAACTGCAAATATAAATTTATTTGTGTTTGCGGAGCCCCACGATCTGGGACGCCATTTCTTATGCAACGATACATCTACATAAGTACAATTTATATTGTGTTTCAGGCGTATGTGTAATAAGAACTCTATGTAACTTGTAACGGTATTTCAAATTTATTTGATATTAATAAAATTGTGCACATGGCACTTACTTCGACTTAAAACATTCGTTATTATTTTGTTACTATGCCGTAAGGCTTGTGCTATATACATCCTTACTGACTAAATATTCTATTCTACTAATTATTGTATTAAAGAAAAATCTCATTTCCAGACTACTCAGTCAATTAGTGTGTTTCAAAATATCAATGTTTAGTTGTCTTGTTTGTTCATCATCTTCTTTCACTGCACTACACTTTATATATATTGAAAACTTTCTCAAGTGAAACTTACTTGTCTGTTTTGTATGTAGAACGCGTTTCGGCGTCGTGTTCGCCTTCTTCAGCTTTGCGACAGACTGCCAGTACCTAGTAACTTTGTTGGTTGGAAGGTATAGTGGGGGTGGTGTATAGAGGAAGGGGATTGGCCTTGTTTAAATATCTTTTTATATATTGTAATGTAACTCAAAAATATTAATAGTTATTGAATTTATCTTTCGTTTCTCAGTACTGATTTATATAAAACACTAATTTTTACTTAAATGCTTTGCATTTTTTTCATTTCAATTACTAATTTGAGCTCTTGTTTACGTTAATCTTTCTTACTTCAATAACATCTATGATTTTAATTCTATATTTTCAATAAACATTGGCTCTTACTTTTAAATGGAACACGAATGTCTTTAATTGTCTTTGAGTTCATTGTTCGATTAAGAGATAAATAAGTTGTTTATCACCTTATTGTCGTCAATCATACTCAACCATCCATCTGTAATCGTCCTCGTCTCGAACTCCAGCATCACTTCCTCTTGTCCAGCGTCGTCTCCTCTTGTCCAGCGTCGCTCGTCTAGAGTCCAGTGTCGTCTCTCTCTTGTCCAGCGTCACCTCGCTCTTCTCCTCTTGTCCAGCGTCGCTCCTCTCTCTCTCTCTCTCTCTCTCTCTCTCTCTCTCTCTCTCTCTCTCTCTCTCTCTCTCTCTCTCTCTCTCTCGAACTTCTCCTCATGCTGTTTCGGACGTCAGTTGATCTTCTTATGTGGATCTTCTTATGAAATTTTGTTACTACTTAAAAATTGTTTGTTTTACAATCCAGTTACATAACTGTATGTAACCGGAAGGATGAAACTATTTACAAAAATTTAAGTATTCTGTGCGAACGGGCAGAAGCTCCTGCTGCACTGTGGGTGATTTAAGAAAGAGAACAACTGTAGCGTGTGTGTCCTATTTATACCCATGTCTTGGTCAACACCTGCAGTTGTACGAAATCGACATGTCAGAAACTGTCTCTGGGTTCAGTTCCCCCACTCTTTGTCAATTTCGCTATTTCTTATATTTCTGTGAATTGCAGAGTCCTGTAAGTATACTCTTATACTCATCTTATAACTATTTTCACTACACATGTTCACTGTAATTTTGGACATTGCAACTTAACCCTTTCGATTTGTACACAGTTATTTCACTACTACACTCGTACGGTGTGTCTGTTTCACGTGGTTTTTGTACACAGTATTTAGTACATTTTATTGTGTTTTTGGATTTTACTTCTTAATTATAGTTTATGAATAATTACAGAAAAACAGTAATTATGCAATTATTCATTTTGGGGTGGTAAACTCGCCTGCATAGACATGCGTTCACACACACTAGCAAAATACTGGTGTACACACTTTCAGTTATATTTGTGTGTGTGTGCACGTCGATTCAGGTCGAAACACCTGTTAATATTTTTGTCTGAGCCAAGCTTGCAATCCCTGACATGCTTATTTCTAATACATTATTAATTATTTACAGTTTATTAGGTATATTTAAATTTTTATATTCAATGCTCAGTACATCACTTATTTGTACTGTCGCAATATATATATTTAAAAAATTATGAATCAGTATGATCAAACGCATTGTTTATAAAGATGAACGAAACGTAGAATAATTATGCAATATTTATATTGAAAGTACTGTACTTTGCAAGACGTATTTTGTCTTGTATTTTTAGTTTGTTATGATTATGTGGCTCCTAATAACAACAAAACATTGTAATGGTTTTTCTTTTGCTAAACAAATATATATCTTAAGATTTCTATAGTAATGCAGTGGTGATTAATGTGGAAACAGTGAAGTCAGCACTAATGTCAAACCACTTTGGTACAACAGAGAAACATGAGAGCAAGGTATAACTGCATATTTAAAAAGGTAGTGACGACATTTTTGGGTGTCATATTTTGAAGAAACATGTGCTGGAAAGAATTGAAACACTTGATTGTATGTATACAGCCATTGTTTCAACTGGAGTTATTACAGCCAGTCATACATACACACACACACACTCGTGTGTGTGTAGACCAATGATGAGATTGGAAGATAGAATTAACAAAGCTACAGGACTTTCACTACATGATTTGATACAATTAACTCAGGATATTGGAATCTTTCGAAATGTGGCTCTATTGTAGAATACTGAGCATTTCATAGACAGCACATATAACTAATATCGAAATTCTTAGAAAGATGACGAAAGATAGGGAAGTTATTAACACAGTGAAGATAAGAAAGCTTCAGTATCTGTGACATCTCATGAGAAATGAACAGAGATTTTACTTATTGCACTTCATACTACAGGGAAAAGTACTTGGAAATAGAGGATTTGGCCGACTGAGAATATCATGGCTGAGAAATTTAAGGATCTTGTTTGGCATGAATACAACTGACTTATTCTGTACAGCAGTGCAGAAAGTTAAAATGGCCTGTATGATATCCAGCATCCAAAATGGATAAGAACTATCAGAAGAAGAAATTCAGGCTAAAGAGTTCTGGAATGAACAAATAATACTAATGGTATCACTATGTAAGGGTAAGTGGATAGTACAAGAGGAGGAACCAGTACATGTAGATTGACGGTGTACTTGTAGAATAAGTAGCCATTTCAATGATGAATGTTAGAGGTAAAAGTAATGGAATTGGCTAGAGAAACACCTGGATAATGAAGTAGTAAGACTGTTACAATCTAGATGTAGATGAATATTTAGATTTTGATATAACATTATTTATTTCTACTGTAAGGCTAGGCGGCCACCAGATGCGGAGTGGAGAGTAGTTGAGTGCAGTGGAGTTGAGCTGAGTCACTTAGGGGGCGGCAATAGAAAGCGCAGTACTGACTGGCGGGGTACTGATAGGTGCTAACTAACTGAGTATGGTTGCTAGTGGGAAGGTGGTATGGTGGGGGAAGCGGAGTCAGCTTCCAAATGGACCTCAGCCGAGGCAGAGCTGAGCGGAGTGGATCCATGTGACGTCGATTTATTCCACTTCACTAACCTCCGCTTCCGATGGCCACCATTTCATTCAAACAACATTGTTTACATTTGACAAGCTCAGTCCACTACACTCGATTTCACTTCACTCCGCTTCTGGTGGCTGCCCGGCCTAATAATAATGTTGTAATAACGTAATAATCTTGTAATCTACTCCAAGGTAACCAGACTCAAAATCTGAATCTAGTATGTGCGTAGGTACTGCTACGCGTATCCATAATATGTAAAAGAATTCTGTTAAGTTTTGTATCTGATTTCTGTGTAAATTACTTTCTTCTTACTCCTTAGTAATTACATATTTTCAAACACTATGCATTTGAAATAGGCTCTGTATATAAATGCTCATGATTTAATGGTCCAACAATTCATTAAAATATTACAGATATTTTTAGGATAGACTTGCATTCAAATTAAAAATAACTAAAACTTGTAGATTCTTATTTAATCATTTGTTTTTCTTTGTTTTTACAGTTTCTAAAGTTAATTTAAGTGTTCATGAAGACAAGAATAGAGTTCCATTTGTAAAGGGTGCAACAGAGCGATTTGTTTCCAGTCCGGATGAAGTGTTTGAAGTCATAGAGGAAGGCAAAGCCAACAGGCATATTGCTGTAACAAGTAAGTAATATAATCTCATTGATTTTTAGTTTTCTTTGTATGGACACTTGGTTTTATGTTTTAAGAAAGACATTTTCTGTCCTACTTACTTGGCATTGTTATGATTATTTAAATAATTCATCACATGTTATCAAATAAAAGATGTTGAAGTGTTATTTGAAGAACCATTTTGTTTTCTATAAAAAAAATTGTTTTTCCAAGCTACCAGAAAAACTTAAAAATACAAAATATGCTGTTATCAGTCACAGTGACACAATGCTTTTTGTCATATATATTGTATATTTTGTATATAAATATTAGGTATTCATATTAATATATTTAGTCATCATTATTTCCATGTTGTTTCATTTATTGAGTACTAGTAGTGTAGGTTTGAACTTCCAATCTAGTTTAAAATGGAATGGGAGTTGAAGGATAATTCTCGTCATGTGTGCAACTACTTCTTAGGTGTTTGTATTTTTGGTGTTATCAGTTGTCCGGGTTGTGACTGCTTCTCCTTCATATTCCTGTCTGTGTGCTCGGTATGTTTCTTTATCTACTATAGTTGTGTGCAAATTAATTGGGACAAACCAGTTTTTTCACAAAAATGTTTATTTTAGGTGGAGAAGATGCTTGATATCGGTTTTAACTCCTTTGGCTAATGTGGGAGGTTGACCTTGACTTGTAGAAAGTTGTTTGAGCAGTTTTGTTAAACTGGAATCGCTTTGTCACAGATTAGTGCTAGATTTTGTAAGGAGAATATGTGTTTGTGAGTAGTCATTTGGTTACTGTTTGAGTTGATAAAAATGGATATTACTCCCAGGAAAAGGGCAAAGATTGCTTTAACTAAGCGTACATGTATGACTGTGAGAGACACTGCTGTAACAGTTGGTGTGGGAAAATTTAGTGTTTAAAGAATAATTAATAGACACCTTGATTTAGCAACACTTTCTCCAAAAAGAAAGGGCAATTGTGGAAGAAACCGCAAAACAACTCCTAGAACTGATAAAATTCTACTTTGGAATAGTAAAATTCATCCTCAGAAGACAAGTCAAGAGATTTACTGGCTACTGTTGTCAGCATTGATTCTTCAACAGTATGGCGCATGCTTATTGAAGCAGGCTGGAAGGCTAGAAAAACAATTATTGATGATGTTTTTGGTATAGACCACATGACACAAGGCATTTTTGACGCGGTCCATACCAGAAGAAGACTTCAAAAACATAATGGACACTGGCCACGGAAACCTACGTGAGAATATAACAATTATTGATGCCTGCAATGAAGAAAAAACATTTAGCTTGGGCCAGAAAATAGGAATCTTGAGTAGTGGTGACTGGAAGAAGATAATATTCAGTGATGAAACACACTTTTTAGTCCAAGGGCACAGAACAGTAATTGTGAGAAAAAGCACTAGTGAACCAGTGAGAACCGAACATCTTCAGCAGTCCATGAAATACCCTCCAAAAAAGATGTTTTGGGGTTATTCCACATCTAGTGGTCCTGGAAGCTTAGTACCAGTGGAAGGAATGATGAACTCGTTGAAATACTTAGAAATTTAAAAAAAAAATTGTACCTTTCATGTAAACGATCGCTGACGGCCGTGTGACTTCAACATGATCATGCTTCATGCCATAATTCAAAATTAACTAAACATTTTACACAAGAAAACAATGTAAATATTGTGGATTAGCCTGGAAATTTTCCAGATTTAAACCCAATTGAAAATTTGTGGAGTTTTATGAAGAGATGGACAAGATGGACTATTCAACAAAAGTGTGGTTGATTGAAAACGTTATAAAAGTGTGGTATCATGACGACGAGCTGAAAAATATGTGTTGCAATTTAGTGGAATCAATGCCAAATCGAATAAAAGAGTTCATCAAAGCTAGAGGAGGACATACTAGTTTTTAGTTATTGAATGTAAGTAAAATTACTTCAATAAAAACTATTATTTTAAAATATTTTACTATTGTCACAATTAATTTGCACATTACTGTACTGTTAATAGTTTCATCAGGGATGAGTGAGACACACACTGTAAAGTAAAATTGTCTGCTTTTTTTCCTTCCAACTTAGGATAAAAACCTGGTTCCAAAGAATCTGAGGCTAGCTGCAAAGAATCTTTTGGTCAGTTATCCTACACTGACTTGTTCATGTTGGCGTATTGTCGTGGCACACTTTTATTGATATTATAATCACTTCTTACTCCTCCGTTGCTCCTGTGTTATTTTTTTAAATGTTAAGTTGTAATAAGGATTGGTTTGTTCAATGATGAAAACCGATTGAGTAAATAGTGTATCAGTTGTTCATGATTTATTTATGTTGCGTGTTTTGTAACGTGATTTCAGATATATATTTTATGAAATGAATTATTCTGCCTTGTTTTAATAATCCGAATTATTATTATTTCAATTCAGCAGTTAAAACTTCAAAATTAATTCGAATGTATGTTACGGTCTATTTCCCCCACTTTATTATTTTTACTTACCTCGTACGATCTTTTCACGCACGTGCCCTGACTTACCAAAAACAGAAGATTCCAAACTTATAGGTCGCCACCAATATTTTTAAACAAAAGGACAAATATGGAAACCTTAATACATTTTCCCATTATTCACTTTTAATTACTTACCAGGTTCGTTTAGGCGATATTTTCCATACAGGACAGTGTAACTTTATTATTTTCGGTATTTTATTTATTCAGATTAAAACTCCCACTTACCTTTCATTTTTGATCTGGCCGGATCACATAGTGTGGACGAACCCATTTCGTTCGACGAACTCTGACAGTACATAAAACAAACTAAGGTTTTGAAAGAATCTAACTCTCTGGAAGAGAAATTATTTTTTGGTTTATTAATCAGAAATATTTAATTTATAAATTATCTCCAAAATAAGTTTTACATGTTTTAAAGATTGTGTAACTATTACAGCTTACTTACTACTACTTACGTACTTTAAAATAGCCCAGCCTGCGCACTCACTACTCACATTCTTAACACCCCTTACCAATACCAAAACACCCCATTTTTATATAAAATTAATGACATAAGTCTTTCGTGTGTAACATTACGTATGTGGCGTCATATTACCCGACCACGTGCTGCGTTTACCAAAGTCTTTCATTCTCCGGACGCCTACATGCTTGTAACATTTAATCACATTCAATAGTTATTCATCGTCACTAGAGGCACTGTTATATATGTTTTTTGGAAACTCACTTCATCATTTTGTCGGCCGACTTAAGAAAAAAATGTGAAATTTTGCCCGGGCACCAAACTGATAGCTACCACGCGTGGCGTAGGTTGTTAGTCGACTGGGGCCGATAACGTAGCAGGTGTTGCTGATGTGATCTCATACTTTTAACGGAAAGCACTGCCTTGGGCTTCGTCGCAGAAGCTTCGTCCCATTCTATGCATGTAGTTTTTTGGAGTGACGATAGCAGACGATTTCAGCTAGGCACCGGCTGACGTCACAAAAGGGCCGGACTTAGCCATGACTTCCTGCCGCTCAAACGCACATTGCTGAATTAAATTTGCTTAAGCCATCTTGCTTTAAACCAACTCGGCGTCCTGGCAGAGCGCGTACTTGAGTAGTGGCGTGCGTTCATCGCCACACATATACAGAGTTCTGAGAATTTCGAGGGTGGCGCGAATTCCTTGCCGTGTTACACAATAGAGATTGCGCCTCGCCTTTGTTTCAAACTGTTCTACTTGCCATGTGTTCTGATGTAATGGAAATAACGTTCGCCGTGAAATAAAACTTTCACAATAAATTTATAAAATCCCACACAAAATGAAATAAATAAAAATGCCAATACCCCATACTGTAATAAATAAAATATCCCAATTTTGGACACGTTACAACAGGTTATGTTAAACGGGCGTAATAACTTACTCTACCACATGTTTTATATTGAAACAAATCTTATTTTATTTACCATATCATATTCCCTTTTTATTCAACAATTAGAAACAAAACTATTTAACTAAAATTCTTGGCATAACTACTTTTAATAAGGAACCAGTACTTTAATTAATTATTCCCCTTTTCATTCGCATACACTCTCTCATTCTTTACAATCGCTACATATATTTTTTTATCCCCCTTATGCCAAGCGCTTTACTGTTTTCAAAACTTACTGACCAATTTACTTATTAAAAATTTACTGTACTTAACTTTTCTGGCTATTCCACTTAGTCTGCCATCTTCACTTCACTTTCACTTTAACCACACTTACCCTGTCCTAATTACCTTACTTTACGAATTCACTGTGTATCACGTTCACTGTTTCTTTATAATCTTCTTCATTGGAGTTTCAATACGTTTCGGTAGGTCTAGGCTACTCTTTCCGCTTCGACCTACCGAAATTTCCGAGGCCACTGATATAAAGTTTCACCTACAGACGACTGCTATCTGCTACTCTCTGATGCTAACACTAGAGAGACACACTGCTTACTGTGATTCACAAGGGAGACTGCTTGCAAGCTGTTACGTAATATGTCTGGGCTGGGCAGTCTAGACATCAACAATAACACTGTATGTTGCTGGTTACAAGGGGCACCTCACAGATGAATGCTAACTGCTTTTAAATTAAAACTGATTTGAATTGAATTTTTACTGTTTCTTTCTATCATACAATTCTGTACCGTTACAATACCCCCCCCCCCCAAAGAGAGGTTGTATGCCGAAGCATACAAACTCTCATTGGCTATAACCTAAAAGGAGCAGTGAGGATATGGCGCCGCTACCCCCCTTAAATCCTTATTAAAATCATGGGTACTTCCCCCCCCTAGTCTGGCGACTGTGGCCGCACCCATCCGACCTTACTGGACTTCTCTGCACGAGATCCCAACACCATAAGCTCGGACAGATACCCGCCACAGTATTGCCTGACTCTATAACATTCAATTAAAAGATTAACAAAAAGGCCTTCCATTATACCCTATCCCACACTGATTCGTTTCCTCTTAGTCGTACTGGTTCATGGACAAAGTACTGGTTCTTTTATCTACAAAGTACTGGTTGCATAATTTTGGTTATATAAACTTCTGTGTACTTACAGCTATATCATATAAATTTCATACAAATTGAATAATGTTCACAACGTTATTACTCCTCCAAAATAACACATTGCTTATACAAACATTTTTAATTATTTTTACCCAAAATTTTCCTTCAGTTTCCAATTTTAAATAAATCATTACGTCTTCATCAAGTATTATTTAATTTACAATTACAGTTAAAATTCAAATTAAAATAAGTTTAAATTCTTTATTAAAAATCATCTTTTCAATTAATTTAATTACAAATTTGGTTTAATTTAATTCCTCAACTCCTCATTATATCAATCTCATTTCTTCAAAACAATTTTATTTACTTTAATTACGTTTTTCAAAATGATCCTACATAAAAATATTACCAACATTCCATCACATCTGGTATTTCTTTTGTTTCATAATAGAATTTGCACATAGCACTGATTCATCAAACTACAACATTCTTGTTGTTGTTAACTCCAACACATGACTGTAAACATTAGTCACACAACAGACAACATGCCCGTTTACATTAACAGTTGTATGCCAGACTGGTTTTATAAACACTAACTCAGTCTCAACGTTCTAATTACAACACTACTAACACATGTACTTCCTTCAATTTTTTGGTGTCTATAAATCTTTTAGTATCAGAATTAATTTTGCTTCATTAATAAAATTCACCTTTTTTGAATTACTTTAATTCCATCTCCACTCAAGACAATTTGGCTTTAGTTACATTATTTAAAACACTTTTAATATAAACACACAATGCAAAATTAAATTCATTATTACCTCTCATTAATTATTATTGTTAATTAACAAAATAAAATATTATTATTATTATAACATACTACAAACATTGTTACATAAACTATAATCTACATTCCAACAATATAATCTTGGCACAATACATTTGACACTAACACATTTATTTACAGATTTTCATCATATCCAATTACTAGTTACCACACTTCATTACATTAAATCAGCCAAGTAATTTTACCATGGACTCAAATAATTAAATGTTCATTCAGTATTTCTCAACCTCCATCATCGAAAATTAGTCTTCCTATCACATAACATTTTTCATTTTTATTTATATGTCTCATATGGATATCATTTGTATAATACCCATAAAAATTTGTTTTTTCCATTGTACCACAATAATAATACATAGGGTTACCCCCCCATTATTACCTTATCATAAATCATGTCTACATTAATATTTTTTGTCAAGTCTCCGTCAGTATTTGTTATTACAATCACATCCTTTAATTTTTCATCGCTATAGGTGTCAGCTGTTACTAATAGGCTGACCCTCACTACAGGTAAGTGTATGTTATTATCATCAGTATAATCCTTGTCATTGTTTACTACTGCACAAGGTAAATCTACATTGTTTATCATAATTCTCTTAATATTCATCTTCTCTATCAACTCTCCATAACCTCTATTTAGCTTAAACCACTCTAATTCGTTCTCTCTCTCATAATCACTTTCATCACCACAACATTTCACATTCTCACTCCACACAGAGGGCAACACCACTAAATTATTTAAACACCATCTGGCCCTACCAGATAAACACAAACAACTTATTTGACATTTTGAAGACCTTTTGTCTTCTACAAAAACTATCGAGGAACTCTTGTCCTCCAGCAACACTTGTGAAGTCTCTGCTTCACATTTAACCCCATAAAAATTTGCCCCCTGTTCACCCTCTATATTTAAACTACCTCTATACTCCCTTTCATTATGATCACTAAATACTCTAACCTCAACTACATTTCTATTCTCAATATCACTACTATTATCTACTGTATCACTTTTTCATACCCCATTTTCAAATTTATTACCCGCTTTACTTGCAAAGCTTTTTAAATTGTTGTTTACTGTAATTACTTGTTTTTCAAGTTCTTTTTGGTTAGGTTCTAACATATTTGTTTTACCGTCTACAACACACACACACGCACACACACACACACTCTCTCTCTCTCTCTCTCTCTCTCTCTCTCTCTCTCTCTCTCTCTCTCTCTCTCTCTCTCTCTCTCTCTCTCTCTCTCTCTCTCTTAACTCATCTGTTTTTCTTTTCGTTTCACTACGTATTTCATTAATTCGCTCTTCAATACTACACAATGAATTAGTTAATTCGTCAAACTTAGCATCATTAGTGTCAAAACGTTTGTTTATATCGCTACTTATTTTATTGAATTTAGTTTCAAATTTTTTCACCCTATTGTCTAAACGATTATTTAATGCTTCAAATTTAACGTTAAGTTCATTAAAATTGGTTTCGAGTTTATTATTTCGTTCATCAAATTTATTGCTTAACATTATGTTTTGTTTTTCTAACATTAGTTGTATCACGTTCACTATATCGTTATTGTCACATTGTTTGTTTTGGATAGGCGTTGAATGAATCTTAGCGCCTTCCATTGTCACCGACTCACTCACTTCAATCTTACCCTCTTGTTTATCCATTTTTAATATATAAACATAAAAACATAAATCTATACAATAATTCACAATTTACAAATACGCCGTTACCACAACCTGTCTCGTACTTCCAATCAGGCCTAAACCCATATCAGAAAATTCCATATGAGTCATCCTGGCAGGGTCGCCACTGTTGCGGTCTGTTTCCCCCCCCCCCTTTATTATTTTTACTTACCTCGTACGATCTTTTCACGCACGTGCCCTGACTTACCAAAAACAGAAGATTCCAAACTTATAGGTCGCCACCAATATTTTTAAACAAAAGGACAAATATGGAAACCTTAATACATTTTCCCATTATTCACTTTTAATGGTGAGATTCATTTAGGCGAGATTTTCCATACAGGACAGGTTATGTTAAACGGGCGTAATAACTTACTCTACCACATGTTTTATATTGAAACAAATCTTATTTTATTTACCATATCATATTCCCTTTTTATTCAACAATTAGAAACAAAACTATTTAACTAAAATTCTTGGCATAACTACTTTTAATAAGGAACCAGTACTTTAATTAATTATTCCCCTTTTCATTCGCATACATTCTCTCATTCTTTACAATCGCTATATATATTTTTTTATCCCCCTTTTGCCAAGCGCTGTACTGTTTTCAAAACTTACTGACCAATGTACTTATTAAAAATTTACTGTACTTAACTTTTCTGGCTATTCCACTTAGTCTGCCATCTTCACTTCACTTTCACTTTAACCACACTTACCCTGTCCTAATTACCTTACTTTACGAATTCACTGTGTATCACGTTCACTGTTTCTTTATAATCTTCTTCATTGGAGTTTCAATACGTTTCGGTAGGTCTAGGCTACTCTTTCCGCTTCGACCTACCGAAATTTCCGAGGCCACTGATATAAAGTTTCACCTACAGACGACTGCTATCTGCTACTCTCTGATGCTAACACTAGAAAGACACACTGCTTACTGTGATTCACAAGGGAGACTGCTTGCAAGCTGTTACATAATATGTCTGGGCTGGGCAGTCTAGACATCAACAATACCACTGTATGTTGCTGGTTACAAGGGGCACCTCACAGATGAATGCTAACTGCTTTTAAATTAAAACTGATTTGAATTGAATTTTTACTGTTTCTTTCTATCATACAATTCTGTACCGTTACATGTAGTGGTCGAGTCGTCCCAAACAATTCTCAATGTTCACCTTCGATATTAGGCTTAACCCTATTCGTTAAAGTTAATCTTGGTTTTGTAGTTTATGTGATTCCAACGACTCCTCGACGTCTTCTTGTTTTTTGTAATTATAAAATAAATGTTGATTATATCTTATTTTCATGAAATAATAACGCATGGATATGATTTATTAACATTATCGTTTAATCTTTGCAATTGTAATTAAAATTGATGGAAATTTTCATTCGATACACACGTTAGTAACAATCGATAGTTATCTCAGGAGTGAATAATAAAAATAGGTTAAACATATTTCGTGGGAATTCTTGTGGCTGCTACGAAAAGTTCCATTACATAATAAACAACAATATAGAGTACATTACAAATCTTTCTAGTACTTATAATCTAAAAAGAGAGTTACAAAATTTATTAAGAAAAAACATACAATGTCTGATGATATTGAGTACGCCTCGTACAAAGCATGCTGGTTAGAGTGACGTCATCATCATGGCTGCCTTCGTCCATTCCAAATAATAACTGAGGTTTTACTAATGTGTTTAAATAAATGTGTTCCTTGTAACCACTGATTCTTATATATAATGTTTTCACTTATTAAAATGTTCACTAGTGATTAGTGGTAGTGTGAATTATAGTGTTGTCTAGTGTTTGTTCGTTTTGGATTAATAATATTGTCAGTTATAAAGTCGGATTATACATTACACTTCTAGGCGATGTTCGCTGTACGTCTCCTTGTTTTTGCTTGATATTTTCTTTATGGTGTTTGTTCCTGGTTAGTGATATGATTGAAGTTAAGAAAATTTGTTATCTTCAGCGGTGGTCATAAAAATTTCTTCTACAAAACGGGTCTGAATTTAGATTTTTCTTTTTTAATAATATCTCAGCGAGCACTCTTAAACTGTTCTCAATCACAATTAACAATAAAGTGTCATTTTCTTCTTTTTTATTTACCGAACTGACCAAAACTTCTTAAATTCTGATTGGCCCCTTATGTACAGTTTAAGTGTTATATGACCAATACCCCTTAACTACTTTAAATTTTACAAATTACTTTTAACATATAATTTTATCATTATATCCTAATGATTCATACAATGGTTATATGATTATTAATTATACAATTACAAACAATTTGGTACTAAACATGCGTTGGTTTATACCTGTAAAACCTTAGTACTTAGTGAATTTTTCTGATATATGATGAAACAATTTATAATGGTTGATGGTAAGTTATACCTTGACTCCATGAGATACATATATTTAAATTAACTAACTAATAACATGAACTCTTATAATATATCACAAAATTCTTAATAATAATACTTGGTTTGACAATTTTAATTTATTCATACTGTTGAACTATTGTCTGTATGATAAATCATTTTTACTCTATGTTAATAACAACAAAACACTTTTTATAAAAAATAAATAGTACACTGTTTAACTGTAGTTTGTGTCACTATTATTATGCCACTTTTCAGTGTTTATTACCACCTTTATCACTGTAAGGGGTTGTGCCCCTTATTCTCTCTTTTTATGTACACAATTTTGTTTAACAACATTTTTATAATAAAGTTAATACAATTAACACAATTTATTTTAGTTGATACAATTTTATTTTTTAATTTGTACTCTTTATCGGGTTTGTTTATTCATGGTAAGTTATTTAGGCCTATGAGGTTTCTTTATTTAAATTTAGTTTGTTTACTGCCCTATTGTACTGGGTAAATACTGGCTGGGTCTTGATGATATTAAATAAGTCAAAGGTTGATGTTGTTTAGTCATATTTGGTTACTTACTGATTTTTCAAAACTTGATATTTTCTTTTAATTAGCTATTGATTATTATTTCGTGTTCCCTCTCTGGATAGGGTTTCATTATTATATTTATAATTCTTTTTACAACATTTTGTTCCGTTACAATATCCTCACTCATTCCTGTCTAAATGTTGGTTCTGTTGTATCCTTTTTCTTTGATGAAAAATCATTTACCATTAAACAATCATTTTTTAATGGTAAGTAGTAAGAATAAGTAATACGTTATAAGAAGTAATAAAATACATAGTTACAGAAGGTAGGTTCTCTTTATAAAGGGGATTTAATGTACCATGAAATAATTGAAAAAGTTAGATAACGTAATATTTGTTCACATAACCGTATTATAAAAGAAATGGAAACATTGGTTTATGCTTTTTCTCATTTGTATAGTGAATGCCATCGGAGCAGCACACCATGAAGATAGAAATAGCACGGCTGGTTATTTATCTAATAGCAGCAATAAAAATTTAATTGTATTTAAACAGTACTGTCACACTGTGGGAACAGGTGTTATTGTATTTGTTTACAGTAGAATTGAATTCGTACACTATACTATTACATGAATACAAATGTAGCATGAAATAGGAAACCTCATTTACTCTTTTCTATGGGAAATTTAGTTTGTTGATTTATATGTATTTCATCATGTAATGAATCAGATTAATCCATTTTGATATCTCACGCTCACTTACTAGGGGACAAAGCTACTAAGGCCCTAGGTTTAAGGCATGTGGGAGGGAGGTGCAGTACCCAGCCATGAAAGGATGCAGTTGTAGAGTTCATGGGTGGGTGTTGATCAAAGCTGGTGCTGTCAGGGTCAAATACTTGGATATCTGTTATGTGTACAGTGATGAAAATAAACAGGCCATCTGATGAATGTTGTTGTTTAAGCAATGCAGTTTTTTTAGAAAGTTACAACAGTTTCCTAACCAGGGCTGTTGAGGCCAGCTCAAGTAGATAGTGAACATAAACATGCCATCACCAGAAAAGTCGATGACATTATGAAAGTTGTTTGGAATCAAAACTAATAATTATAATTATTTTAAAAACTATTTAAAAAATATTTTTATATTGTTCACTAGTTTCTCAATGTGTGGTGTGAACCATACTTTTTCCTTTCCATAATAAATGGTGTCCCTCGTCCTTTTAGTCAGTATACTATTTGTGATCTGAAATCAGAAGGTTTTGAACTCAGATTTTGAAGAAATGTGAACATAGTTCAGTCACTATGTGATCTTATTATTCTTTACCTTTTTTTAATTTATAATAATAATTTTCGCTTACCTTGTGCAGCCCAGGGTTCTGCACACGAACTTGTGACCTATAAGCGTGACTTAGGGTTATGTATAGTAATAACTATGCTCATTGTCTATGTTAATAAGCTCTGTTTATTAATCGATTTCAACATCTGTTTTAATTCTCCTTTAAATTTATTTGATATTATAACATCGCCAAATTCAGATCATATTTGATAACTATAAGTATGTAAGAAATGCGAAAAAGTAATATATTTTAATAAATAAATAATGAAGAGAATAAAAATATAAAATGTAATTAAGAAAGAAGGAGGAAGAATTATAAACTAAAAGTGATTATTAAAGAAACTCACAGACTAGACTGACAGACAAACGACTTTGACCCAACCCCAGAGATTGGTCAGATAAGAACCAAAATAAAAGGAAACAAGATGAGAAGTGAAGGAGAAGAAAAGTGAAAATAAAAATGGAACAAACCAACTATAAAGGAAATAAAATGAAACAAGGTGAGAAAACACAGACAAGTAGTAGAGAATAGAGAAGGGAGAAATAATACAATCAAATATGATAAAGGAAATGAAACCGGTAAAGAACCAATATAAAAGATAAATGTTAGTATTGAATAAGTGACAAATGTAATTAATAATTGATAAAACCCAATAAATAAAAATACACTAACCCAAGAATTAGAAGTATATGTAAGTAAGAAATAGAGAAAGACATGAACTTAGTAAGTATAAATAATATGTGTAAAGAAAGAGAGAGATATTGAGATAGTGAGAAATAAACTGAAAATAACTAAGTGACAAAGAAAAGTAATGATAGGGATTACCCACTAATAAACACTTAAATAAAAAGTTTAAGAAGTGCCCATAGTGAAAGTCAAAAACCCCTAAAGTAAAATGATAGAGAAAAAATACTAAATAAATTATAATAAACACAAGATAATTTAAAAGTGAAGGTGATGAGTATATAAAAATATTGTCAATGATAGCAATAGGAAAAATAGTGAAAGCTAAGATAACACTTAGTAAAAATTAACAAACACTGAAGGTTTAATAGTGAACAATAATAATATTTAAGAAAATTGTTAAGAATAGTATTTAAAATAAACCATTAACTAAGTAGTAATGAACACTGAAGAGTGATGTTAACTGTATTGATTAGAAAAGAATCTTATTGTAAAGTTTAAAAGTATATAATAGTATTTAAAGGGGAGAATCCCATGAAAGAGTAAACAGATAGTGTTACCATTGAGTGAAGGAAAAGAGTATTTATAAAATAAGAAGTTTAAAACAATCAATAAACACCCATGTTATAAGGGATGATTATTGAAGTAAGTTCAAAAGAGGGGAGGTTGTTGATCACCCAAAAGATAAAATAAAATGTAATGAGTGGTACACCAATATTACATAATAATTGTTAAATAATTGTTTAATCAAACTTATGAATAGGATATGGCTGGGGTAATTATACCAACCATAGACCTAAATGTTGTATTTTATGTGATAAAAAATAGTGAATAATAGCCATATTGTTGACATTGGCGGAGTAAATAAGTAAGAAAGGAAAGCAATGTTTGACTTAGAAAACGAGAAAACCAGTTAGTAAATAATTAGCAATACATGATGTATAAAATAGTAGTAACATACAAATAACACAAAAACAGAACCAAAACACGTCAATAGGTAACAAAACCAGTTATAAGAACAAAAACGAGAAAACCAGTTAGTAAATAATTAGCAATACATGATGTATAAAATAGTAGTAACATACAAATAACACAAAAACAGAACCAAAACACGTCAATAGGTAACAAAACCAGTTATAAGAACAAAATAAAGCATTAGGCTAAAATGAGATGTAATGTATATGAAATAAGTGAAAATCAGTAATGGCTACTTAGGCTTGAGAACGTCCTAACTGTCAAACACCAACAAATACAAATTGTATGAAAATAACCAAGTAATTAACAAATCCAAGGTAAATAATCAACCAAGGATAATTTGTAAATCTTATTAAAAGCAAAATATTAGAATAAGGATTTAAATTAAAAGAGAAATGTAATTAGGAAATATTAAAATAATTGCAAATTATAAAACATGAAATAACCCAATCTTGTGGGATACCAAAATAATCTTTGGAAGAAAATACAAATAACAGTGATAATAATTAATACTTAGGAAGGAAGATAACGGAATGAAAGCAATCAGAAGATATACAAGGATTTTGAAAAGAATTCAAATTTTGATAACAATGGATTTATATTCTTGGATTTCGTTGTCCATGACATGTCCGTTACTTAACTAAATATCACTATAATATTGACGACTCGGAACACTAAGTTTTTTATAAGTAAAAACGTAAAGTTTTACCTTACAGCCTAAACCGGCTTTCACCTATAGAAGGCTTCATCAGAGGCTGTCGTAAGTAGCGCTGTTCGTCTTGTTGTTGGCGACGAGATAGTTTTTCGAAAGATCGAAGCTGTGTGTGTGTGGTGAGATGTGTTCAAATAATGCGTGCGATTTGAATTGTGTCTGTTCGTTTAGGATGTCGTTTTTATTTGTTTTTGTGTGTTTGTATATTTCTAATTGTTCTAGAGTGTCTAGTTTTTGGCCTTTTGTGTGTACGTGTAGTATGTTCATGTTATTGTCGATGTTTTTATATGTGTGGTTTGCTTCAATGAGGTGGTTTGCGAAGGTAGATTCTGTAGTGGTGTGGAGTGCTTTTGTGTGTTCAATGTATCTCTGTTTGAAGCTACGTCCTGTCTGGCCTATGTAGAATTTATTGCAATTTGAACAATTTAGCTTATATACACCGGGTAGATCGAATTTGTTTTGTTCTTTGGGCATGCGTTTTGATAGTGTGTGTTCTGTTTTGTTAGTAGTTTTGTAAGCGATTCTGTATCCTGCTTTTTTGAATTTGTGGGCAATTTTTTCTGTTTGTTTGTTGATGTATGTTAGTGTTATGAATTTGTTGTTTTCTGTCTTTGTCTGTTGTTTGTTTTGTGTTTTGTGTTTTGTGTAGGAGTTTACTGACTATTGTTCTGTCATAACCGTTAGATTCTGCTAGATATTTTATCGTGTTTAGTTCGTCTTTGTAGTCTATTTCATCTAAGGGGACGTTGTTAAGTCTATGTATCATGGTTCTAAAAGCAGCTAGTTTGTGTTGTATTGGGTGATTGGAGGTGTTATGTATTAATGTGTCAGTTGTAGTTGGTTTTCTGTATATACTGAATTTGTGCCTGTGTTCTAGTTTTGTGATGGAGAGGTCTAAGAAGTTTATGGTATTGTTGTGTTCGTATTCGGCAGTGAAGGTTATGTTTTTATGTATTTTGTTTATGTGCGTTAGTAACTGTTCACATTGTCTTTTGTTTCCCCTGTATAGTATTAGAATGTCATCAACGTATCTGTGCCAATATAGTATTTTATGTGAGTGTCTGTCATTGTTTGTGAGTATTTTTGTTTTTTCTAAGTGTTGGAGGAAGACTTCTGCTAGAATGCTGGATATGGGGGAGCCCATGGGTAAGCCATCATTCTGTGTGTAGTATTTATTGTTATAAGTAAAGTAGTTTTGTTTTGTGATAATGTTCAGAGTTTCTGTTATTTCATTGATAAGTTCGTCTGGTGTGTTGTTCTGTTTGAGTTTGTTTTGTAGGATGGTGATTGTTTCAGAGATGGGGATGTTTGTGTACAGGTTTTTAATGTCAAAGGAGGCTAATGTGGCGTTATGGGGGATGTGTATGTCTTTTATTTTTGTTACTAGGTCAGTGTTGTTTTTTACTGCAATGTTGTTGTCTATTTGTGTGTGTTGTCTAATAATTTTGTCTAGATATTTTGCCAGTTTGTGTGCAGGGGCATTACGGTAGTTGATAATGGGGCGGATTGGAATGTCTTCTTTATGGATTTTGGGAAGCGCTTGGAGTGTAGGTGCTGATGGTCGGATTTGTTTCATGTAGGGCTTTTGTTTATGTGTCATAATGTGTTTGGCTTTGTTGACTATTTGTTTTACTGAGTTTTGGTATCTGTCGGTGGGGTCGTGTTTTAGTTCTGTGATGTTGTTCTGTTCCATGAAGTTTTGTACTTTTTTGTGTAGGTTGTCTGTGGGGATAATTACAGTCGTGTTGCCTTTGTCACCTTTGCCTGCAGCTCGACTAAATTGATCATTAAAAATTTTAACATGACTTTTATAAACAATTAAATAAGGAACACAAACCAACGCCTCATGGCGTCTCGCCAGTTTAATATTCGGCCTTACATTTACTCAGCTACACACACACTCATTCGTTTTCTTTAAAGTAGAGACAATTTGGATTGAATTGATTTTCCATGTTGAGCTCAAAAACTTATTATGCTATGTAAAAAGGGATTAGTGCACTTTCCTGTTTCTGATGTGGCATAGTCCTATGGGAACCTCCTCTTCGCCGGCCTGTGTTTTCTGTTGTTTTACTGCATACTGTTGATAGTTCTGTTTGTTACCACACTGAATTTACACTCTGTTTCTACATTTTAGTACTAATTCAAAATATTGTTACATTTTCCTGTAATTTGTAATTTGGCTGGTATTAGTTACTGGACGACCCTTTGCCAGGTGTTGTCGTCTCGGCTGTAGTATGAAGATTGGGCGGATGCAACGTACATTATTTCGTATGTGTGAGTGCATCACGTCATTGTTCTTTTGTTTCGAACGGTTAACGCCCTGTTTCATGCCATTATTGTTACGTCATTGTTATATTTTTTATAATAGATATTTACCATAAATCCGTCGTGCGACTTCGTTTTTCTCGTCTTATTTTGACGCGTTTCGGCAACGAATTGCCATCTTCAGAATTCTTAATCACTCATAGGAGATCGTTAAAAACTTAAAAACACTAAAATCATTACGGTAAAAGTGCACTTTTACGACATTTGGAAACTCACAGACGCGAACATGAAAGTTTATGTTTCTCGCGAGGACAATATCGATCGACTGCTTTCGCGTGGACAATATCGATCAACTGATTCACTGTTTATATAGCCACTGATAAACCTGTTTTGCTTATTATAGCCCGTATGTACTGTGACATTTCATTTACCGCCGCCCGTGTGCAAGTATTGCCGTGTCGTACAATATGTTATGTGAAAATGTAAGTTTATCATTCAAGACATAATCACTGTTGATTTTGACGGCTTTATATATTTCGTATTCCTCAAGCGCGTCCATGTATTTTCCCTTCCTGCAGCAATGCAAAGGCTGGAAATTTGTCTCAAAATCACTGTAGTTATGATTACATAGTATCAGGTGCCTGGCAAAATTAGATGTTGTTTTATGTAATTCCCTTCTGGGAAGATGTTCGTTATATCTTTCTTCAAACGGTCTGCCTGTTTGGCCTATGTAGAACATGTCGCATGAGCTGCAATTCATCTTGTATACGCCGGTTCTTTTTCTTTCTGGTATACTGTTTTTCCGGCTAAGAAGTCTCTGAATGTTGTTATTTGTACGGAAAGTTACAATTACATGGTGTTTCTTGAGTTCGTTAACCAGAATATTTGGTAAAATGTTTGTGTAATCTGCAGATATGTATTTACTAACCGCAAGTGTGTTATCATTGTTCGACTTTTTTAATTTCTTCTCTTTGTGTTTACTTATTAATTTATCCACTAATGAACTTTTATATCCGTTAGCCGCTGCTATGTGCTTGATGGTATTAACCTCTTCAATATAGTCTTTTTCACTTAACGGTATAGTTAGCAATCTATGCACAAAACTATTGTAAGCTGCCATTTTATGCGAGGTGGGATGATATGAATCGGCATGAATTGTGATGTCCGTTGTTGTGGCCTTTCTATAGATTTTAAATTGAAGTTTTCCTTCGTTTTTTAAAATGGTTAAATCTAAGAAATTTAATTGATTTTCTTCTTCTATTTCAGATGTGAATTTAATCTTATGGTGTATGCTGTTTATGTGACTATTTAAGTTTTGTATTTGTCTTTTTGTTCCATTAAATATCATAAACGTATCGTCGACGTATCTACAATAAAAAATGATTTTATTCTTGTATAATTTATTCGATATTATGTTCAAATTCTCATAATAATTTAAATAAATATCAGCTAATAGTCCTGACAGTGGCGAACCCATAGCCAGACCGTCATCTTGTGTAAAAAACCCATTGTCAAATGTAAAGTAATTTTGTTCCAAGACGACTGTAAGTAGTTTTATAAGTTCGTTGATTTTTTGCATGCTGAGTTGAGCTACTCCCTTTAAATTGTTATTTACAATTTCTATAGTTTCCCTCACGGGGATATTAGTGTACAAATTAGTTACGTCTAACGATACCAATTTATATTGTGGCAGTATTTCTATCTTTTTAAGTTTTTCAACAAACTCATAACTGTTCTTTATACTATAATTATTTGCTATCCTGATATTATTCTTAATTAAAGTCACTAACAATTTAGCAGCTTTGTATCCGGGAGCTGTGGTGTAGTTTATTACTGGTCTGATTGGTGTACTTTCCTTGTGGATTTTAGGTAGTTCTGTGAATTTTGGTGCCGTGGCATTAATTGGTTTTAAATATCTGCGTGTTTTCTCATCTAACAAAAAATTACATTGATTAATGGTGTTATTCAAAGTTTTTACATAAGCCTTTGTGGGATCCCGGTCTATTTTCTTAATATTATTATTATTTATGAAATCAAATACCTTTTGAGTATAATCTCTTTTCTGCATGACCACCAATGTGTCACCCTTATCTGCCTTACTTATAATTGCATCATTTTTCTCAAGTTTACTTTTTATGGTTTTAAGATTCATGATATCCTGCTTATATTTACTTTTTAAAAAATTGTTTTGACTTTTACATTTATTACTACTAATTGCGTTATTGAGTTTGTTGTTGATAAAAACCCTTGCTTCATTCTGTGCAACGGAACCATTTAACCGGAACCAAGAAATAAACACGCTTAATAAAGGTCTGAAATATAATGTACCAAGATTTAATACGACAAACGAAATTGTCCATGAGGTAGTTAATGCTGAAGCTGCTATTAAAAGATTAAATGGTTCCGTTGCACAGAATGAAGCAAGGGTTTTTATCAACAACAAACTCAATAACGCAATTAGTAGTAATAAATGTAAAAGTCAAAACAATTTTTTAAAAAGTAAATATAAGCAGGATATCATGAATCTTAAAACCATAAAAAGTAAACTTGCGAAAAATGATGTAATTATAAGTAAGGCAGGTAAGGGTGACACATTGGTGGTCATGCAGAAAAGAGATTATACTCAAAAGGTATTTGATTTCATAAATAATAATAATATTAAGAAAATAGACCGGGATCCCACAAAGGCTTATGTAAAAACTTTGAATAACACCATTAATCAATGTAATTTTTTGTTAGATGAGAAAACACGCAGATATTTAAAACCAATTAATGCCACGGCACCAAAATTCACAGGACTACCTAAAATCCACAAGGAAAGTTCACCAATCAGACCAGTAATAAACTACACCACAGCTCCCGGATACAAAGCTGCTAAATTGTTAGTGACTTTAATTAAGAATAATATCAGGATAGCAAATAATTATAGTATAAAGAACAGTTATGAGTTTGTTGAAAAACTTAAAAAGATAGAAATACTACCACAATATAAATTGGTATCGTTAGACGTAACTAATTTGTACACTAATATCCCCGTGAGGGAAACTATAGAAATTGTAAATAACAATTTAAAGGGAGTAGCTCAACTCAGCATGCAAAAAATCAACGAACTTATAAAACTACTTACAGTCGTCTTGGAACAAAATTACTTTACATTTGACAATGGGTTTTTTACACAAGATGACGGTCTGGCTATGGGTTCGCCACTGTCAGGACTATTAGCTGATATTTATTTAAATTATTATGAGAATTTGAACATAATATCGAATAAATTATACAAGAATAAAATCATTTTTTATTGTAGATACGTCGACGATACGTTTATGATATTTAATGGAACAAAAAGACAAATACAAAACTTAAATAGTCACATAAACAGCATACACCATAAGATTAAATTCACATCTGAAATAGAAGAAGAAAATCAATTAAATTTCTTAGATTTAACCATTTTAAAAAACGAAGGAAAACTTCAATTTAAAATCTATAGAAAGGCCACAACAACGGACATCACAATTCATGCCGATTCATATCATCCCACCTCGCATAAAATGGCAGCTTACAATAGTTTTGTGCATAGATTGCTAACTATACCGTTAAGTGAAAAAGACTATATTGAAGAGGTTAATACCATCAAGCACATAGCAGCGGCTAACGGATATAAAAGTTCATTAGTGGATAAATTAATAAGTAAACACAAAGAGAAGAAATTAAAAAAGTCGAACAATGATAACACACTTGCGGTTAGTAAATACATATCTGCAGATTACACAAACATTTTACCAAATATTCTGGTTAACGAACTCAAGAAACACCATGTAATTGTAACTTTCCGTACAAATAACAACATTCAGAGACTTCTTAGCCGGAAAAACAGTATACCAGAAAGAAAAAGAACCGGCGTATACAAGATGAATTGCAGCTCATGCGACATGTTCTACATAGGCCAAACAGGCAGACCGTTTGAAGAAAGATATAACGAACATCTTCCCAGAAGGGAATTACATAAAACAACATCTAATTTTGCCAGGCACCTGATACTATGTAATCATAACTACAGTGATTTTGAGACAAATTTCCAGCCTTTGCATTGCTGCAGGAAGGGAAAATACATGGACGCGCTTGAGGAATACGAAATATATAAAGCCGTCAAAATCAACAGTGATTATGTCTTGAATGATAAACTTACATTTTCACATAACATATTGTACGACACGGCAATACTTGCACACGGGCGGCGGTAAATGAAATGTCACAGTACATACGGGCTATAATAAGCAAAACAGGTTTATCAGTGGCTATATAAACAGTGAACCAGTTGATCGATATTGTCCACGCGAAAGCAGTCGATCGATATTGTCCTCGCGAGAAACATAAACTTTCATGTTCGCGTCTGTGAGTTTCCAAATGTTGTAAAAGTGCACTTTTACCGTAATGATTTTAGTGTTTTTAAGTTTTTAACGATCTCCTATGAGTGATTAAGAATTCTGAAGATGGCAATTCGTTGCCGAAACGCGTCAAAATAAGACGAGAAAAACGAAGTCGCACGACGGATTTATGGTAAATATCTATTATATTAATATAAGCGACTTGGTGACAACTAACCTAAAATGTATTATATTTTTTAATGACGTCCAGCCTTGTGGACCAATGAAAATTGGTATTAAAAGTCAGTTTGCACTTATAACGCCATTGTATACTTTCGGCTTCACACGTCCGCTCCTGACCTTGGAATCGTTTCGCTCTGCTGAAATCTGCGTTGCTGTCTTTTTACAAAGGGAAAATAGTCCTACCCATGATGTGTATGCAAAAATAATGAAATACAATTGTTCGATATTTCGGATCGAACCGGTCATTCTTTTCATTTTCCGAGGTTGGCACTATGGCTTTTGTAGAGCTCGTACATGCACGTGAACTTTTAGCTCTGTCGTACGCCAGCCATCTCAGTGTCAACGTCCACGAGTTGGGCCCTTCTCGGCAGGTAGAAACCCATGCATTTCACCCATCCTTTTCCCAACCAGTCTATCCTGCCTTGAGTGTCAGGATCAACCCCGTTGTGAGATACGGTAAGTCATTTTTATATTATTTATGTCTGATTAGCAATTCTGCATGCTGCTGCTTTGAGCTCACCAGAGGCTATTAAATTATCAAGTATGAAAGCCGTCTTACTTTCAATCTTTTAAAATATTATCTTACATATATTTACTACCAGAGGAGTTCATGAGGTTGCTAGCTTTTCAATTAAATATTTTGCCGTCACGACTGGGAGCACGTGTTTCGTAATTCTGTGCATGTTGCTGCTGGTGGGTCGAGTTTCAGTAATTGGGTTATAAGTCAGTTTTGGCTGCGTGATTTTTATTTTAATTACCAACGTGCCGTGCCGTTTCGTTTTTGTGCCTGCTCGTGGTTGTTTTGCATGCCGTTAATTTTTAAATTTCATGAATGTTTGTCATTTGCATGCTATCGCACGGAAGCACGTTGGTATAATACGCACGCATGTGAACTACGAGTTTGCGTTTCAATGCTGTGGCTTAGTGTCAGCAGTGAACGTCGTGTGTGCATCGCCAGGTGTGCAAATTTTGTGTAAAAATTTTGCACCTTGTTTTTTGGGGTAGTCGTTTAATTACTGGGTCAAGTCTGGTAAAGTTTGTTTCCGTCCTGTTACGGTTTGCGTCCCACGTGAAATTGTGCGCTACGTGTTTGTGACTGTCAGGCGTAAAGGGAACGGTTTTAGGTTATCCGGATTTCGGATTAGCCTGCCTTTGTATTTAATTTAATTTTTTGGCATGACTATTACCTTTAGGTGCGATTTATATTTTGCATATGCGATATCCTGTCCATACACGACGCGTTGACCATCAATTTTGGCATTTAAGGTGTCCCAGTTATTTGTGTTTGGTTCGGTAACTGGTGAATTGTTGTACATTGTACTTTGCTGTGTTTTGTGTGTATTTATTCTATTTGGTATTATACATGTTTGTTTTTGGGTGCACTTTTGTGTACCATTATTTTGCACCGTATGTGCTGTAATCTTGTGTAACTTGTGTTTTTGTTGTCGTGCTTTTGCGCTGTGTAAATCAATTTGTTGCGTGTTTAATTTATTGTGTTTGGCATTATTTGCCTGTTGGATTGTGCAAGTTGTATTTTGCCGTGCACTAATTTACTTTTGTATTTATCTTGCTCGGTATTGTTTATGCAAAGTAGTTGTGTGAGACGCCTAGTTATCTCGAGCACTGTTAGGCCTAGTCGAGTCGTGATTATTGTTCAGTTTCTAATTCTCTTATTAAGGGTGGTTGTCGGTTGCGCGATATTTTTTAATTCAATATGCCTGCTAAATTGTCGTTGGCAGCTTTTGACCGGACCACTTCGGTGGGAATACTTGCGTTGCAGCATTTGATAAATAAGTTGGAAGGGTTGCCGCAATTGAGAGCCGTGGATCAACATGAAGCCGGTATTTTGGCGTCCAGGTTGTCCGAAGAATATCAGGACCTTCTAGGTAAGGTCGATCCTTACCTATCGGCCGAGTCATTGCCCCAGGCATTGGACGAGGACCACATTTTTGCGGTGGTAGCTCAAATTAAGGATATTTATGTCCGGGGTAGCATTTTAGCGTCCAAACTAACAAAACCAGAGATACCGGTTGGTTCCGGTCGATTTTCATCGGCAAGTGGCGGGCACTCAGGTGTGCTTGTTCATGAGTTGCCGAAGCTTTCGTTACCTTGTTTTGATGGCCAGGCCAAATGTTGGTCCGAATTTTGGTCAAAGTTCACCACATTGGTGGACGAAAGTCCTGCCCTCACTCCGAAGCAAAAATTGTTATATTTACTGACTCATCTTAAGGGTGAGGCTTATGAGAAGGTTGCCGCGCTTCCCATAGTTGATGATAGTTATTCACTTGCACTGTCAACTCTTAAAAGTCGTTATCACAATCCTCGTTTGGCCGCTCGGGTTTATTGTACCAATCTGCTTCAGTTACCAGCCGCTTCTATGCGATCAGCTGCGTCTATTAGACAGTTGGTGGACAGCTTCAATGCTAACTTTTCAGCGTTGTCAGCTCTAAACATTGCTGATATATATCAAGCATCTGTCTTTTGTATTGTCTAGGCTGGATCTATCATTGCGTGAATGCTTTGAGGCGTCCGTTACGGACAAAGAGAATCTCCCTGCCCTAACAGAAATTATGACATTTTTAACCGCTATGGCGGAACAGAAAGAACAGGCATCTTTGGAATCGGCGTTACCTGCTCTTCCCAGCACTAGCCACCAGAAAACCCAGAAGGTTTCTTTTTCTAAGGCTACTCCTCTTGCTGTGTCTATGTTATCTGCGGAGGTTACGCAACGAGATGCATCTGGTTCACGTTGCCTTCATTGCGATTCCCGGACCCATTTGCTTCTCAAGTGTCCGGCGTGGCTGAGTAAGGACCCTAGGGCTCGATTTCAGAGTCTTAAAAATAAAAAATGTTGTCTTTCGTGCCTCCAACATAAACATTCGGGCTGGTGCAAAAATAGGTGCAAAACGTGTGGCTCTAAGTACCACCACACTTTACTTCATTTCAAAAGTGCCCGTCCGTCTCCGTCTCGTTCACAGATTTCTGACACAGCTGAACTTAAGGCAGCGGAGTCATCGCTTGTTGATCTGTCGAGCACTACTCTGACCGTGTCTCTGCCCCATCCTGCAGGGGTTCTGTTAGCCACCTGTCTAGCAGTCTTGTCGTCTCCGAATGGTGGTTATATTGTAGTTAGGGCCATCCTGGATAGCGCGTCCCATGCTTCTTTCATCACTGAAGCATGTGCATCTCGCTTAAAATGTGCTTGTTTTGACGCTTCGGTAAGTGTCAATGGGGTAGGTGATATTGCCACCAAAGCAAAAAAGGTGTGCCATCTGTTCTTGGAAACTTTAAAACGCGAGGTTGTGGCATCTAACCATGCCTTTATAATTCTTTCTAAGATCTCGTCGGACTCACCTAGGTTCCAGGTGTTGCCTGAAGTTAAGCAGGCTACAAAAGATCTTTTGTTAGCTGACCCTACCTTCGATGTAGCAGCCCCAATTGATGCGTTGTTTGGAGCCGATATTGTAGCGGCTATTCTTATGGGAGAGACTATTCCTTTGGGTGCAGGTTTGCGTGTTGCAGTTAGGACACGTTTTGGGTTTGTGATTATGGGTAGAGCCCCAATTTCACTTAATTGTGCATTGACTTGTGCTAGCGGTCTCACTGGCCTTCCTTTGGATCTGGTATCTGCACATCAGCTTCACTGTCATTTCCACCACTTTTATCCTTCCGTCACAACGTTATCTATGGATACAACAAACCTAATTGAGCAAGTTCATCGTTTTTGGGAGGTCGAAGAGCCTCCAGCTGTACCCCACCAATTATCTGAAGAGGATCACTTTGCTGAAAGGTTTTACATGGAGTCAACAAGTCGGTTGCCGTCGGGTCGTTACCAGGTGCGCTTGCCGTTCTTCAAAAACTCTTCTCACATTTTGGGAAATTCCCTTAAGGGAGCCATGTCTCGGTTTTTTGCGTTAGAAAGGGAATTTGCGGCAAACAGTCAGTTTAAGAGCCAGTATGTACAATTTATAACAGATTATGTCGCTCAGGGGCATATGTCATTGGTGTCTGACCCCAATTTTCCAAAATATTTCATCCCTCATCATGGTATCTTTTAAAGTTAGAGGTGATACTTCAAAAATCAGGGTGGTGTTTGACGCCAGTATGAAGATGTCCTCTGGGATTTCCTTAAATGATGTGTTATGTGTCGGCCCCAAGTTGCAGACCTTACTGTCCGACGTTTTGACTTTGTTTCGGCAGTTTAGCCATGTTTTTACGTGCGACATCGAACAGATGTACCGCCAAATTGCTATGCATCCTGATGACTCGGCGTACCTGTGTATTTTATGGCGTAAGGAGGTTACCGCCCCACTAAGGGTTTTCGCTTTGCGTACCGTCACTTACGGGCTGGCTTGCGCCCCTTTTCAGGCGTTGCGAACCTTGCAGCGGCTGGCTCAGATGAGGCAGTTAATTTTCCTGCGGGAGCAGCGGTACTAGCCCTAATATTTTTGTTGATGATATTGCTGCTGGCGCTGATTCAAAATCAGAGCTTTGCAAATTACAACGGGAATTAATTCTGTTGTTGTCTTCAGGAGGGTTCAATTTGAAAAAATGGTGCACTAATCAACCCGACTGCCTACCTGAATCAGCCGCTCCAAGTGATTCCGTCGTTGCTAAGGATAAGGATATTCTGGGTTTAAGTTGGGACCATTTTACCGATTGCTTCTCCTTTCCTCCTTTGGCCTGTTGCAGCAATGCTCAGGTTCAATTTACCAAACGTGTCGTGTTATCTCAGATGGCACAATTATTTGACCCATGTGGTTGGCTTTCGCCAGTGATTTTCAGGGCCAAGGCTTTTTTCCAAAAACTCTGGGCTGAGGGCTTGGACTGGGATGCTCCTCTAAGTGATGACTTAAACGATTATTGGAGTCAATTCCTGTCCTCTGAATCATCTTACAGTAATTACTATTTCCCGCCCATTCTTCCCTAAAGGTGGGCATATTGAAAGGGTAATATTGCATGGTTTCTGTGATGCTTCCCAGTCGGGTTACGCCGCCGTCCTCTATCTGTCCATTTATACTGACTCTGGTCCTCCGGTGGTTTCGTTGGTGTCGTCCAAAACTAAAGTGGCACCTCTTAAAACTTTATCAATCCCACGTTTGGAGTTGTTGGGAGCTTATCTTTTAGCCAAACTTGTTCGTCATTATGTTGGCTTATTCTCATCATGTATTCAATTGAGTCAAGTTTTCTTATGGACGGACTTGACGATTGTCTTGGATTGGCTGAATATGCCTACTTTTAAATTGAAGACGTTTATTGCTAATCGGGTGGCTGCCATTACCGAGTGGACCGATACTAAATCTTGGCGTCATGTGCATGGTGTTTCTAACCCCGCTGATTTAGCCTCTAGAGGCACGTCACTCTCCAGCCTCCGGTCGTCGACATTGTGGTAGTCAGGGCCAGATTGGTTAAAGCTTGATGCTCTGCGCTGGCCCCCTATTAATTATCGCCCGAATCACGACGTGCAAGATGTTGCCTTGGAGACCAAGGTCTCTTCGTTTCTCATTCAGGAGCCCCGGGTGGAATTGTTTGAGCACTTGTCGTCGTGGCCCTTAGAGGTGGGGGTGACCTAAATTATACCGGTTGCCCATATCTTCTTAATTGGGTTTATCTTGTTTTTTCGGGTGAGCAGAATTAATTTCAATGATGGTTGTGGACTTACTGGACACTTTGCTGGGATTTCCCAGGTGATTCCTTCCAGCTGTTGTCCGCAGTGAATTTTACATTGTTGAATGTTTCTGGCATGGCGTTGTGCCAGTTCATTGGGAGTTATGGATGCTAAAAAAAAAAAAAAAAAAAAAAAAAAAAGGGGGGAATAAAGGGAACAACAACAAAAAATAAAAAAGGAAAAAAAAATGTAAAAACTAGGGAACTAACTAAGTTGATTTGCTGAGTTTTACATTGTGTTTGGCTGGGCCATTGTTTATTGTATGTTATTGGGTTTTGTCTGCTCTACCCGAACCTTTCGGATTGCTCGCCTGGTCGATGCGCCCGCGGCGTAGTTATTCGGCATGGTTTTCTGATTCATTCCATGTTTTGCATGTTTTCTGTATGTTTGTATTTTCTTGTGTTTGCGTGTGACCCCCTCCTAGGTTGGAGGGTAATTTTCAGAGAATGTTCCTGTTCACCAAAAGCCAAATTTTTGTACTGCATTTTTGGCCATGTCTTTTGGTGTAGTTGGTGGTTGACCCATTGCGGTCAACGGGGGCCGGTGTTCGATATTTCGGATTGAGCCGGTCATTCTTTTCATTTTCCGAGGTTGGCACTATGGCTTTTGT
The DNA here is from genome assembly GCA_034769895.1 of Magicicada septendecula. Lineage (NCBI taxonomy): Eukaryota > Metazoa > Arthropoda > Insecta > Hemiptera > Cicadidae > Magicicada > Magicicada septendecula. Next base: position 421,809,617 of record CM068374.1, read on the forward strand.
AGAGCTCGTACATGCACGTGAACTTTTAGCTCTGTCGTACGCCAGCCATCTCAGTGTCAACGTCCACGAGTCGGGCCCTTCTCGGCAGGTAGAAACCCATGCATTTCACCCATCCTTTTCCCAACCAGTCTATCCTACCTTGAGTGTCAGGATCAACCCCGTCGTGAGATACGGTAAGTCATTTTTATATTATTTATGTCTGATTAGCAATTCTGCATGCTGCTGCTTTGAGCTCACCAGAGGTTATTAAATTATCGAGTATGAAAGCCGTCTTACTTTCAATCTTTAAAAATATTATCTTACATTTTTTTTTTTTTTTTTTTTTTTTTACTGTTAAATTCTGTTTATTAGATAAACATATTTACATTTTATACAAATGAAGAAGTAAACATCCTTTACTAGCCTACTATGTAAAAAAGATATGTAACAACATTATTCTGCACCAATTATAGATTTATTTATTACAAAATAACCAAAAACTCATAACTTTGTTTATTTGTTCTTGACTTCCATCACTGACAACAATAACACTTTCTTATTGATTATACTAACAAAAGTTACATTTTTTTAAAATCTACATTAACGTTCATTTGAAACTTATAATTCTTATTTTCATCTTCATCTATCTCATCTTCAGTATCCTTCAACTCAGTTTTCACAGAAATAAGTGTAACAGGCTCTTCAGAACGATTCGCAGTTAAATCTACTTCATCCTTTTGATAGACACATATTTCATTATTTGTGCCAGTATGTGAATCTTTCATTAGCAATTTGCACATTTTTCTTGCAGCATCTGCTTTTGCAGTTTTCTTTTGACTGCCGTAGCCTGTGCATGAATGGCTGTTTATTTTACAAACAGTGACAAAACCAGAACTGTTTGCAGGAACATTTGTGTAATCCGGCAGTGGCAGCTTTTGAGCTACACAGTATTCCTGAAGTAAGCCAATTGGATTTTCTTCTAACCTCATCTCTGAGAATGTATTGCATAGCAAGTCTATTGCCTTTTGATCCTTTCCCTGTAAATCATCACCATTTAATACCCCTTCTTCTTTTAACATTGCAAGCATCTTGTCAGCAGCTCCTAACTTTGCATCTTTCTTCGATCGTCCAGTTCGTGTGGCCACCTTATCAAGAACTTTACAGGATATGGTGAAAAACTTCATATGACATGCTCCTTCCTGATTAACCAGCTGAAAGTCTGGGCAGGCAGTTTTAGTCACCTGACAGTACTCATTAAGAACAGAAATTGGATTCCTGTTACTTTCACCCATCGTTTTCCCAACCAGTCTATCCTGCCTTGAGTGTCAGGATCAACCCCGTCGTGAGATACGGTAAGTCATTTTTATATTATTTATGTCTGATTAGCAATTCTGCATGCTGCTGCTTTGAGCTCACCAGAGGCTATTAAATTATCAAGTATGAAAGCCGTCTTACTTTCAATCTTTTAAAATATTATCTTACAACAATAATTTGATACCACTCGTACCATAAATCCGATATCAGAACTTTCGTACTGTCACATACTATCACTAAAATTAATAATGGTACTATTAGTTCATATTTTTTTATACAATATTTTATTAAATATTGTTTTGCTATATTGCTATAGTCTGCTTCTTATTATTTTGTACACTACATGCACCTACACTGCACTTTTCCTTACATTTTAAGTTTCTTTCTTTATCATCACTTTCACTTGATATTTCACACATTGTTTGTCTACTTAGTGTTGTATCACTGTGTGGTTATTGGTAATTAATATTTGCTTTATTTTCATTTCACATCGGTCACTTTTGGTTTTGACTGGTTGTCTTTATTCAGCTCAATTATAACTTATTTGTTTCTGACTAGTTTATTATTTAATGGGGTATTATTTATTTTTAACTTCCTATCTTACATTTATAAATTCATGTTTCTTTGCTTTTCATTTAACATACATAATATATCTAAGTTTATTTTTATAGTCCATATATTTGACATCTTATTTATGCCCTATCTGTTTTAGTGCATTCATTTTACATATTTTTTAGTTATATCTTGGGGTTACAATGATCGTGGTCATACTTTAGGTTACTTCTTGTTTCTCGTTCCTTCCTTCTTGTCTCTATTTTCTTGGTTTCTTCAATCTTCTTGTTTTCTCCAATCTATTGGGTCAAGTCATAGTCAGTTCCTGTCAATTGTTATTTTGTAGTTGGGTCATTAATCTTCAAATTATAAGTTTTTTTTTTAACATTTCTTCCTCCCTTCAGCTTTTTCTTTTAAATATTATATATAATATGATGTTTCTTTTTAATCATTAGTGGTATTTTGCGCTATCTTATGTCATGTTACAATAAGTAATAACCATTAACTAATAAACCAATACTGTGTGTAACCAGTGTGTCTTTATTTTCATTAGGAAAGTGTATTATAAATGTTGTACATTGTAGCGAACAGCTATGAATTGGCGGCAAGCGCTCAAGCAGTAAACACAGCAAACTGCTGGCTTGATTGTAAAAATCGATAAGCGGCGGGAACAAGTTTGAATTCTCCACACCGCCTGAGCGGACTTGCCGATAATACTAATTTTTTTAATTGTTTAAAATAAACAATTTGGCGCCACCTGGGATTTATACACCCCTAGTGAACCTCAGGTAAGGGCTTCAATACCTGGTTATTCGTATGTTCGTGACGGACACAATCAGCGTAAGTTACGTTACCGAGCGACGACGGAATGGTAAGACGCAATATACCAATTACACTCTGACACTGTTAAGAGATAGACGGAAAGCGAGAGGATTGTAACAATATTCATTTTCTTCTCAAAACTACTACTGTTTATCTCAATTACTTTTTCTTCAAAAATTACAAAACATTTAGGCTACCTTTACATGGCCAACATTCTAGTAGTAAACGTAAATAAAACCTTAACGTAAGTAGCTAATTAAATTACATGAAAGCAACCCAGCATCTTGCTCACACACACTCATACAGTATTTAAATTCCCCATAATTTAGAGCTCTCTTGAATTTAAATTTGGTATATATTTAATTGGTCGTCGTTTACTTAACTCATGGTGTCTCCACTAACCACGTGCCGCACTGTGTAATTGTTAGTTTGTCCACATTTTTTGTCACCCAGTAGAATTTAATTGTTAACTCTGATGTTGTACGTTTCTGTCCAATTTATTTCACTTTAAATTACACTTTCAACACATTCTGAAGATTTTAAAACAGATTTTCGGCTCGCGAGCCTTTTATGTTCAACCGGCCGGTTGGATGTTCGCTAAACGACTGACGCTAACACCAGCGTCCAAAAATGGCCACCACCTTCTTGATGCTGACCAGCTTGCCCTCTCATTGGCCAAAGGGCACCACGTCACACGCTAATTAGTTAAAATTCTTATTCCTTCCGTTATGAAGTTCGGGTTCAAGATTACATACCTCCCCATGACCTTTTGTGTCCTCTGAGCACACGTCGCAAAAGGCGGCACACACGCGCACTCTTACACATTCCTCGACGCTTAATTGTAAAAAAAAAGAACATGTTCCAGTAAATAAAGAGAACAACCTATATTAAACAACTGAATAATTTAATATTACCAGAAAAATATATTAATGAATGTTAAAAGTGTCATAAGAAGGAACATAGCAAATCTTCATAAAAGCCAGTGTTAATAAAGAGAAAAAAACCCTCAATAAACTATCACAGCTATAAAAACTATACTATAGTTTGTATGGTAATATTGACTATGCTAACTATAACCACTATTGTAAACAATGTAAATGAGACAATTTAAGACAAAATGATACTGAATTTCAAATGAAAAAAGAGAGGAGAAACCAGAATATTTTATAATTTAATCAAAATAATGTAACCAAACTCACAAAGAAAATAATTTGATAAAGATGAAACAATGAAGAAGGACCAACTAAGTAAAAACCAAGTATTAAGACCAGAAACCAAAAACCCTGGTACCATGATGATAGTATTGTTGTAATAACCACTATTATAGTGATAATTGATAAAGAAGGAATTAATGTTATGCCATGAGCAATAAAATAACTCATTGGATACCAAATAAAAATTAAAAAAAAATCTATATAAATGCTAATTACTATGTAAACAAATTTGAAAAGATGAAATGATGAAACGATGAAATGTATATTATACCACATACCTAAACCACATAATATGGAATGAGCTTTGATAGAGAAGAAGAGTCAAGTGTATAAAAGTATTAATTGATATAAAATATTATGAAGTGAAGACTCCAAGGATGTTTATTATAAGTCAAAAGAGACTACTTTTAATGATTATTTATTTTTATGACTGGATGTAGAAAAATTCCATCAGTCTTATATTTTGAGCAGAGATGATAATTCCTCTGGGCTCAGTTAAGTGAAGTATTGGCCAGCAGAGATTGAAGCCAAATGTGCCACTCTGAACTGTTCCAACTCACATGTTAGGGAATATTAGGGAGTAAACATACAGGTGAGGAAGCACCAAATAAGAAAAGATATAAAATGATAATGTTATACACAAAATTAAAGAATATTTATTAATGAAAAAAGAAGCTAATGAAGGAGATGCATATCATCTGAGAGAGAGCAATGGTGGAAAAAGAAGGTATATAAAATGAAATCACGAATAAACAAATGGTAAATAAAGAGAATTAGTAGTAATTATTTCATCCATACTAAGAGTATGATCTGAACTAATCACTTTTACAGGAGAGCATATTGTAACGTTACATAACCCATGCCCAAATATGTTAACCCCACTCTAAAAGTCAGAAATGGGTATTATGTACCTAGCTATAAAAACTTTGTACTACAAAACACTATAAACAATAACAAAGTGAAATATAGTGTACTTGGTGAGAGAATAAACTTTTAAAAAGAGCATCTCACAGATTGGTAATGTAGATGGAAAAAACAATCAATTGTAGCAGTGGACTATATTGCTGCTGACAAATTTTGTATTTTTTTTGTATTTTGTGTAATTTTTATTGTGTAGGCCACAAAGGTCTTGTACCTAGGTATAATTTTTGTGTTTAATATAATAATTGTGTTTAAATATAAGATAACCCAGAGTTAGATATAAAATAATAATAATATAAAATAGTTTAGAGTAAGGATACTTTAAGTAAATAATAAATAAATCCAATTGAAGGGAATTAAAATATAAAAGACCAGTGTACAAGCTTAAGGAAAAATATAAAGAAAAACCTTAAATAAATTAAATTGGATTATGAACAAAATTTAAAAAGGATTATTTTTCTAAAAAGTAGAAATAAATTTATAATAATTAATAATAGCCTATATACTAAAAAGTATATAGATTCACCAATAAAAAACCATAAAAAATCTTGGTTACTACGAGTAACCAACTAACAAGATTTGAAATTAATTGTTAAAACGATTGGGAAGTGAACGTTTTGAAAAGTGTAATGCCTATTAAAATTTGAGAAATTAATGAATACTTTTTGGAATAATTAGTGCGAAATGTAATAAAATTGACGAGTGATGTACACCTTATATTAGAACTCCATCAAGTAGCACCATTCACGCCCTTAATTTGATGAAACTTTGAAAAATTTAACTACTAGATCCAGGCCTAGTCTACAGCACGTCGATATTTTGGTGAGATCGTATCCAAGTAAATTTAACTAAATTACTTCTCAACTATAACTTCATAACACTAGAAACAGCACCATATCTTTAAACACTTCAGGAAAAGAGGTGAAAACAAACTTTATTATTTTTGGTAACCAAAAAATCAGCATAACGGATCTCTGTGAATTGCTAGCCGCCATTAAATAAATTTCGTGGTGGTAGTGAAGAAACATAATCTGTACTCTGGCGGATAACCTCGGAACTACATACTATAAATTATTATAAATTAATTAATGTAAAGCTTGGTATTTAATAATATTCGTTTCTGACCATCTCATAGTACAAAGAACTTAAAAATAACCCTGGGAAATTAATAAATTATTTCTTTATTATTATTTTTTTTTATAAAGAATAAAAAATATTTGTTATATATTCTATGTTTTAAAAATAAGTTCGAACTAATGTTGTGTTGTCAGTGAGAATCGATTATACCTTTCTGTTTTGGGAGAAGATAAAAAAAAAATTTATTAAGTAAATACAATGAATACTTTGTTATTTGAATAAAAATGTGTATTATTTTCAGTAGAGGGTAGTTGTTTACAGATTGTCAGCAGACAGAGAAGAGAACGGACAACCAGAAAATATTACATACCATTGGTGTTAATTTAACCTCCAATGTGTTTGTAAACGTCACAATCTGCTGGTCTCATGAGCGGAGAAATTTAAATTAATTAATTGTATGCCAAGAGGATAATTCTTTTTGCACTCTCTCTCCTAACTACGGTCAAACAACTTCATTGAATTCACCCAAATAAAATCTAAGGGAAATATCTGCATAATCACACACACTCGATTTCTTTTTTTTTTTTAACTTTGAACATAAATTATAACGAATTCTGTGACGATCGCAAGAGTGACGATAAGATCAAACGATACTATCCGAAAATACCCGCGAGACGTTACAAGATGGCGCTCAACTTAAAAGGGCTTTAATTAGGAAAGAACTTTTGAGATATACGAAGGATAATATCACAAAAAACCTAATTTTCATCGGCAACTATGAGAAAACAAGAAGAATACCAGATAATACCAGAGGCAGATCGAAGAAGAGGGCAGAAGACAAGGAGAAGGAAGAAGGTGGACAGGAACAAGAGATAGAAGTAGTCATGGACAGTGCAGTGGAATAACAAACAGGCGATAAAGAAGAAAAATGATGAGGCTAATGATGGAGAAAATTGATAGCATTAAGGAAAGCAATAAACAAACAATAGATGAAAATTTTAGGAAGCAGGAAGAAAACTCAAAACAAACCAATGAGGAAAGTAAGGAGAACTTTAGGAAACAGGAGGAAACTTCAAAGAAACTAAACGAAACTTTGAAGGAACAAAACGAAACTTTAAAAGAACAAAACAAACAAACCAATGAGAAAGTAGATAGTATTCAGGAAAGTTTAGTAAAACAATTCAATGAAAAAATTGAGACCATTCATAGAGATATCAGACAAACCATGAATGAACAATACCATGAATTGAAAGAAACTGTTGATGGACAAAGGGAAGATATGAATGCAAAATTTGAAGAGAATAATGAAAATTTAAAACAAATTGAGGGTAAAATGGAGAATTTCAATAAGGAGTTAAGGGAAAATCTCGAGAGTAAAATTGAAAATGTTAACAAAACACCTAGCCAAAGAGTAAATGAATACAAGGAGGAGGCAGAAAAGAAAATAATTGAAACCAATCAAAGATTAGATAAAACAGAAGAGAAGATGGAACAAATTAAAACAGGAATAGATGCCCGAATGGAACGTGAGGAACAAAGTAATCAAGTTCGTATAATGGCCATACGCCAGGAAAATGATCAGTTGGATGGTATAAAAAGCAACTTAAACAGTAAATTCACAGATTTTAACGAAACCGTAGAAAATGTCAAGAATCAGTTCCATAGCCAAGTAGAAAAATTAGACAATTTACAACAACTACAAACAAACTTACAAGGGGAGGTAGATAGAATGGGTTCCAGATCTACATGCAACACTCAACATACTATCCAAGATAGTAGGGAAAGTGTAAACTTTCGAGATTATCGAAGAAACCCACTCGAATTTTTAGGGAGAGTAGATAAAATTTTAAATAGGTCGAAGGAGAACCGATGGAACATGATTAAAGGAATATTAGATGAATGTTTCAAAAACATTAACGATAATTGGTGGACTGTAATCCGGAACGAGGTGTGTGATTACGGGAATTTTAAGATGATGTTTAAGCTTAAGTACTGGTCTGAGTCAGTGCAAAACATTATTAGAGACGATATCTGTCATGGGAGGTATGACCGCAGTATAGGACAGACACCTACTGCTTATTTTTTGGGGAAGGTGTGTGTGGCAAAATATTTAGACCCAAAGATCCCTGAAGAGTGTTTGGTGACCAAAATCGCATATCACTTCGAGGAAAAGATTATCAGTGCTCGACTAAGCGGACAAATAAAAACCATTGGAGGTATGGAAACGCTGTTAGAGAACTATGAACAAGAATCATATTACAGGAGGAGTAGATGGAGGTCAGGGAATACAGAGAAGAGGAAAAACGAACCACCCAGAGATAATCGACCAAGGGTAAATTATGTCAGTGCCAACAATAATTATTATAATAGTCGTTACCAAGGAAAACGTCCGTATTTTAACCAGAAACAAAATTATGATAGACGAGAGGAGAGAAACCATGACAACAGACAACAATGGAATGATCATAATGAAAATCGGAGGTCCAGAAGTGGGGATAGAAATAGGGACATACCATCGGGAAATCCACCAAGCGACAATCAGGGAACTAATCAAGCCCAAGTAAATTATATAATGGTTGATGAGAGGGATTTGAGGAGACAAGATGAACAGCGACAAAGAAAGGTGGACAAACGAGTTGACCGTTGGGAAAACCAAGGTACTAATCCTGGTCCCAGTAATAAAGATGAGAGACTATATATAGTAGACTCTCGGCTATCCGACTCCCGCCTATTCGACCTCCGGCCTATCCGACCCGCCCGACCCACTACTCAAAAAAAAAAGTGAGTACGGTACATATGCAGTATTTCCAATCTGATTACTAGCGCCTTCAAACGTCATGTGAGCAATCCCGCCACGCGGGTGAAGGCGCTTACGCGTGAATCACCAGTTACCAATACAGTACGCCAGTTGATTCATGTTGTGACAGGAAAGTTTTGTGTTCCTACTTGAGTGTGTAACAGGTGCATCAGTCAGTCTGTATCCAGAAGTCAGTCCGTGCGGTTCAGTCATTCGTGGATTGTTAATTTGTTATAAAGTGTGTATACAGTATTGTTGGTGGCTTTTATTTTTAAGTGAAATATGAGTGACAAACGAAAGAAAGTGGTAGTAACTTTGAAAGAAAAACTGCAAGCAATAAAAAGAATGGATTCTGGTGAGTCGGTAAACAAAATTGCACTGGAGTTAGGAGTTGGAAAAACTACTGTGGGTGATTTGCGAAGAAATCGCGCAGAGACTGAAAAATTGTGTTCTAAGCAAGCAAGTGGCAGTGGCGTGAAAGTTAGAAAAACTATGGAAAAAGGAAAACATGTGGAAGTTGAAGAGGCTTTATATCTGTGGTATGAAAATGTGAGGGGGAAAGGATTGACGGTTTCAGGCCCCTTGCTCCAAGAAAAAGCGATTCAGTTTAAAAAACAGATCGAAGGAGACGATGGTGAGTTTACTGCCAGTGACGGGTGGCTTGATCGCTGGAAGAAACGTTTTGGTGTTTGTCAGATGACGATTAGTGGTGAATCATTGTCTACTAATAAGGACGCTGTCCCTGACTTTAAAAAACACTTTTTTGACCTGCTTGGTAAGGAAGGTATTTCCGGAGAACAAGTGTACAACTGTGATGAGACGGGTTTGAATTACCGTATGTTGCCGTCTAAAACACTAGCGTCTAAACAGGAAAAGGCCACACCAGGGTTCAAGAAGAGCAAGGACCGCGTTACAGTTTTAGCTTGTAGTAACGCAACCAGAAACCACAAGTTGAGACTGACCTTGATTGGAAAATCTCGCAAGCCTACGGCTTTTAAAAATCTTAAAGATTTAAGTTCTTTGCCCCTGCATTATACCCATCAAAAAAAGGCATGGATGAATGGAGAAATTTTCAAAAATTGGTTTGAACAGGAATTTGAGCCACAAGTTGAAAAACATTTAGCTGAAAACAATTTAACAAGGAAAGCAATCCTAATTTTGGATAACGCTCCTTCACATCCAGCAAATGACCAATTAAAAGATGGAGACATAAAAGCTTTGTTCTTGCCTGCAAATGTTATATCTGTATGTCAGCCAATGGATCAGGGAGTGCTCCAAGCTTTGAAAAAGAAATATCGACATAGGCTACTAAGCTATATCATCGCGACAATTGATAATACAGAAGTTGCGACAGCACTACAGTCAGTAGACATGCTTGACGTCATCAGATGGGTGTCCGAGGCATGGGATGAAATTCCATCTTTAACACTTGTGCGATCTTGGAAAATTTTGCTGGATCACAGAGCCAGTGATAAGTGGGAAGAGGTAGAACAGCAATGTGATGTGGAAAATGCAACTGATAACACTGTGCTTGTATCGCTGTTAGAAAAAGTTCCCGGATGTGAGGAAGCTTCATTGGAAGACATCACAGAATGGTTGGCAAAGGACGAAATCGAAGAAATTGCAGATGAAGATATTGTAGCGATGGTATTAAATGAACAGCCGATTGAAGAGGAACAAGGTGATGAACCCTCCGATCATATAACCCACTCCGAAGGCCTGAAGGCGATCGAGACGGCAGTGGAATACATTGGCCAGCAAGAAGAAGCAACACCAGCAGACATCATATTGTTATGACGGTCTACTCGATCGTCGTAGGTACAGTGGAAACAAAATAAGTACAAGACACCAATTAAGTCACTAATCACACCTTTAATTGTTACAGTAAAACAGTTCGTAATTAACAACACAGTCTACAGTAAATCAAATGAAAATTGTACCACACAATAAAATGTCCACAAATATTAAAACTCAATTTTATTACAATTATACTGTCTGATTATAAAACGCAACACTTCAATAATAACTACTTGAACGTACACAGTAATAACTCGAACCGCTCTGGAAATATATCGCACTAATACTCTCGAACCACACTATCAAATATCTCGCATTGAACTGAAAAACTGAGGCCGCTACCCAATGTATTTATAGTCACGCTCACACACCAGAAGCTTCCAAACTGAGTCTTATCTCTCGTGAACTACGTAATTACTACGCCCTTGACACAGTCCGAGCGCCCGAGCGAAGCCCGGCACAGTCGAGAAAATTCTCGCAAAATGCGTCTAGTACGCATTACACCATACGCTTACATCGAGATCCTTCTGGCATATTCGATAAACGCGTACATTGTTCTGTGCTGTCGTAGCAATATGTTTACGTAAGTGGAAGGATATAGCGGCGAGGAAAGAAGCAGGTCTCAATTACAGACTTTTTCAAACCTTAGACAATGTAAGTTTCACTTGTTCTTTCATTATACAGTACGTAGTTTTAGGTTATTATAATTTGATTTATATTAACAACTAATTTGGTTGAAAGCTTTCGTATAAATTAAAACTCATAGTAAAACTCATTCAACTTATTGTTAACTATACATTTTGTTTCGTCCTTCAAATAAAGGTTTTGTGAAAGATACTGTAGTTGCGAATTCTTATTTCATTTCTTTCTAATTCACTTATTGCTGTACGTCATTTATAAGGACAAACTGATATGACGTACGCATCCAAATAGCAACAAGTACATTCAACGCAATAGGGTGGCGGTCATTGACCTTACAGAGGCTGGTATGCCTACGGCTCCGGTGTATCCGACTTTTTTGCTATCCGACCCGGCCGACCGCCACATTAGGTCGGATAGTTGAGAGTCTACTGTACATACGATAACATTGAAATGTATGGTAGTGATCCGCAATGGGGCAATCCAATAGCGAATTTTATTGACAAGTTTAACCAACAGAATCCACGGGAAAAATATAAGAGTGGATCAATCCGGGTTGTGAATGATACCGAAAACGGTTAAACTAATTTTAAATAAAATATTAAGAAAAACAATATGATTTAATAAAACCCCAAAATTCAAAAACTATGTAAGGACAACTTACTAAATATTTCGAAACAATTTGATTTAATAAACAACAACCCACCAAGAAAATGTAAGAACAGATTATTAAATAATAATTATAAATAACTGATCTAAAATGGAATAATAGGAAAAATAATATTTTGATGGTAACAAACAGAAGAATAAATAAATAAATAAAAACAATTGATGGTGGTGTGCTCAAATGAGAAGAATAACGAATAATTTAATGACTACAATGAAGCTAAAGAATGATGATGATTAATACAACTCTAATTTAGAATTTCTCGGAATTGAAAATGATATAGGAAGAAATGATACGGAGAAAATATGTCACAAGAAGGAAAGTCAAAAGGATTTTAAAATAATGCCTATCAATAATGTTATATGCTATTAGTTAATGAAAAAGAAGAAGGATTCAAGAAGAAAAAGAAATATATAATTAAATGCAAACAGCTACAACGTGAAGAATCCCAAAAGTGTTTAGTATTAGTCACTAATCGACTACTTGTAAGTTTCTTATTATAATGAATTGACCGTAGAAATGTTCCGGCAATAATTTTCCTGAGCAGGGATGATGTTCCCCTGGTCTCAGAAGGTGTAAGGATGGACAGCGGAGTAATGGACCCAAAGTGGCCACCCGAACTGAACCACTGCACAGGATAGGGAAAAATGTTAGGGAAATTGAATATTTAAGGGTTGATAAAATAGCTGAAAAGATTGATATTAGATTCCAGAAGTATGAATGAAGAAAACTGAAGAAAGATAGCAGACAGAAGCTTAATTGAGAAAGCGAATTTATAGAAGCAAATAGAAATATTAGTTAAAACAAGTTTTTTATGATTAGTGTGACCAGCCCTTATCAAGTAATATGTGAAGGACCAATACCCAGAGAAATTAAATCATTAATGAATGTGCCTCCAAGAGAGAGAGAGTTGAAGATAAAATCAAGCCTATTACCATTTAACCGAATAACAGGTGTATAACCAATCAGAAAGGAAGGAATATTAAGAAGATTAATGGAAGAATCCGAAGACTGAAGAGTTCAACAATTTATTTTAAAACAAGTAAACAAAAATAAATCTGTTCTAGTGGGGGGGCTTTATGTAACGTTACATAACCCATGCCCAAATATGATAACGCAATCACCCCACTCTAAAAGTCAGAAATGGGTATTATGTACCTAGCTATAAAAACTTTGTACTACAAAACACTGTAAACAATAACAAAGTGAAATATAGTGTACTTGGTGAGAGTGTAAACTTTTAAAAAGAGCATCTCACAGATTGGTAATGTAGATGGAAAAAACAATCAATTGTAGCAGTGGACTATATTGCTGCTGACAGATTTTGTATTTTGTGTAATTTTTATTGTGTAGGACACAAAGGTCTTGTACCTAGGTATAATTTTTGTGTTTAATATAATAATTGTGTTTCAATATAAGATAACCCAGAGTTAGATATAAAATAATACTATGTGAGCAAGATGGCATAGGAAAATAGTTTAGAGTAAGGATACTTTAAGTAAATAATAAATAAATCCAATTGAAGGGAATTAAAATATAAAAGACCAATGTACAAGCTTAAGGAAAAATATAAAGAAAAACCTTAAATAAATTAAATTGGATTATGAACAAAATTTAAAAAGGATTATGTTTCTAAAAAGAAGAAATAAATTTATAATAATTAATAATAGCCTATATACTAAAAAGTATATAGATTCACCAATAAAAAACCATAAAAAATCTTGGTTACTACGAGTAACCAACTAACAAGATTTGAAATTAATTGTTAAAACGATTGGGAAGTGAACGTTTTGAAAAGTGTAATGCCTATTAAAATTTGAGAAATTAATGAATACTTTTTGGAATAATTAGTGCGAAATTTAATAAAATTGACGAGTGATGTACACCTTATATTAGAACTCCGTCAAGTAGCACCATTCACGCCCTTAATTTGATGAAACTTTGAAAAATTTAACTACTAGATCCAGGCCTAATCTACAGCACGTCGATATTTTGGTGAGATCGTATCCAAGTAAATTTAACTAAATTACATCTCAACTATAACTTCATAACACTAGAAACAGCACCATATCTTTAAACACTTCAGGAAAAGAGGTGAAAACAAACTTTATTATTTTTGTTAACCAAAAAATCAGCATAACGGATCTCTGTGAATTGCTAGCCACCATTAAATAAATTTCGTGGTGGTAGTGAAGAAACATAATCTGTACTCTGGCGGATAACCTCGGAACTACATACTTTAAATTATTATAAATTAATTAATGTAAAGCTTGGTATTTAATAATATTCATTTCTGACCGTCTCATAGTACAAAGAACTTAAAAATAACCCTGGGAAATTAATAAATTATTTCTTTATTATTTTTTTTTTTTATAAAGAATAAAAAATATTTGTTATACATTCTATGTTTTAAAAATAAGATCGAACTAATGTTGTGTTGTCAGTGAGAATCGATTATACCTTTCTGTTTTGGGAGAAGATAAAAAAAAAATGTATTAAATAAATACAATGAATACTTTGTTATTTGAATAAAAATGTGTATTATTTTCAGTAGAGGGTAGTTGTTTACAGATTGTCAGGAGACAGAGAAGAGAACAGACAACCAGAAAATATTACATACCATTGGTGTTAATTTAACCTCCATGTGTTTGTAAACGTCACAATCAGCTGGTCTCATGAGCGGAGAAATTTAAATTAATTAATTGTATGCCAAGAGGATAATTCTTTTTGCACTCTCTCTCCTAACTACGGTCAAACAACTTCATTGAATTCACCCAAATAAAATCTAAGGGAAATATCTGTATACACACACACTCAATTTCTTTTTTTTTTAAACTTTGAACATAAATTATAACGAATTCTGTGACGATCGCAAGAGTGACGATAAGATCAAACGATACTATCCGAAAATACCCGCGAGACGTTACAATATGTAGCATAACAGAATTATCACCTTAAAATTTAACTTAATACAACATGAATAAAGAAGAAAATGTCAATAGTGAGTGAGAAAAAATAAATGGTTAAAAAGTAAACTAAAGAAGCTGATCATGAAGTCGATAAAATGTTAATAAAATTAAACTGAATAACAAAGAAAACTCTTGGTCCATATATAAATAACCAACTATATAAACCCCAGTACTACAGCAGTATACCCAGTAGGTTGGGGAGCAGTAAATGGAAAGACAAAAGTAAAAAGTAAACAATATATTAATAAGGGAAAATTTATTAATATTTAAGAAGCAGAAACCCCCAAGATACAAGACCAATAACAAATTAATAAGGAGCTGTAAATGAGAAAATAAATGAAACCGAATAATCAAATCAGATTCATTGAATTAATAATATAAGGACGTGAAACCACAAGATAAGGAAATACTAATATAATAAGAAGGAAGAGACAAAATATGTCAAGGCTCATAAGAGGAATATAGTAACAAGAAAGGATATTCACTAAAACATTATGATGAATGAATATACCCAAATTTTTACATAATTGAAACTAATGATAAATGTAAGACCAAATAACTCAAGTTACAGGTGTAATTAAACGAGATTCCCCCTCTATCTAATTTATAGATTTAATTATCGATTGTGTTGTTTAATGGAGTCTTGTATTACATGCAGTAATTATTTTTTATAATAATTGATAAATATGATTTATTTACTTATAGTGTGATAATTTATTATGGATAAAATAATAATTGCTGGTCAGTAAATGAATGTAACGGTAGCGTCGAACTTGAAGTCGAACTCCTCTTCTGTGGAAAAATGTCGTCAGTGTAAGTAAAGTCAAGTGTTTTCTGGACAAATAAATTAATATAAAGAACACTTTTCACGTACCTGGTTGTCGTACTTGATGTTCCGACATTCACCGCCACTGAATAAACTGTCAAGTTTCCCTTTTGACCAATTTAAACTTTATAAGCAAGGTTTTATAGCACCTTGAATGTCATGTGGGCGCCATATGGGTTTTCTTCGAGAAAAGTTCCCATAAAAACAAATTTCTAATTTTAAAATTGTGTATGTTCACTTTTTACTGTTGTTGAAATGCTTATGGCATTTAAAATAATTCAAATAGTGTACTGAAAAATTTCTGTTTCAAATGTACCTCAGTGTATGCTATACTGAGGGTTACTTATCTAAATTGAAATAATTGAAAACAAAGGTTATGCTGTATAACATTATGGGTTTTATTATACCCTCTAAAATCAGATTGAATAAAAATACATTTTTTACATTAATACAATTCGGATAGCAGGTTATCCGTCTGCTGTCTGGTCTAGCTCAGTTAAGCACAATCTAAAAACTCTTATGTTTATTAACAAAATTTTAATCTTAATTAACTAGGTACCTCAAGGGTAAGTTCTTGAAAATACAAAATAGAACGATTATTAATTGCTTTTAATAGATACTACTATGATAGTAATTCATTTTTGGCCTCTTTAAAACTTGCAATGATATATTTGATTAACGATAATTTCGTCTGCTTATATCCTAATGAATATTATAATAACTAATTCTAACACATATATTCTTATGTCGGATTATTATATCCTCTAAATAAATGAATACAGTGTTCTCTCTGAATAGTTTGATTGTTTTTGCGCAGGACAAATATGTTAATAGCTAAAATCAATGGATGGTATATAACAATGAAATTGGTCACTGTACTACCTTGATTTTTAATCATTTAGATTAAAAATGAACACTTTAACGATCGGATTATATTGATCGCTAATACACTGCACTTTAATCGCACTTGGAAACGAGAAATAACCCTCTTCTTACTGATAATGGGTTGTTGGCTTTACAGGTTAAGTTAAATTTGCTCGTTCCGAATACACGCACTGTTTAAAAAGATTCACTATTAACTTTCGATGCACTCTTATACGATGAATCGCCTTTCCAATAATTATTTTGATAAAATTTAAAGTATTTACTACTATTGTGCTGTAGTAGATTATTAAAATATAAGACAAGTCGAGACGCAACTGGTTAGCTCTTGAAGAATGAAGCGAATGCGAAATTTTTAGCGTCCCTCTGATTATATACCCCTCTTCTCGATCGCCGTTAGGAACAATTCTCGCTAAGTAAACTCTTTTGTGATTGGTACAAAATTCCGTTGTAGTGACGTAATGTTTTTGTCAGACACCACCGGCGCGTCTCTCGTACCCAATTGTCGTTATTGTTTGTATTCACCGGCAATTTCTTAAATCTGGTTAAAAAATGATGCTAACACTCATTATTAAATTATTACTATTCCAATCTCTAAGTTATTATCATCAAATTAAAGCTTAAGTCCTGCTCTTTATTTTGATGTGGCTTAATGCCGGTTTGAACGTAGTTTTCACTGACAATACATAAAAATAGTGTTTTGAAACATGGTTTCTTAGTGTCGTCTGCTAATAATGCAAAATGCGACTATTTTCCTATCTTTTACATTTGATTATTTATCTCTGTGTTCTCTTTTGAACGTTATTACATGAATAAAAATACATACATTATTACAATTAAAAGCTGTTTACAGCTGAACAATATTAAATCTTAGCATAATCATGATAATACATTATTCTGACAATTCCTTACTCTCTAAATACATTTTTACTTGGCCTACTCATTTTAAAGGCATACAATATTAATTGAGTGGTGGTATTTCACACCTTATTCGTTATATTTACTATTCTGTAAATTTAATGTTCATTAGGGGTCCTGTTTCCCTATTAATTTACTGACATACACTCGTTTATGCAGGGTCCAGATACAGTTATGGTACAGGGTTTATTACCTGTTTATTATTACTTCTAATTACATCTCATTTAATTAGGAAGTTGCTTATACACATAAGGCTTCCGTTTATAATTATCCTTATCCTATATTGTTACATCTTTGTTGGTAAAGCTAGCTTTTTATAGCTTTGTGGCTACAGCTAGTATAGTAGTAGTCTTTGTTATTTATATATCATTGTTCTTCTATTTTCAACCAGAATGCTGTTATTGTTATTACTTTATTAAAGTCATTGGTTATTTAGTTTCTATTTACATGACTCTACACATTAATGTCATGAACTGGCTCGCTTGACAGCTTATTTGTGAACTTTGCATGTCCATTAGTCATAGTCAGTCATTGTGTTTAAGTTGTAGTGTCATGCAGTGTATTCATCACTGCTTCTTGGGATCCCTCCTCTTCTTTCTTCTATGCTGGTCCCTTCTCTTCTGTGTTACATTCATTACAATTATTCACCTTCTAACTTTAGTGTCATATTTTACCCTTCTGGTGTGTGTTTTGGTTATGTAACATTTTGTGTTGTTACACAGGATACAATGCAATTAAAATAAAAATTGTAAACTAAAATGTAAGCCTAATTTAAGAACAGAGTGAAAACAAACCAAAAGACTACCAATAGTGTAGAAACCAACCAAAACTTGTCATAGTGTAAAAAATCATTTAAAAAGACTACCATCAGTGTAGAGAAGTACCCTATAAAAAAACCTAAGAATAAAAGACAGTCTAATGAAAATGATGAAAACTGCTGTTAAGTTGCAAAAGGTGAATGACGAATCCAGGCACGGAGCGACCAAAACAATGTTGAGATCCAGTCCGAGTGGACCTAAAAAATGTTGATGTCGGCACGTGTGTACCAAAAAATGTTCTATTAGGAAGAATGATGTTTGTGGTGCTATTGCCAGGATGTAGAATAATGACGATAGTGGACTGTATAATACATTTATTAAGTTTCTGCTGTACACTTAAATCATGGTGTTGAGATTGGCTAAGTCTGAACAGATTTTAATTTTGTATAAACAGAGTCGTTAAGAACGCTACATGTTAGATGAGGCGCAAATGTGCGGCAGTCAGATTAAAATGTTAAGGCCTAAGGCCTAGACGAATGTCGTATGAATTGTCGTAAGACTTGAGGCTTAAGTACGCGTCACTCAAGCTACATGAAAAAGAATTAGCAATGTATTGCAAGTATGCAATATATGTTGTGGCCTAAGGCCTACAATGATTGTCTGACGACAAGAAAAATGAATGATGACAGAACAAGCGAGCAAACGTAATGACGTCTGCCGCCTGCCATAGGTCAGACAACTGTAACGTTGTAAAAACATGATAAGCACAATTTGAAAACGTACAGATTAGCCAACCTATGAATGCGAAAATTACCACATTACTGTCCAATTATAATTCTATGATATATAAAAAAAATAATAGGCATAAGATAATTTTGTTATGTTTAAGTGATATAAAAAAAAAATTAGTAGATATAAGATATTCTGTTGTATTTGAAATAATGTTCAATATTTTCCAAGTTTGTTAAGGCAGAGAAGGGAAGTAGGTAATATGAATATTGTATTATTATTAAACTGTAAACCATATAAAAAGTAATAGGTCAAAATAACTAACAAACCACAATAGAAAAAACAAAACAGCATTTTTAAACCAAAATCAACTATCATAGAGTCAAACCCAAATAAATAAATTCAGTCAAACTGTATATAATGAATAGAAAATAGTCCATGCAAAACAAATATATGAAAATGTTGTAACAGTACATAAAGGCCCAATACTTTAATTATGGGATCTGAGGTTAAATTGTATGTTTTATTGTATAACTGTTAAATACAGAATGGTTAGGTCCATTGTCCCTCTTTAAAAAAGGAACAGCGCAGATTCGGTGAGATTAATACAATGCCAAGGTCACCGTTGGACGAGCGAGAGCCGGTCGAGGTAATGGTGGTGTTTATGACGACAGACTGTAAATATTCATTGTGATTGGTTCATAAAGCTGTTTCGTCATAACAGAAGACAATGACGCATAAAACACAACGTATGTAACTAGGCGTTGTCCCATCGAACAAAGCCTGATGACGTCAAATGCACACACACAAGCACAAATTTGCATATGCCTCTTTCTCAATTCAACGTAGTACTTCAAAGGGTCAGCAGCGATGTATCGCTGTCTGATCAGTTTTTTACCACAAAAGTTTAACACAACTAGATTATGAAATAAAATTGTGATAGTGGAGCGGTAGAGGCTCAAGTTTACTAACAGTCAGAAACAGAAAATGTAAAATCAGTGCTATATATCTTAACTAAAACAACGAAACATGAGGCGAACACCGGCCATACACCTGGAACCCAGCCAACAACAGCGAGGGAGCAACGCATACCACCATTGAGAGAAGTTGAACCTTTATCACTTTTGTTTTATTAATTGATGAGCTCATTAACCGAAATTAGATAAATTGATCAAATGTACTTGTAATAGGGAGAACGTATGTGAGTGTGTGTGAGTGAGCACATGGCCATGAATATCTGTGCTGAGGGCATTGGTTTGTGTGTAAACTAAGATGCAATTTAGTAAGTAATTAGAGCTGCAGCAAAAAAGATAAAAGTTTATAATAATATTGATTAGAGTCACAAAAATGAGAATATTATGACTGAGTAGGGTTGATTAAAATAGTCACCATTTTGTTTTGTAACATTGTATACGACGCCATTTTGAGGCATTATTATATATTCATGTTTCTTTGGTCACGGCAATTAAAATTCAATAATTGCACTAAGTTAACGGTCAGTGTTCTTATTTCTAACACCTTCTTGTGCCTCGATCTCGCTGAGAATGAACCCTGGCCCCTTAGGAAGAAAATTGCAGTAGATATAAAATCACGTGCTCTCACGTGCCTGAATTTGGTAAGTACATGTGTACAATATAATATTCATATTTATATGTATGTAAACATAAATAAATGTACATAAGTAGGAGTGTGTTAACAGTGTAATCAGTACAGAAACAAATATTAGCAAAAGTAACGGCAAAAGAATAAAATTAACTTTATTTGGAAATATGTAATACTAGGCCTAAGGGGTACTCAACTCAGATAAAAAGTAAATTAATCAATGTTGGAGTATTATAACAACAAATTATTAACAACAAGCAATAATCATGAAGTGAGTAAAATTGTTTAAAGGAAATATTAACATAAAATCACTTGTAAACCATTTAATTACTAAAATTTGTAAAAAAATACAAGGCCTATAATAAATATAAAAAATTGTAAATTTTAGGCTTATCTGAACTTAAAACAGACCCAGTTATATATCAAATTATGTAAAATTAGCTTAAGAATATTGCTGAATAGTTAGATTTTCATAAAATTAATAAATAATTAAGTTACAGCAATAAATAGGAAAACTTGTCATGTATTTTTATGAGTTGAAATCGAATCCAAGACATGTAAATTTGTAAAAAACAATGGGAAGAGGAAAAAGACATTTTATAAATTACCACAAAAACGACGACTTTAAGTCATCAGTCTATTGTTACTCATGAAAGTGTACAGATCAGAATTTACGTACGGAAGATCTAAAAAATAAAAATATTGCAAAAACTTTGAAGTACAACCTCGAAAAGTGTTACAGAGGTTATCAAATGGAATTTGTCACGATCGGGTATGGTCCTGTCACCCTTAGTATTATCTGTCATAATCAGGTAAGTTAATAATTCGTCAACATTATCATCTACTTCTGCTACATCAGCTTCAATACAAGGCACGTATTCAATATAATTACCAGCTCTCTCTACATCTAACCTTTTTATAAATTCTTCATAATTTCTATTCACCTTAAATAAGTTTATCTCCCTATCTACACACAACTCTCTCTCTCTCTCTAAATATCTCTCACCGTAACACCAAGTCACACTCTCTCTCTCAATATATGCAGGGGACTCTACTACTTTATCACTGCACCACCTATCAGGTGCACAAAAAATCCAGGGACAACTATTTGCAGACCTTTTGTCTTCCAAATACGCGCGTGAAGCCTTTTCTTCACCGCCGACTACAACATAACGGGAAAAATTTACCCCCTGCAACCCCTCTACCTGTATATTCTTTCTCCACTTTCTCTCTGACTCATTAACACACACTAACATTCCATCATTATATTCTACTCTCTCTAAAATTTCATTATTACTACCAATATTCACACTATTATTTTCTAACACCGTATTCTTAATTATATCATTGTTATCACTTGTGAATTCATTATTCAAATCATCATTATTACTCACCTTGTTATTTATTCTTTCTTCCTTATTTTTGGTCATATTGTCACTGCTACTTACTTTCTTATTCCTTATTTGACTTAATTTCTCATCTAACCTTTTATTCACTTCGTCAAATTGTTTATCAAAATTATCATTTCGTCTTTTGATTTCATTTTTCATTTCATTGAACTTCTCATCAAATTGGTTAAATTTTTCAACCTTACATTTTGCTCATGAAATTTATCGTTAAAATTATTTTTGATTTCTCTAATCTCACTTTTCTGTTCATTGTTCTGTTCTTTCAATTCATCAAACTTTACATCAAGTTTATTAAATTTCTCATCAAATGTATTAAATTTCTTATCAAAATTATTATTTATACTTTCAGACATTGTTTTTATTAAGTTGAACATATCATCCACTGACAACTCTTTTATTCTAGTTGTTGTTGGGGTAGATTGTATTTCTACATTATTCATAATCATCGACTCTGTTTCTGTGTCATTCAAACTGACACTTTCATTTTTGTCTGCCATTTTGAATAGAAAAAAGAAAATTCTGTTTCTTTTAAACTGTTGCTTTGTGTATATTTAACCTAACAACAACGTAACCTAACAATAGTAATACACATTATTTACGTGTTAATGCTATATACCATTTCGACACCCACTCTGTCTCTGTATTCTGGCTTATTTATATAAAAAATTTTTATATAAAGTCGCTAGTTCGGGCAGCCATTGTAAACTTAACTAAACTAGTCCCTGTTCGGGCGCCATTGTAAACTTACTTCTTTTTGCACAATTTATTTTATTTGTTTATAATATGGTATATGTAGGTACTTACCGTATGATTCACTGCACATCCGGTTTCAGCACGTGGCGTTATAACCACCATTAATTCTCCCTAGGGTCCAAAGTTCGATATTAAGGGAGACCAGAGACAGTGTGGGATCTCGAAATAATGACGCTAACAACAATTGTGGTGACATAAAACTTTTGTTTAATAATTCTGAATTTGCATTATTCACATTTGCAAAAATCAAAATGGTGTCTTGTACATCCCAAGACAAAATGGCGGCTATATACTTCCACCCATACTAATTATTCATTAATTTCAATTAGTTATTTCTGGTATTTGATTATTTACAAGAACATGTTAATAAACTGCAGTTCTTCTTGAATTGATTTACTCCGTTTCAAATTACATAAACCAGTGCCTCAATCTTTATTGTAAATGCCGGCACGTACACGCTTCCATGCTCTCACACACACATTAACAAAGGTACATTTTTAATTCATATTAATTTTGAGCTCAAAAGAATATTAAAGTGTATTAATCTGAATTTTGACTTCTCTGAGGGTGTAGGATGGAAGTTCTCGTCAGGCGTTCCACATTGTCTGGCAGATGTCCGGCCGAACGTTCCTTGTTTCTTTTCTCCTTTATCACTGACGCTAATTTACATTTTGAACTGTTAGTTACTGACTGATTTTGAATTTTCACTGACTGTTAAGTTTTGATTACATTTTTATAACTCCAAAACACTTTTTCTGGCAATAATCTGCTGGCGAATATTTTAGCATACTAACGCCCTGAGTGTATGTTGCAGACTGAGAACGAACAACTGGTACAATGTACCCATGTGGAAGGGTTATTCTGTCATCACTCTATTGTTCACAGTCGTTACGTTTTTTGGATTATTCATGACGTTTCAACATCGTTCGCAACTTGCTGTGTCCAAATATGTGCCGAAAATCACGTAGGTCAATGACCTTGGAGTCGAGTTGTACTGACAAACTACGTCATGTGTAATACATTGGGGAAAGTTAACCTAACCATTTTTTAAATATATGACAACACAATAAAATTGTTTTCCTGTACCGATAAATCCTTAGATGGACTTATGTACCGTCACAGGATGCGTGTTCCCTCCCTTATACTCATTCCCTTATTAGTCCCTGGCCTCTCCCAGGTAACTCCGTCAACGCTCATTTACGGTTCACCTCCCACCACAACGCCTTTCGTTGAGGACTCCTTACCACACCACCCTCACTACAAAATTTCACCATCATTTATTTACTCTCTAATTACATTACTCTCACTTTCTGTATATACATGCACTATCGCTGCTGTGTCCCTACTACTGACCCGTTTCTGTATTATTTATTCCCAAAATTCTTATTTTCTCTAACACCCATTTAAAATTACCTTTGATTGACTCAACTGCCTTATTGAAATAATTACTATCACCCAAATTCCATCTTTTACAACATTTTACATTAATATGATCATTTAACATAACCCTAGAAAACTCATAACTACCTCAAATTAATTTCATCATTTAATTTAAAACTTTGAAACTCATTTAAAATTTATTCTTCAACCATTAAACATTTTACTTTATTTCAATTTTATTATAAACTTCATACTTACATTATATCACTCGATTGGATAAACACATGATTCCTGTCATAGACACAAAATTATAAACATTCATTACCACAAATATCACGTACAACCATATGTACCTTCTGAAACATAACAATCATATGACTCCACAACTAAACACATTTTACATTTCGATTATTAACTAAAACTTCCGGGCTGAAAGGCCGTGGTCGATTGCTTAAGTTTCTGCTAAACGTTTCGGCCGCACTACCGGTGGCCATCTTCAGTAGCAAAAGAAAAGTGTTCGATAGATGATACGCCGAACACGTCTCCCAATGGACTGGGAACAAGCAACAGTGAGTACCTGCTACGATGCCTCTATTTATAACATTTTGTCCGCTTCAGGTGTATCGCACGGACCAATGAGAAGCCAGCTCGGCATACTCAATTCTGATTGGCCATGGAAAATAGACCATGCCAGACACTATTTAAGGAGATGCTTTCTCCTCGGCGGTTCATAGCGACGGACGCATGCTTATGAATATGGATGGACTCCAGATGCAGGCGAGTGAAGTAACCCCGGACAGAAGACAACACGCGGGCTTCATCAAACATATTTTCTCAATATTTCGTTCTAATTTGTTAAATTTACTTTCGACTATCTCATTTGTATTGTCAAAACGCTTATTGATTTTATTAATATCGTTTTTTAATTCATTATTTTGCTTTTTTAATTCATGGAATTTTACATTCTGTTCATCAAATCTAGCGTCAAAACTACTCTTCTGTTCATCAAATTTGGCATTAAAATTACTATTTTGAACGTCAATTTTTACGTTAATATTACTACTCAGTTATCGGACATTGTTCTCATGAAATTATATATATCGTCCAGTGACAACTCTTTTACTTTACTTATTACAGGAGTAGATTCTGCTTTTGCTTCACTCATTATTACCGATTGCGTTAAATTATTTTCGTCTATCAGGCTTGGAGTTGTCTCCATTCCTGAATCATTTATATCATCTGATTCGTTTACAATACTTTCTTTTACTGTATTAGGGTCTAAATTCATTTCTACCTCCCCCGTGACAGTTACATCAATCATACTGACTTTATTTTCATTATTATCCATTTTTATCTTATTTATGAGATTTTCCTCTACAAAAAAAATCAATCTTAAATGTATTCAGTATTATTCGATATAGTCTAATATAAGTACCACTTAACTATAACTTAACATCACTTCTTTATACATAATTAATACGCATTACCATTTAACCTCCAAATCACGCTTATACCCACTCACAGGTGTGGTTTATATAAATTGTTTTATAAACAGTCTCTGTTCGAAGCGCCATTTGTGATCTTCTAATTCTTTACCTTTTTTAATTTATAATAATAATTTTCGCTTACCTTGTGTAGCCCAGGGTTCTGCACACGAACTTGTGACCTATAAGCGTGACTTAGGGTTATGTATAGTAATAACTACGCTCATTGTCTATGTTAATAAGCTCTGTTTATTAATCGATTTCAACATCTGTTTTAATTCTCCTTTAAATTTATTTGATATTCATTTTCTTCTCAAAACTACTACTGTTTATCTCAATTACTTTTTCTTCAAAAATTACAAAACATTTAGGCTACCTTTACATGGCCAACATTCTAGTAGTAAACGTAAATAAAACCTTAACGTAAATAGCTAATTAAATTACATGAAAGCAACCTAGCATCTTGCTCACACACACTCATACAGTATTTAAATTCTCCATAATTTAGAGCTCTTTTGAATTTAAATTTGGTATATATTTAATTGGTCGTCGTTTACTTAACTCATGGCGTCTCCACTAACCACGTGCCGCACTGCGTAATTGTTAGTTTGTCCACATTTTTTGTCACCCAGTCGAATTTAATTGTTAACTTTGATGTTGTACATTTCTGTCCCATTTATTTCACTTTGAATTACACTTTCAACACATTCTGAAGATTTTAAAACAGATTTTTGGCTCGCGAGCCTTTTATGTTCAACCGGCCGGGTGGATGTTCGCTAAACGACTCACGCTAACACCAGCGTCCAAAAATGGCCACCGCCTTCTTGATGCTGACCAGCTTGCCCTCTCATTGGCCAAAGGGCACCACGTCACACGCTAATTAGTTAAAATTCTTATTCCTTCCGTTATGAAGTTCGGGTTCAAGATTACATACCTCCCCATGACCTTTTGTGTCCTCTGAGCACACGTCGCAAAAGGTGGCACACACGCGCGCTCTTACACATTCCTCGACGCTTAATTGTTCTCGTACCTGACTCTGCCTTGTACGGTTTCAACCATAGGGTGTTTAACAAATCAAACTTTTGTGATAATAAATGTTACCCAGCCAAGTTGGCCCCAAATTATTACAATTATTATTATAAAAAATAGAAAAATAAACCCTCAGCTTTATTTGCCCCGTTACAACTAATCAAATCAGTGCAGTAAACTACGGTCAGGACTTGAAATGAGTTTGAAACTGGTGGCAGTTAGCTTTGGAAGATAGACCCATCAATCAGGTTGAACAAAAATTAGAAAACCCCATCATAATTAAAAAAAACAAAAAATAGATTAGAAGAACATTTTGTATACGTGCAGTTATTTTGCATTTCACTTTTGTGTATAAAGCATTAACACAGAATAAAGGCATAGAAAATAATATGAAATAAAACTAGTTGAACTACAGAAATACACATAATGATTTATAAATAGACTTAACTATACAAATATCTGTATTATGTAAAAAAATTATCGTATAGACATGGCTGTATATGTGGGAGGTACCCTTCCTAAGTTGAAAATGTATGAATTGTCAAAATGCATTCATGTATGAAATGTGAAATATTTATAATTTAAAACACTTTTGTTTAAATGCTTTTGTGTCCTCTGATTCACAGATATGAACGAACACAGTTCTCGTAGTCACAGTGTGTTCCTGATCAATGTAAAACAAGAAAATTTAGAAAATGAAAAGAAGTTGTCTGGAAAATTATATCTAGTAGATTTAGCTGGCAGTGAAAAGGTAAACCAAATTTGTGTCTTATATGAAATTTATATTTTTATACACATTGTGCAATTTGTGAGTGTGTGTGTTGTTTTAAACACCAATTTCTGCAGTGCACATGAAAAACATTTACCCTAAACTTGAAATCGTTATGAAGAATTCTATGAATGCTGGTATTCAATAGGTCAAGTGAAACTTGTTACAATGTTCATGGCTATGTAGCATGGCAGCCCTTGTAGAGACATTGTTTTCGGTCATATGTACAGTTCTTTGTTTACCTGGACACATTTTGTCTGTAGTCAGACTTTAGTACTATGGGCTGACAGAGGTGGTGTTGAAATAGCTGTTGATGTGTTACACAGAACTATTTCTATTTGCAAAACATCTTAATATTAAGTGCATGTTGTTCAGCTAACCAGTTCTTCATTACACTAAATACTTCATAGACAAAAGCCACAATTTACTGCAGGTTTGATCAGTGGGATAGCTAGGAGCTGCTTCTGGGGGTGGGAGGATAAGACTAGCTTGTTGATTGGACTCCCGTTTTCTTCAAGACAAATAAAAATTTCGAATTCTTCCTATACTTTTATAAGCAGATTTTATAAATTCTTT
Organism: Magicicada septendecula; assembly: GCA_034769895.1. NCBI lineage: Eukaryota > Metazoa > Arthropoda > Insecta > Hemiptera > Cicadidae > Magicicada > Magicicada septendecula. The sequence continues at coordinate 421,837,480 of CM068374.1, forward strand.
TGTGTCTCAAGTTTTGACATTATCTGGCGTCTGTGTAACAGTTTTTTCATGCTGCAAACTATTTGCCAGATGTTGCGTATGTGTCATTATTGAGACGTCTCAAACTTTATTTTATTAATTTACAAATATGTCAATTCCTTTTATTTCTACAATTATTTACAAACCATATTTTAACATAGCTTAGAAATAGTCTGTTAAGTGAAGAAATTTCACTGACATTTTTAATATCTTGGGGGGGGGATTGATCACAGCTGATACCCTCTGTAGTTACGCCACTGGGTTTGATGTTACCAAACACATCAGAATTAAAGATTTGGAGTTACCATGAAAAATCAAATACTCACATGTTTTATATATATTTCGTAGTGTCAAGAAGTGACATTAATTGCGAATCATTATAATATACTAATTAAAGTTTTATGGATTTGCTGACTGGCTGCAGATATTAATTTCATCTCATCGTTTATGGTGTACCACCTACAATTACATATCATTGGTGGTACTAGGTAAATTTTTTATACTAGATATACTCATAACTAGAATGACAAACTGTAATTTAATTCCTCTCGAATAACGTTTAACAATCAGCGTCACGTCTGACAATCTAAAGTAAACAGTTTTTTTTGCTGTATTTGATAATTAAGCTCTGGTTTTGTGTAAATATAATTAACACGTAATAGTCAAGTGTCTGCCGTTTTTGTGTATTGTTATTGTCTGCATACATTGTCTGATTGAACAGTCCATATTAATGAAAGATTAACATTGAATTTATGATAAGTGTTATCACTGTTTTGATTATTTTCTGTAAGTGAAAAAGCACTGCAGCTCCGTTTTGTGTACGCATATTTTAATTATTAATGATGCAAAGTGTTTGTATGCGTTAACACGCAGTTGTGATTTATATTGCTCTCCAAGAAAAATGTTAAAATATCTAGTGATCTATAATATAGATTGTAGTATTTACAGCAAAAGGCAATAGTGCCATAAAAGCATTGACATTGGCCTATATATCTCTTCATTGCTCTACCTCAGTCCTTTTAAGAATAACAAATAATTTGTTATTTTTCTGACTTGTTCTAAAGTAGCAAGGCTTACAGGAAGAGAAAAGATATCTTTGGACATGAAGTCAAACTAGGTAGGGAGTACTCTCTTGGGAGATTTAAGTTTCTATTATAGTACTAGCATTTGAGCGTAGGCTATATGTCTCAGTAAGAAGAAAATAATCATTGGGTAAAATTATTGTAATGTGTTGGGTAAAATTATTGTAATGTGAGTGAAGATAGATATTGAAATATTATTTTAAATGTTCCTTCTTCTCTCTTCTTTTTTTGTATGTTTTAATTTATTTTAAAATTATTGGTATTCTCTAGTTTTCAATTCGTTAAATGCCCCGCGTTGGTAGCGCCAATTTGAAATATAGAATTTTTGTCTTCGTCTATTTTTGTGTTGAAATCCTTCTGATATACTTTTACTTTGTTAAGCCCCGCGTTGGAGCGCCAATTTGAAATATAACTCTTCTATTCCTCCTTCTAAACTATGTTGTTTCTACTTATTATTAATTGATAAGGGATGTTGAGTTTTTGTAAATTGAAATTCTTTTACCTTTAAGTATAATGCCTGTTGTACGCGCCAATTTGAAACATAACTCTTTCTCTGTATCATTTTATCTTATTATTATTCTCTTGTTTTGAGTGTTGAAATATTTATAAAAAAATTAAAAAAAATTTCTTTTATCTGGATTTACGTTAATATAATTTAAATTAATTTATTTTATTTTTGTTTGTTTATATGTTTATTTCAAAATTTATTCATTTGAGAATTATTAATTAATCCTTGTTTGACTTTCACCGGTTTGGTAAATAAAATTGTTAAAAGAATGTTTTAAGTATGTTCAGTTCGATTATGATATCGACTTGGCTATTGTAGGTTATCTGTTTCTTCCTTGTTCGCTTTGAAGTTCAACTTGCCAATTGTGTACTCACTCTTCTTTATTACCTAAAAACTCCCTTAACCTTAACTTAATTTATAAATAAAAGCTCCTTTAATACCAATTGATTAGTTTTATTAACATTTATTTCGCATTTGTTTGCCGACTCGTAGGTCGAACTATATGATGGCCGTGTCGACTCTTTTACTGAAATCGATTCCTAAAATATTTTTATTCTTTTATAATATTATTTCATCAGTTCATGGGTTCTTTTAAACTGCTAGGTAAGATCAAAAATGGATACAGAACGTACAATACATTACAAATATTCAAAAATCTTAATTACTAATACAAGGGAGAATTAATTTTATTTAAGTATAATGAAAATAATTTGCTTCAAACTTCCACAAGCCATGTAATGGCGTCTGTATAAAATACAAAATGGCCGCTTGTCATTCAACTGACTCGATATGAAAATTTTTCCCAACAGTTTCTTTTAAATAAAATGATTTATATTAAATGCCCACAGTGTTTATATTAATGTTCCTTCTAGTTTTCACTGGTGTCTGGTTTAACAGTGTTTGTGCAGTTAATCTTAGTGTTGTGTAGTTGTAACTGTTAGTTTAGACGTTTAATGAAGAAATTTGTGTTAGTGGTTGAAATCACAATCAGAATGATCATTGTTGCACACCACTATATAAAAATTATTCCGATTAGCGCTTTCAACCTTCACAGCCCATCGTCAGATCGAAATAGACAGGAAATATGTAAAAACAAACCCTTCACCCCTCTCCCCCACCCTGCTCACACACAACAAGCTATAAATTAATGACCCTTCCTCACCCCCCTAAACCCTGTCCCACCATCTGTACAGTTACATATTTTTCTAGCAAATTCTCTCTCTCTCTGTGTGTGTGTGTGTGTGTGTGTGTGTGTGTGTGTGTGTGTGTGTGTGTGTGTGTGTGTGTGTGTGTGTGTGTGTGTGTGTGTGTGTGTGTGTGTGTGCGTGCGTATGTGTGTGTGTGTGTGCATCCTTTTAAACTACCCTCTTCCTCTCCACACACATGGGTCAGTCACACACCCTTATTTTAAAACAACCAATTAGTACTATGCAATATAATTCTTAATCTTATCTATCTGTCCTCTCTCATTTACTTCTTAATCATGTTATAAAATATTTCTTCATTATCAAATTTAATTTTAATATTAATTAAATTGTCTAACCCTTTTTCTCTTTCTTTCAATATTTCTAACTCCTCTCTAAGCTTCCTTTCAACTGTGTTATTTACTACTTTTACAATTTCGTATTCTTCCAAAGGATTAACAAACTTATGGTTGTCTTCTATGAAATGTCTTGCATATAACGAATTGGTTGTTCTATTACCTTCTCCACGTTTGTGGTCAGACAACCTGCATACGAATTTCCGTCCTGTCTCACCTAGGTACACTTTGTTGCAGTCTTTACATTTTAATTTATAAATTCCGCTTTTCTGTAATACTGGAATTTTTTCTATATTCTTATTCCTTATCTTATCAAATACCGTTTCACATTTTTTAATAGCTATATCTACTCCATATTTATTAAAACATTTTATAATTTTTCTAGTATGTGAACCTATGTATGTCAATGACCCTGCATAATTCTTTTGTTCTGGTTCTATTTTAGCTTTTTGTATGTTAACCCTTTTCATAACTTTATCCACTATGTTGGTGTTATAATTATTATTCCTTACAATTCCCTTTATCGTTTTTAACTTAAATCTCATTGGTCAATACCGGTGAACTCATAGGTCACATGATACTTATTATTTAAAATATATTATTTTTACATCTGATACTACAAATTACTCCCTAATTAATCCATTATACTGAAATTGATTTACATAGTGTTTTTACTTTTAAAAAGATAAGCATTCTGATACCTCATTTGATATATGTGGGTCTCATATTAGATGTTTTATCATCTTTACAAAAATTCTGTTTATAGACCTTCATACAATTTTAACATTTACTAAATCATCCTAATTCATTAATTTATTTGGCCTTTTGGTTTGAACCCTTCTAATTGATTACAGTTGTTTACTTGCATGTTATTACATGATATTAAAACTCTTATTCTATGTTAACAATATTAATACATTAAAACAAAATCTGCAAACACATCCACTCAATGTTTTGCCTTCCTGGCTGAGATTACAGTCATCATTAAACCAATAACTAAAAAAAAAACTGTATAGCATACAATAGTATTAATTCTTTTCCCAGTCTATCAAGGTCTATTAGCTGATTAATAATACCTTGTTTGTATGGGCCTATTTTATGTTCTAATATACACTTTCTAGTTTACCTATAGGCTTAATACATTTCTAGTTCTTTATAATTGGTTCATGAATAACAAAAAATATTAACATTAACATAAAACAAACATAATTAAACAATGTTAAAGCTTTCACCAACATTTCATCCGAAGATTAGGCCTTTTACCATTGTCTATTATTAATACTACTGGTAGCCTTTTATTTTAAAATAAACAATAGGGGTTAAAAGGCATAGAAACTTCAACAACTAATATTAAACTCACAATTATTTTTCTAACATTAACATTTAGTTTGGCTGTCACTATTTAATCCCTCCATAAGTCTTTTTTGCTTATTTCTTTATTTGTTTCTTGTGGTTTTGTGTTTTTACACTTAAGTTCACTGAATGAATCATTGACCTTCACAGTCTTATATGTGTGATTAATGATTACCACTATTTTCCACTTACTATTTCACTTTTTACTTATACACTTTATACAGTTTCTTTCTTATAATCTAGAGTACATCATTTTTATTTATTTTATTCTACTGTATTGCACTTATTTATTCTTTAAAATTTTATTTATTTAGTTTTTTTTTCTTAAGTTAAATGTTTTAGTATTGTTATTTTGTTTTTTTATTATGTGGGATTATCTACTTATTTGGGCTTCCCATATCGTCATGTTACAATATAAGTTGTGTATAGTATAGCATAGAAATAAATTGGTACAAAATTGGTGTTGGTTTATATTAAAGCTCCAAGGCTCCAAACTAGCATCCACATAGTTTGGGTGAATTGGTGGACACCATGCCAATTGTTTCCGACGCTGATGATGGCTTCCAATGGTGAGGGAGAAACATCTGTGAACGTAAACTGTAGGCCACAGCCTAACAGCCTGGCTAACAATCTCCTCCTCCTCCTCCTCCTCCTCCTCCTCCTCCTCCTCCTCCTCCGTTGTAATCAATTGTAATCAAGTATTTTTTGTGCATTCTCCCATTTCTCATTCTATTTACGTGTTGTTTCTTTCTTTATATTTAGTTATTTTTTTCATTTATTGCATATACATTTAGTTCATTTTGCATGTCTTCATTTCTTACTAAATCTCTTCTTGTGCAGGCTTTGACCCGTCTCAGAAATCTCATTTCTGCTGCCTGTATTTTGCTGTCTCCTTTCTTAGTATTTATCCAACTTTCACTCCCATACATAAGTACAGGTACAGCCATTGTTTTATAAAATTTTATCCTTGTGTCTTTTCGTGTTTTGTTATTTATTGTGTCATATATTGCCTGTAACTTATTTATTTTATTTTCCAAGTCATTGTCATAATTGTAGCTTATGTCGCAGCCCAAGTATTTAAAATTTGATACTTGTTCTATTGGCTTATTGTTGACAATTATTTTCGACTAACAGGATACTTGCCTTGGATAGCCATAACTTTTGCTTATGCAAGGAAATGTTAAGATTATATTCTGGACATATTTGATTTAGTCGGTGCACTGCCAGTTGTAATTTATCTTCACTCTCTTGTATTATTATTTTATCGTCAGCAAATAGTAACGTACTCAGGTAAGTATGTCGGTCTAGCTGGACTCCAGGATATTCCTTTGATTGCCATTTTTTAAGAACATCGTCAGTATATATAGGCTAACAATGTTTCCAAAATATATTAAAGTTTTTTGTTAATTTTGGAATAATCTTAAAAATATTTAAATTTCATTTGTCAGTTTAAATCATCTAATCATAATAATAAATGATTGAATACTGTCAAAAAATGGTGTACACAGTTCTGTTGTTTATGTTCATGTGTAGTTTGATCACTCTAGGACTCTACTTATACCACTCCACGTTGATTAGAGTGAATCACATGATATTGAATTATAAATGTGATAATATCAATGATCAGACTGTTATAAAACCATTTACCATCCACTGTTTAATATTTATGTCAGTAACTCTGTTATTCCAACGTTCTGAGAATCTGTAATGCATAAAGAGTTCTTTTCATTAGAGTATTCTGCAGTTGTAAAATGACATGACTGATTTTCAACAAAATAGATTTGTCCAAGCGGTTTTCTGTTCTTGCCAGACCTTTGTTCCATGTCTAATAGCATTCCTTCATCGATTGTCTGATTTTAAAGTTTTTCCCAGACTTAATGCTGTGATAACATTCTGCGATATCAGACAACTTTCTTCAGATATCACTTTGTTGACTTCATACATAGCTGTCAAGATTCTTGAGCCTTTGGTTATCCATCCATTGCAGGATTGCAGGTGTATCCAGTCATATGTGTGTGTCTCGTTAATGTATATTATTTGAACAGTGGTGGCTGGTATTATGGTTGCAGCATTGCACAACCACCAATATAGAATAACTAAACTACAAAATAATGTATGAAAACATTAAGCAGCTAAAAGTATCGTAAATTTTAACAGAGAGTGCATTAGATCCTACACGGTAATATTCGCGTACAATTCAAATGTGGCATGCAGGCTGGTGGTAGTACACCGTTTGCAACTTGAACAGTATATGGCAAAGCTTACTACACAAACATATGAGAGGTCATGCGCTACTCTTCACAACTGCTCTATGTTCCCAATGTTGGCTAGGCGGTTGCAAAGCGTTCTACAACACTCCACTAGTAGCACTGTAGAGCAGCTTTGTGTCATGAAATCAGCACAGCCTTCTTGATTTATAAGTTATGTCAGGTTTAGTGTTTACGTTGGTTCAAGGTAAACGTTATCCGTTGTTTGAGGTTATAAAAGTATATTAATCATTTTGTATAACTGTGATTATGATAGTTTAATGTCTTTTAACCGATCTCCCATCCACTCAACCAACTACTGCAACCACAAAAATTTGGAACCACCGTACTTGGAGTAAGCCACTGTACTTGGAGTAAAAAGGTTTTTGTTGTGTTGCAAATTATGATCAGTATTTTGTTTTGTTTAAGTTAAGTATCCTTTTGTAAAAGAAAAATAATTCACACAAAGAAATGGTTAACTCAGAATATGAAAATGTTTGGTATAAAGTAACTTACAGAATATGAATCATGTTTGGTATGTTAGGCTGTCGCGGCCGGCATCAGCTCTGTTGATATTTTGGCTACTTAACGGGATGTGGCCCAGTCCATGGCTGCCGAGTAGTCAAAATATTAATAGAGAGACATGAATGATGTTTATTTGGTGACTCATTGTAGAAGATCAGAATTCTGTGATCGCTAGATTAGAAATTCTGATGGTGTTGTAAGGTATGGGCAGCATTTTTTATAACTGTGGTAGTTTCTAGTTGTCAGTTTTCTTGATATTTATAAATACAGTTTCTTGTTTTTATCTGCAGGTCAGCAAAACGGGAGCTGAAGGCACAGTACTGGACGAAGCAAAAAATATCAACAAGTCTTTGTCAGCACTGGGAAACGTTATTTCTGCATTAGCCGATGGTAACAAAACACACATACCTTACAGAGACTCAAAACTAACACGTATATTACAAGAATCATTAGGTGGTAATGCGAGGACGACGATAATTATTTGCTGTTCACCAGCTTCGTTTAACGAGTCGGAAACTAAATCAACACTAGACTTTGGAAGACGGTAAATAAAAAAAAAACAAGTCTGTGTTATAAATCTGTTAACTTTTTTGCGATAATTATAAGATTTGAATTTGAATTTTTTAGTATTTTACAACACTGTTATGCAGGGTTGTTGATAGAAGAGTCTTCATATAAGTATTTGGTTCTTTGAATTGTATAATTATTTAGTGTTTGTTTATTAGGTAAGAAAGTACCCTGTCTGAAACTTTTGAACTGTCTGACACTAAGGAATTTCAAATCTGTTTGAGGTTCGAAACATTTTTACTATATTTTTGTTTTATAAGTTAAAATATGTGTAATGCATACACGAGATCTGACAGACCTCATTGATGGGAGTCCTCTTCACAGAAGTCCTTGCAAAGCTACATGCTGATGCCAGTGCTGTTTTCATCATTTTAAGCAGCTTTGAAACTGGGCTTGTGGGATTACTGTCAGAGCTGTTATCTTATTGCTTTTGGTGTCATCAAAATATATCTGTCACATGGGACCAGATCTGGCTAGGTATTCCAGCATAGCTTTTTCTCTAAGAACTAGCAGATATTGCCATGCAAGCAGATGCATTATTATGATGTAGCATCCGTGAATTACTCATAACAAGTTTGTATGTTTATTTATATTTTTTTCATAGGGATGAAAACATCCCTTTCACACAGTATGCCTCGACTTTCAGTTGACGTTTCTGTACAGTACTGCAACACTTTACAGCATGGTAAGGTAATAGTAGTCATATATCTTATTTTAAATATGCGACTCCTTCCTTTTAATTAATTTGTTGCTGCATATAACTTCAACGGCCATGCACATTAAGTTGAATTTACATATTGTACGTAATTTTGCAAATTTGTAAAATAACAGTGAACTATATATAATCTTTTAGTATGGACCATTGTTAACAAAATTTTTGTTTTTATTAAAAAAATAATATTCTTATTCCTGGTTATTTATCATTTAAAATGTTGTCGAAGTTACAATTCTGGTCAGACTATTGCTTAGACATACTGAGAGAGAAAAAAAGAGGTTGAATCATTTGTAAATCATCTTGTTTATATGTTCTGTAAAGAGAGGAGAATAGTGTACAAAACTTTTCCTAGAAAATGTTTACTATTTTGGAGGCTAAAATGGAGAATTTTTGTTAGTAAAAACACATGATAGGAATTTGTTGTCATTACCACACAGATATGATAGGTAACCACACTTCATAACTCTGTCGAATATCACAGAATATTTTGGTGGTTGACCAGCGTAGTACCAAAAAGTCCAACCCAACAGATTGTGTGCATAAGGTACACCATGTGAAATGAAAATAAATGAAGTATTCAAATTCTGTCAATTTGAATTTACATTTTTGGTTATTTTTATCTGGCATTTGCATTTGACAACTGCGGAGTAAATACAATTAAATGTGGCGACGATACATTTGCTAGTGGTGACAATTAGGCAGTTGAGTTTTGGCTGTCAGTATCTGGTGTGGGATATCAGATACTCATTAGCATGTTCTCTATGATTACTGGAAATATACAGAAGAAAGAGTGGAATTGGTAAGAGGACTGAGTGAGTTAGGAATCAGGGTAGATGTTAGGGAAATTTGTCGAAATACGGATGCATTGGTGGTATTTAATGAAGCAGTATCGAGGATAGGGAGGAACAACAATTACATTTGATAGAATAGTGCAATTGAAGCGAGCAACAACAGGTAACCAAAAGAATTAGGATGGAAAATAAATGAAGACAGAGTCCAGCACATAGTTCGCCCGGCAACTTCGTGAAAGGCAAGAGCCTAATAAAGGCCGGAAGAAAGAATAGGAGAGTAAGGGTTACTTAGTGGTCTCTATAAAACCACAAGTTATGTGGCCAACCAAAGCCCCCGGGTGAGCAGACCCAAAATGGTGGCTAAATGCTGCCTCTGGTAGGTCCCCCAGAATGGGGGGGGGCCGACCCATTGTTGATGGGCTTGCCCTGACTTTGCTAAATCAACTTCTCGGGTGGTTGGGGGTCCCGCAGGCAGGGGTTACCGATGTATTGGGTTGGACTATGGTTTCGGCTGTGGGGCGTCAACTCTGTGTCCGCCTTGTGCGGTGGAGTTGGATGTATTTATCTGCAGGAAAATAGTTGATAGTAGATATTTCTTAACCCATGGAGGGTTAGAGGTGCACATCTCAAACCCAAGGGTACTGACCACAACAACGTCAGGCATCTGGTCAGCGTTCAGAACAAAAGACCTCCAGCTCGACGGAGAGCCAGGGATGGTATAAGCAGAAGCTTGAAACATCTCTGTTATCTTTAGAGTTTCTGTCCGTATATTGTTCTTCAACATGGTGTTGTAGATTGTCTTGGTTTAGATGCTGTTATTCAAGATCTTGTTCCACACATGGCTTGTCGTGAAACTGCTGTGACCAAAATTATTTCCCGAATAAATCGGTATTAAATTACTTGGTCTCTCTTGCATGTTAATTGAGAATAGGAAATCCTACTATTATTGTGCCTATCATATTTTGATTAGGAAAAATGTGAATAATGTATATTAAATATATATTTTTTGTTGCAGTGCAAAGACAATTAAGAATGTAGTAACTGTTAATGAAGAGTTGACTGCTGAGGAGTGGAAGCGACGGTACGAGAAGGAGAAAGAAAAGGTAGCTAGATTGAAGGGTAAACTTGAGAAACTGGAGACTGAGCTGAGCAGGTAAAGAAGTCTTTTGGTTGTGAATGAGGTTAGTCACGGCTGTAGTTGAGGTTTTTATGTTTGCTTTGTGCGGTTCACTGGTCCTCAAGCATGTGTGCACATTTCTTTTGTTCAGAGTCGTGTGTGTACATGCGTCATACACTACATACCAATATAGTTCAAAACCCCATAAAATTGAACAGACATCAAAAGCAGAAATAAAATGACCCATTACTTGATGTTTGTAGAATTGCCAGTAGAAAGTTTAGGCTATATTAAAGCCGTTCATCGGTAGTAATAAATATAGAAAATATACTATATACATTGGTATTTGTCAATGTATGAAAATTGAATCTCATGTAAATTGCACTTTTATACCATATGACTGCGCACAATACCTTATTGACAAAATCTTGAATCAGAATCTAACGACAGTTGTCTTTTCTATATAAACAATAAACCAGGCCAAATAGGTTTTTGTTGTTTTCCATTAGATCCAAATTCTGTCTATAGAGTTTTTGACACGTATTTTTTATAATATGAGGGCTGCTCAGAAAGTAACCTCCGTTGCCATGTAGCAAGAGAAGTAGTGGGGGAAGGGGAAGTGGCGTGATTCCTGTGGCGACATGTATAGTAGCTTAGTGCACGTCCAGTTGTATAGTGGGAGGGTCACGCTGCCGTTCTTTCACCTGTTGTAGGCTTTCAAAATGAGCGCTGCAATAGAAAACCTCGCCAAATGCGAAGTGCATGCTGTGATAAGATTTCTGATAGCAAAAATCCTTTCAGCGGCAGACATTCATAGTGAATTGTGTACTGTATATGGCCAAAATGTTATGAGTGAAGGTGTTGTGCGTCAGTGGGTTTGTCTGTTTAAAAGTGGAAGAACAAGCATTCATGATGAAGAGAGGAGTGGTGGCCATCCGTAGTCAGTGATGAACTCGTTCAGAAAATTGAAGAAAAAGTCGTAAAAACCAGCGGTTCACAATCTCTGAACTTTCTGAACAATTCGCGCAAATTTCTCGGACTATTTTGTGTGAGGTAGTCACAGAAAAGTTAGCCTGCTGGAAGTTCTGTGCTCAGTGGGTACCGAAAGTGCTTTCCAAGAACCACGAAACACAATGAATGGGCTCTGGCTTACTTTCTGTCACGGTACGACGCAGAAGGTGAAACGTTTCTCAACAAAATTGTGACTGACGATGAGACTTGGGTGTCGTACATAAACACTGAGACAAAACTAACATTCAGTGGTGGGGTCATACCGCCTCACCAAACAAACCAAAGAAAGTGCGGCATACTTTGTCTGCCAGGATAGTTATGGCAACTCTTTTTTGGGATGTGAAAGGAATACTGCTTGTGGAGTTCATGGAACGTTATTGTCTGTTGTGAGACTTTAAAAGAACTAAGAAGAGCCATCCAGAACAAACGCCAAGGTCTGCTGACTTCTGATATCATGTTTTTTCATGACAACGCTCACCCTCACACCGCTCGGCAAACACAAGATCTGTTGCTTCAGTTCAAATGGGACGTTTTTGATCATCCGCCATATAGTCCAGATTTGGCTTCCAGTGATTTTCATCTGTTTGTGAAGATGAAGAAGTGGCTTGGGTCCCAGCGCTTGATGACAACGAAGAATGTCACAATGCTGTGACAGGCTGGCTGCATTCCCAGGCGGCAAAATTTTATGAGGAGGGGATTTCCAAACTGGTCAAACGCTATGATAAATGCTTTAATTTAAATAGCGATTATGTTGAAAAATAATGGAAAGGTGTAGTTTTAAGATGTATATATATATATATATATATATATATATATATTGTAACGATAAGTTTTTTACGTTAGCCCCACTGTTGGGTTCGCCAATTTGCAACGATATAAGTTTCTATGTGTGTGTTCGTTCGTTACTTCTTTAAAGCCTCACTTTGGATTCGTCAATTTATAACGAATTTTATAAGTTTTGCGGGCACTTAAATTATATACACCGCCTGTTGGAAACGTCAATTTGTAACAAATGTATATGTATTAATTACCTTCAACCACACTGTTGTTGTAATAATGTTACTGTTAATAATATATGTTGAACGGCGAATGATTTTGTAATCTGCCGCTCGCTCCCACTATACGTACCGTTTCGATGACGTCACCCACCGTTGCCAACCGTTGTGGTGTCCGCTGTGCTCTGTGAACTTATTTTTTAAATGGAACAGCAATAATAACGACGCAAATATAACAACAAACATATATCTTTGTAGGAATCATTTATTCAATAAAACATGGGTTAACTGTTTCTCGTTTCTTTTATAATAATCACAATCGTGGCAAAAATTATGTGTCTCCTTTACCAGTTGGTACTGTAGTTGTAATTCTGATTGCATTCAGACCAAAATAAAGCGTTGGTTATTATTTCTTATTAAAAATAGATCATCTCAGGTCGTATATGGTTCGGGGATTACAATTAAACAAAACGTTATTCTATAAATCAAAGTACAAATTTTACAGTTCAAGGATATTACAAAGTTTAGAGTGTAATGTGCACGCCTGCAGTTGAATCGTGGCTGTTAGTTATTATAGGTTATGTCCAGTTCATGTGTTTATTAATTATTATTGAAATCAAAGGTTATTGTGGTTTTTAAAAAAGGTGTCAAATCTCAATTCGTGTTATTAGTGAGTGTTCTTAGTGTTGGTGTGATATGGTGTCTGTAGTTTAGTTGCTTAATTTTAAAAAGTCGTGTATGCAAAAGTTGGTGTTGATGCATAATATAATAAAATGTCAAAGTCACCAAATCCTCTTCTTTATATGGTTCTTGGTCAAAGATAGGGCCCACGTCTGCTTCTGTCCTCCTCCCTGGTTCTTGATTCTTCTATTTCCAATGCTAGGTTTTCCTCACTTGGTTGTAATAACTCGTATAATGTGTATCTATCGGTGTTAACATGTCTGGAACGTGTTTTCACAATTTATAGTTAATTATTTAAGACGTTTTGCAAACGCGTCTGTACGCTATGACCGTTGTTAAAGAAGTCTCATTTTATTTATCCGAAATTTCTGGTTGCTATGGGTAAACTTGGAATCTGGTTGGTTGATTCGGATATACATTGTCACGTAATTTCATTTTTCAATGTCGAAACTTGTTCAAAACCTTTAAATTATTATAACTTTTCTGTACTGATTGGGAATTTAAAACTATTATCAACCTTATTTTGGTCTTTACATTTGACACACATAGACACTAAACATGCCTACCTTTACTTAAGAAATACAGCTGTTACAATTTTGTTATTTGAATTTTTCATAGATAGCTTAAAACGAATTATTTTGTTTCTAGATTTGTAGTGTATACTATTAACTATCAATCTGTTCATCCTTCAATATTTGTTTCATAAAATTCCGAACAGTATTATTTAAAATTTACAAAAGTTGGTTTTTACCTGGCCTATGTACTGGTGTTATCTTCATCACCATGTTTATAAACATTTTACCTTAATGTCATTTTCCATGACTGATATCTTAGTAAACCTTTAACAGTTAAATTAACTTTTAACAACCATAAAAACTGTTTAACATATAACACTATCTTAACAAAACAAAAAGGATATACTATCCTATTAGTTTAATCTCATGCCCACATGGCTATGATTCTACTGAACATTTGAACAAATAAACTGCTTTTTACTTAATCCATACAATTGTTTAACTCTTAAATTTATAACCTTAACATAACTTTAACATAGCTTTAATATAACTTTAATATAGGCTTCATCACCACTCAACAGAATATAACTTACTCTTAGTGCATATTTTAACAATTATAACTTTTGCACCGTTCTATAACATTAATATTACCATCTCCTCTGCTTTCTTTATGCTATCATAACACTGCTTATAAACATTTACTATATAAACTTACTATTTAAACATTCATAACAATAACATCCTTAATAACATTAGAGGATTTTTATCCTGAATACAACTATACTATTAAGCTACTATCAATTCTTACTATAATAACAATATTTTGATTACTCTTCATTTTTTACTACTATTGTTTACTACTACTTCATTTGTTTATTCCATTTTTTGGTACTTTTCACCCTTAAACATAGTCATATTCCTATAGGTTTAAGGAATTGGGAATATAAACAAGTATTCTCTCAATTGTCATCTAGGTATATCCTTAATATTAGCACTCGACTGGTGATACTTGTTCAAACAACACTTGGTTTATTATTTTATCACTGGTTAGTATTGCACTGTTTGGATTCTATTTGTCACACTTATAAATAATTAATCCATCTACAGTAGTTTTGACTGTTTGATTAATTATTTGTTATCTTCTCATGTAAATATTATTTCCACTTTTGTCATGTAATCTTACATATAGTATTTTCTTAAAATTAATGTACATTAGTTTATTTATTTACTGTATTGTACTTCAGTATCATTTTAGAATGGTTTTGTTTTTATATTTATTCTTATTGGTTTTTATGGGTTTTTACATTTTATTGTCCACTCTCACCTTTATAGGCCTATGAGTTCTGATTTATAATTCTTGTGGTTTATCTCTATTTTGGGTTAAACTTGCACTTTGTACCTTTTCACTGTACTTTAGTGTCAATAGTGGTTATTTCATAATATTTATTTCTTTTACTCATTTCACGTTGGTGTACCCACCCTTATTAAATTGTCACTTGGTAAATCACTTACTAACTACTATTATGCACTCTTGTTATAAAATGTTACTGTGAATAAATTATTATGTGTTCTTTTCTAGACAAATTTATGACCATTATTTATTACAATTAGTGGTATGGTTCATTGTATCTATAATAAGGTTTGTTATATTTTCATTACATCATTCAAATCAATCACTTACTACTATTTCTCTTTACATAGTATTGTATGGGGCCTATTATCCCTCAATTTGTATTTTGATTACCTTGATATTATGACACATTGAATGGAACCATTTGTTTCCTTATAGCATTGATACATAATCCGTCAGTCTTTATAATACTTATTTTGTTCTTATTTAAAGTTCATGTCTTAATCGGGGTTGGATGTATTTTGCATCACTTTGCCTGAATCATTAATTTGGGTACGGTCATTGTATTACTAGTTAGTCTGAAATATTTATTCGTTCCTCTTCACTATCATCTTGAAAGATATACTTCTTCTTGTTTAGCTTCTTATCCATTGTCTTTAATAAATCGGGTACGATATTAAGTGGTTTCAAATGTAATGTTACATATTACCCTGCCATCAAATTTGATTATTTTAATAAAATATTGTTTTTTGTTGAAATTATCAATTATCTTATCTTTCACATTATCATTTGTTATTCTTTTTATGATCTGGTATACTCGTCTTTAATTATAAGTGTTCTATCCCTGGAACATGTTACTTCCCTAACAAATTAATCACCATATATTTTGGAATCAGTCGGGGGGCTTACTTGACCTAATACCCCGCTGTCCTTACAGTACATAATACATAAATAATATCGATTGCTGGAGCTATCTCATCAGTCAATCACATTTAATAATCACTAGTCTATTCACGACTAAATCAAATAAAATAATATAATAATATATTCTTGGGATGGTTCACTCAGTTAAACTTCTCAGATCTAAATATTTCTTTCCATTGATTCTTTCAGATGTTTATTTTCTTGTGGCGATATTAATAGCATTTCTTATTTTCAATTGGTACTATTTTCTTTCCTTTTATATCAGTACTCCTTAATCTTCATTTTTCATTCACTATCTTCATTCAGTTAAAACATAACAAGTATCTGTATCTATAGTTGTTGTTGATTCTCTCACAATCATGCCAGGTTATTTGTAATAAATTCGTTTCTAGTCTTGTCTTATTTCCATCGTCGATTGTCTACATTTGTCTTTTCTTATTCATTTTATAGCACTATGGTTTCTTCTAATTCATGGATGTTACATCCTTCTTTTATATTCCAATAATAAGTTCATAACTGTGTTTAATAAGAGGTGCTTATCTTGTTTAGGATTTGGAAATTTATTCACATTCGTTTATTCACTTGATTCATAATAACATCATTACAATGTACTGTAAGTTGTCCTTACTATTTATTTGAATTTTTTGATATTCAAATTTGTTTATTTTGGTTTCCTTTAAAATTATATTCTGGATTAGTAAAGTTGGTAAGATGAGCTTACTATATTCTTTTGAATTTTGAGGTATTATAATAATAAATTCTTCAATTCCAAATTAATTCTCTTAAATAATTAGTTGTAAGTTGATCTTACTATTTCTTTAGAATTTTGTGGTATTATACTTCGTTTATTCGGTTCATAATACATTTTTAAGGAAACTTGGTTGTATGTTCCCTTAATCTTTTTTGTTTCCACATCACTAATTACATAAGTATTATTGTTATTGTTTGTTACAATAATATATGGTCCATTATACAATAACAATAGCTTTTTTGCTATTCCTTCCTTGGAACTTGGCAATTCGCGGTTTTTTAACAATACTTTGTCTCCAATCTTGTACTGGATCATTTTCTGCTGATTGATTTTGTACTTTTTCCTTCTTCTCTCCACTTGTTCATTCAGTTTGCTGTGGAATCTCACGTTTTCGAACTGGTAAGCTGGGTTGTTTGGGAAGTTGATTATTTCACTAATTTCTCGGGGTGGTAGTCTTTCGTGCATTATGGTATATGGAGTATCTTGTATTGATTCATGGTAAGCTAAGTTGATAAAGTTTTCTGTTTGTATAATGTATTCACTCCACTTCTGGTGTTTATCAAAACAATATGTCTGAGGATACGGCCAACCTCCCTCAGTACTCGTTCCGCCGGGTTGCTATTTGGGTGATAGACAGATGTTTTATATGTCTTGACACCTAGGTCTAACAAAGTCTCCTTCCATACCCTTCCTCGAAACTGAGTTCCGTGATCAGTAATAATTGACCTTGGAGCTCCTAACTCTGGTATGTATTGTTGGTTCACTATTTGCAGAATCTTTTTTGTAGTCGCCCGATTAATGGGGTATAGTTTTGTAAATTTGGAGTAATGGTCGAACATGATTATAATAAACTTATACTGTTTTCTCCCTCCACTACGAGGTAACGGTCCACACACATCTAAAAATACTCTCTCTAATCTACCAGTTGATGTAATTGGTTGCATTATTCCTTCTGTTTTTTCGTTATTGCATTTTGCCAATTGACAGATGTGACACTGCCGAATACATTCTCTAACTCTCCGGTTGATATTCTTAATGTAAGTATGTTCCTCAAGTGCTTTCATTACTTTTAATGCACCCATATGCCCATATCGACTGTGGTAGTCCAGTATTAATTCTGTTTCTAAAGCTTTAGGTATCACCACCTTCCATGAGCCTTGGTTATTATTTGGTTTGTAAAATAGTATGTCTTCATGTAGACAATAATATGCAGTAATTTTTTCATCCTGTTGGATCAGTCTTTGTCTAAAATTGTTGATTTTTGTATCCTCTGTTTGTTGTTGTGAAATTGATTTCATGATGTTTTCCAAATCTGATTTGTTTTTTATTATCGTATATACCTTGACGATTGTTTCTTTTTCCCCTTCAAAAGTTTGTTGTTCTATGTTAATCCGGGACAGTATATCTGCAGCAATATTCTGTTTTCCTGGAACATACTCCCAATTTATATGGTATTCCTGTATAATATGTAACATTACATTTGAAACCACTTAATATCGTACCCGATTTATTAAAGACAATGGATAAGACGCTAAACAAGAAGAAGTATATCTTTCAAGATGATAGTGAAGAGGAACGAATAAATATTTCAGACTGACTAGTAATACAACTAACCGTACCCAAATTAATGATTCAGGCAAAGTGATGCAAAATACATCCAACCCCGATTAAGACATGAACTTTAAATAAGGACAAAATAAGTATTATAAAGACTGACGGATTATGTATCAATGCTATAAGGAAACAAATGGTTCCATTCAATGTGTCATAATATCAAGCTAATCAAAATACAAATTGAGGGATAATAGGCCCAAGCATACAATACTATGTAAAGAGAAATAGTAGTAAGTGATTGATTTGAATGATGTAATGAAACTATAACAAACCTTATTATAGATACAATGAACCATACCACTAATTGTAATAAATAATGGTCATAAGTTTGTCTAGAAAACAACACATAATAATTTATTCACAGTAACATTTTATAACAAGAGTGCATAATAGTAGTTAGTAAGTGATTTACCAAGTGACAATTTAATAAGGGTGGGTACACCAAAGTGAAATGAGTAAAAGAAATAAATATTATGAAATAACCACTATTGACACTAAAGTACAGTGAAAAGGTACAAAGTGCAAGTTTAACCCAAAATAGAGATAAACCACAAGAATTATAAATCAGAACTCATAGGCCTATAAAGGTGAGAGTGGACAATAAAATGTAAAAACCCATAAAAACCAATAAGAATAAATATAAAAACAAAACCATTCTAAAATGATACTGAAGTACAATACAGTAAATAAATAAACTAATGTACATTAATTTTAAGAAAATACTATATGTAAGATTACATGACAAAAGTGGAAATAATATTTACATGAGAAGATAACAAATAATTAATCAAACAGTCAAAACTACTGTAGATGGATTAATTATTTATAAGTGTGACAAATAGAATCCAAACAGTGCAATACTAACCAGTGATAAAATAATAAACCAAGTGTTGTTTGAACAAGTATCACCAGTCGAGTGCTAATATTAAGGATATACCTAGATGACAATTGAGAGAATATTTGTTTATATTCCCAATTCCTTAAACCTATAGGAATATGACTATGTTTAAGGGTGAAAAGTACCAAAAAATGGAATAAACAAATGAAGTAGTAGTAAAAAATAGTAGTAAAAAATGAAGAGTAATCAAAATATTGTTATTATAGTAAGAATTGATAGTAGCTTAATAGTATAGTTGTATTCAGGATAAAAATCCTCTAATGTTATTAAGGATGTTATTGTTATGAATGTTTAAATAGTAAGTTTATATAGTAAATGTTTATAAGCAGTGTTATGATAGCATAAAGAAAGCAGAGGAGATGGTAATATTAATGTTATAGAACGGTGCAAAAGTTATAATTGTTAAAATAAGCACTAAGAGTAAGTTATATTCTGTTGAGTGGTGATGAAGCCTATATTAAAGTTATATTAAAGCTATGTTAAAGTTATGTTAAGGTTATAAATTTAAGAGTTAAACAATTGTATGGATTAAGTAAAAAGCAGTTTATTTGTTCAAATGTTCAGTAGAATCAATGCCATGTGGGCATGAGATTAAACTAATAGGATAGTATATCCTTTTTGTTTTGTTAAGATAGTGTTATATGTTAAACAGTTTTTATGGTTGTTAAAAGTTAATTTAACTGTTAAAGGTTTACTAAGATATCAGTCATGGAAAATGACATTAAGGTAAAATGTTTATAAACATGGTGATGAAGATAACACCAGTACATAGGCCAGGTAAAAACCAACTTTTGTAAATTTTAAATAATACTGTTCGGAATTTTATGAAACAAATATTGAAGGATGAACAGATTGATAGTTAATAGTATACACTACAAATCTAGAAACAAAATAATTCGTTTTAAGCTATCTAGGAAAAATTCAAATAAAATTGTAACAGCTGTATTTCTTAAGTAAAGGTAGGCATGTTTAGTGTCTAGGTGTGTCAAATGTAAAGACCAAAATAAGGTTGATAATAGTTTTAAATTCCCAATCAGTACAGAAAAGTTATAATAATTTAAAGGTTTTGAACAAGTTTCGACATTGAAATAATGAAATTACGTGACAATGTATATCCGAATCAACCAACCAGATTCCAAGTTTACCCATAGCAACCAGAAATTTCGGATAAATAAAATGAGACTTCTTTAACAACGGTCATAGCGTACAGACGCGTTTGCAAAACGTCTTAAATAATTAACTACAAATTGTGAAAACACGTTCCAGACATGTTAACACCGATAGATACACATTATACGAGTTATTACAACCAAGTGAGGAACACCTAGCATTGGAAATAGAAGAATCAAGAACCAGGGAGGAGGACAGAAGCAGACGTGGGCCCTATCTTTAACCAAGAACCATATAAAGAAGAGGATTTGGTGACTTTGACATTTTATTATATTATGCATCAACACCAACTTTTGCATACACGACTTTTTAAAAATTAAGCAACTAAACTACAGACACCATATCACACCAACACTAAGAACACTCACTAATAACACGAATTGTGATTTGACACCTTTTTTAAAAACCACAATAACCTTTGATTTCAATAATAATTAATAAACACATGAACTGGACATAACCTATAATAACTAGCAGCCACGATTCAACTGCAGGCGTGCACATTACACTCTAAACTTTGTAATATCCTTGAACTGTAAAATTTGTACTTTGATTTATAGAATAACGTTTTGTTTAATTGTAATCCCCGAACCATATACGCCCTGAGATGATCTATTTTTAATAAGAAATAATAACCAACGCTTTATTTTGGTCTGAATGCAATAAGAATTACAACTACAGTACCAACTGGTAAAGGAGAAACATAATTTTTGCCACGATTGTGATTATTATAAAAGAAACGAGAAACAGTTAACCCATGTTTTATTGAATAAATGATTCCTACAAAGATATATGTTTGTTGTTATATTTGCGTTGTTATTATTGCTGTTCCATTTAAAAAATAAGTTCACAGGGCACAGCGGACACCACAACGGTTGGCAACGGTGGGTGACGTCATCGAAACGGTACGTATAGTGGGAGCGAGTGGCAGATTACAAAATCATTCGCCGTTCAACATATATTATTAACAGTAACATTATTACAACAACAACAGTGTGGTTGAAGGTAATTAATACATATACATTTGTTACAAATTGACGTTTCCAACGGGCGGCGTATATAATTTAAGTGCCCGCAACATTTATAAAATTCGTTATAAATTGACGAATCCAAAGTGAGGCTTTAAAGAAGTAACGAACGAACACACACATAGAAACTTATATCGTTGCAAATTGGTGAACCCAACAGTGGGGCTAACGTAAAAAACTTATCGTTACAAATTGGCGCCCAACGTGGGGCCAGTCTCGTCAATGCGGTCACAAATTCTTTGGCACATTTGTCATTTTGCTTTGTGTAGATCACTCCCCAATTGAGTAAATCAACTGTTGTAAGCATATGGTTAGTTGTTGATGCTCTTGACCAATCACCCATATCGGCTCTTGCTGTAGCCCCGTTTCCAAAAATGACCGTCTCACGGTCTATGACATGGGCAATTAACTCTACTGTTGGTTTGGTAAGTTTAAGCCCCAACCAGCCAATAACTCTGTCCCTTCTCTGTTTTCTTTTATGTTCTGAATAAAAGTCTTCAGTGCAAGTTGTCTTTGGTTGGGTGTTACAATCAAAAAGCTTGATAGGTCTTTCATAAGACCAAAATCACTTCTCATATCATCTGTAAGTCCAGTCATGTTGCAAATTTCAGGAATCAAACCCAGTAAAACTTCTTTTTCATCTTCATGCTGCACTCTTTTCTTTCCTCTTGAAATAAGAACTGGCTGATCTAAATCCTGCACTTCAATTTGGTACTGACGATAAAAATAATCCTGGAATGTTATCTCCTGATCAGCCCTGTATGTAAACGTTGTCAATGGTGTTTTTGTGAAACCAATATCATCAATTCGATACACGGCATTGCGGTACGATGTGTAAACTAATGCACCCACTAACTGCTGTTTTACTCTCTCCTGCCAGTTTCCATTCCGGCAGGTCTGCCTTAAGTCGTTTATAGTATCAAGGGCTGTCTGTGTCCTTAAAACTCTATGGGATGTGTCACAACACAATTGAATACCTCCCTCATACTCATCGACTGCGGTAATAAATCCAGGCCATACTTCCAATCTGTGCTGAGGAATTTGTACAGCACACAATGGATTACAGAACTGACGGTCAAGCCTAGCTAGCTTTAACATACTCATGATACGTTTGAAGAGGATATTAAACAAATGAATTTGTGAGCCCATGGAATTCTTCTTTTTGAATATGATATTAATTTGATTTCAGACGAATCTGCCTCGTTAGTACTCCTTAAGATGGTTCTATTATCTGGCAGCTGAAATGGTAAATACAAGATGCTACCATCAAATAATCTGTATTCTCCAAATACATCTTTGTTCCTGCTAACAAGGGAATGTCGAAATCTTATGTTATCAATAGTTGGTTAAAATTTAACTTCATATTCATAAATTGCTCTCCCCGTTTCTAAGTCGAGATGTATGTAATTAGCTGTCGCTGGAATTCTTCTGCCAGATTGGAAGTATGGCCTGGATTTATTACCGCAGTCGATGAGTATGAGGGAGGTATTCGATTGTGTTGTGACACATCCCATAGAGTTTTAAGGACACAGACAGCCCTTGATACTATAAACGACTTGAGGCAGACCTGCCGGAATGGAAACTGGCAGGAGAGAGTAAAACAGCAGTTAGTGGGTGCATTAGTTTACACATCGTACCGCAATGCCGTGTATCGAATTGATGATATTGATTTCACAAAAACACCATTGATAACGTTTACATACAGGGCTGATCAGGAGATAACATTCCAGGATTATTTTTATCGTCAGTACCAAATTGAAGTGCAGGATTTAGATCAGCCAGTTCTTATTTCAAGAGGAAAGAAAAGAGTGCAGCATGAAGATGAAAAAGAAGTTTTACTGTGTTTGATTCCTGAAATTTGCAACATGACTGGACTTACAGATGATATGAGAAGTGATTTTGGTCTTATGAAAGACCTATCAAGCTTTCTGATTGTAACACCCAACCAAAGACAACTTGCACTGAAGACTTTTATTCAGAACATAAAAGAAAACAGAGAAGGGACAGAGTTATTGGCTGGTTGGGGCTTAAACTTACCAAACTCAACAGTAGAGTTAATTGCCCATGTCATAGACCGTGAGACAGTCATTTTTGGAAACGGGGCTACAGCAAGAGCCGATATGGGTGATTGGTCAAGAGCATCAACAACTAACCATATGCTTACAACAGTTGATTTACTCAATTGAGGAGTGATCTACACAAAGCAAAATGACAAATGTGCCAAAGAATTTGTGACCGCATTGACGAGACTGGCCCCACGTTGGGCGCCAATTTGTAACGATAAGTTTTTTACGTTAGCCCCACTGTTGGGTTCGCCAATTTGCAACGATATAAGTTTCTATGTGTGTGTTCGTTCGTTACTTCTTTAAAGCCTCACTTTGGATCGTCAATTTATAACGAATTTTATAAATGTTGCGGGCACTTAAATTATATACGCCGCCCTTTGGAAACGTCAATTTGTAACAAATGTATATGTATTAATTACCTTCAACCACACTGTTGTTGTAATAATGTTACTGTTAATAATATATGTTGAACGGCGAATGATTTTGTAATCTGCCACTCGCTCCCACTATACGTACCGTTTCGATGACGTCACCCACCGTTGCCAACCGTTGTGGTGTCCGCTGTGCCCTGTGAACTTATTTTTTAAATGGAACAGCAATAATAACAACGCAAACATAACAACAAACATATATCTTTGTAGGAATCATTTATTCAATAAAACATGGGTTAACTGTTTCTCGTTTCTTTTATAATAATCACAATCGTGGCAAAAATTATGTGTCTCCTTTACCAGTTGGTACTGTAGTTGTAATTCTTATTGCATTCAGACCAAAATAAAGCGTTGGTTATTATTTCTTATTAAAAATAGATCATCTCAGGGCGTATATGGTTCGGGGATTACAATTAAACAAAACGTTATTCTATAAATCAAAGTACAAATTTTACAGTTCAAGGATATTACAAAGTTTAGAGTGTAATGTGCACGCCTGCAGTTGAATCGTGGCTGCTAGTTATTATAGGTTATGTCCAGTTCATGTGTTTATTAATTATTATTGAAATCAAAGGTTATTGTGGTTTTTAAAAAAGGTGTCAAATCTCAATTCGTGTTATTAGTGAGTGTTCTTAGTGTTGGTGTGATATGGTGTCTGTAGTTTAGTTGCTTAATTTTTAAAAAGTCGTGTATGCAAAAGTTTGTGTTGATGCATAATATAATAAAATGTCAAAGTCACCAAATCCTCTTCTTTATATGGTTCTTGGTCAAAGATAGGGCCCACGTCTGCTTCTGTCCTCCTCCCTGGTTCTTGATTCTTCTATTTCCAATGCTAGGTGTTCCTCACTTGGTTGTAATAACTCGTATAATGTGTATCTATCGGTGTTAACATGTCTGGAACGTGTTTTCACAATTTATAGTTAATTATTTAAGACGTTTTGCAAACGCGTTCTGTACGCTATGACCGTTGTTAAAGAAGTCTCATTTTATTTATCCAAAATTTCTGGTTGCTATGGGTAAACTTGGAATCTGGTTGGTTGATTCGGATATACATTGTCATGTAATTTCATTATTTTAATGTCGAAATTTGTTCAAAACCTTTAAATTATTATAACTTTTCTGTACTGATTGAGAATTTAAAACTATTATCAACCTTATTTTGGTCTTTACATTTGACACACATAGACACCAAACATGCCTACCTTTCCTTAAGAAATACAGCTGTTACAATTTTGTTATTTGAATTTTTCCTAGATAGCTTAAAACGAATTATTTTGTTTCTAGATTTGTAGTGTATACTATTAACTATCAATCTGTTCATCCTTCAATATTTGTTTCATAAAATTCCGAACAGTATTATTTAAAATTTACAAAAGTTGGTTTTTACCTGGCCTATGTACTGGTGTTATCTTCATCACCATGTTTATAAACATTTTACCTTAATGTCATTTTCCATGACTGATATCTTAGTAAAACTTTAACAGTTAAATTAACTTTTAACAACCATAAAAACTGTTTAACATATAACACTATCTTAACAAAACAAAAAGGATATACTATCCTATTAGTTTAATCTCATGCCCACATGGCTATGATTCTACTGAACATTTGAACAAATAAACTGCTTTTTACTTAATCCATACAATTGTTTAACTCTTAAATTTATAACCTTAACATAAGTTTAACATAGCTTTAATATAACTTTAATATAGGCTTCATCACCACTCAACAGAATATAACTTACTCTTAGTGCTTATTTTAACAATTATAACTTTTGCACCGTTCTATAACATTAATCTCCTCTGCTTTCTTTATGCTATCATAACACTGCTTATAAACATTTACTATATAAACTTACTATTTAAACATTCATAACAATAACATCCTTAATAACATTAGAGGATTTTTATCCTGAATACAACTATACTATTAAGCTACTATCAATTCTTACTATAATAACAATATATTAATTACTCTTCATTTTTTACTACTATTTTTTACTACTACTTCATTTGTTTATTCCATTTTTTGGTACTTTTCACCCTTAAACATAGTCATATTCCTATAGGTTTAAGGAATTGGGAATATAAACAAATATTCTCTCAATTGTCATCTAGGTATATCCTTAATATTAGCACTTGACTGGTGATACTTGTTCAAAAAACACTTGGTTTATTATTTTATCACTGGTTAGTATTGCACTGTTTGGATTCTATTTGTCACACTTATAAATAATTAATCCATCTACAGTAGTTTTGACTGTTTGATTAATTATTTGTTATCTTCTCATGTAAATATTATTTCCACTTTTGTCATGTAATCTTACATATAGTATTTTCTTAAAATTAATGTACATTAGTTTATTTATTTACTGTATTGTACTTCAGTATCATTTTAGAATGGTTTTGTTTTTATATTTATTCTTATTGGTTTTTATGGGTTTTTACATTTTATTGTCCACTCTCACCTTTATAGGCCTATGAGTTCTGATTTATAATTCTTGTGGTTTATCTCTATTTTGGGTTAAACTTGCACTTTGTACCTTTTCACTGTACTTTAGTGTCAATAGTGGTTATTTCATAATATTTATTTCTTTTACTCATTTCACGTTGGTGTACCCACCCTTATTAAATTGTCACTTGGTAAATCACTTACTAACTACTATTATGCACTCTTGTTATAAAATGTTACTGTGAATAAATTATTATGTGTTGTTTTCTAGACAAATTTATGACCATTATTTATTACAATTAGTGGTATGGTTCATTGTATCTATAATAAGGTTTGTTATATTTTCATTACATCATTCAAATCAATCACTTACTACTATTTCTCTTTACATAGTATTGTATGTTTGGGCCTATTATCCCTCAATTTGTATTTTGATTACCTTGATATTATGACACATTGAATGGAACCATTTGTTTCCTTATAGCATTGATACATAATCCGTCATTCTTTATAATACTTATTTTGTTCTTATTTAAAGTTCATGTCTTAATCGGGGTTGGATGTATTTTGCATCACTTTGCCTGAATCATTAATTTGGGTACGGTCAGTTGTATTACTAGTCAGTCTGAAATATTTATTCGTTCCTCTTCACTATCATCTTGAAAGATATACTTCTTCTTGTTTAGCTTCTTATCCATTGTCTTTAATAAATCGGGTACGATATTAAGTGGTTTCAAATGTAATGTTACAATATATATTGTAATGAATCTAAATTATTACTTTCCCTTGTAATATGTTATGCCCCATGTTGTGAGCGTCAATTTGTAATGAACCAATTTCTTCTTTTTTATTTCTTTATATGTGACTCCCGTGTATCAACGTTAAGCTCCGCATTGTTGACGTCAATTTGTAACCTAAATAAAAGATTACATTTTTACGAGTGTATTACTTTATTCATAATATGTTACTGCAGATGAGATCTCCTGCCAATCAATGTTAATTATAAAAAAAATTATTTATTAAGTGTTTGATATTATTCGGTTGTTGATTATAGACCTGTGTTAATTAATTATCAAGTGTTTTACCAGAGAAAACGCTATATTACGGGTATTATAATGAATAATTCAGTATTTTTCTCCAACCCTAGTCACTATTTATTATCTAAATTGAAAAGAGCGGAGTGTGGAGAGAATAAGTTAGTTCTCTATTCTCCCGTATTCACCAGCTGTCTGCAATCGAGCGCTGTTATTAGCGAATGACCCGTTCTTATAGGTTAAGTTGTTCCACTTGACACTTTTATCACTTTCTTTCTCTGTAAATTACACCCTAATCGAAATACAATAATTATTCTACAATAACACAGACTCGTCAAATACAAGAAGGATTCTTTATTTTATATTATTTTAAATTTTCAACAGTTGCTTTCTTCGGTTATTAAAGCATCATATCGATCATACAATACTGAATCGATTTGTTATTGAACTCGTGGTTTATGTTACAATTTAATTATAATTTTCAGTTTATCTCGTATCCCAGGGTACATGTAATTCTTTTAACTGTTAGTAAGGCCAGGTAATGCAAATTCAGGTTACTAGGTATTACAGTTTAAATTAATATCTTATTATATAAACTATTAACATAAGCAGGTTTTTACCAAGCGTTCACCATATACTCATTCAGGCCGTGTTCCACTAACGATGTCAGATCGACGGGTAATGAAGAATGGCTAGAATTTATTCACCTCCAGCTTCTCAATAAAGTTGTTGTTAGTGTCCCAGGATGTAATAGAAAGTTCAGTTCTTGATCTTCACTGATTTTTCGTTTCTGGTGGTCACAGGTCCCGATGGAATTAGTGTAGTATTAAATTCTTGCTCTGCAGTCAAAAGTGAGGTTCAATAGGTAAATTTAATTCTCTTTAATTTTTGTTGTATGGTATTTATTCAATTCGACTTCTCCCAGTCGGGATTATCTTCATTTATTTATGGTTTCTGTTATAACTCATTTAGTGGTAAGTTTAGTTCATTTTTCTTAAGGTTTTTGATGTGAATTTTGTAGATAGGTTGTTTATTCTCAAAGTGATAATTTAGGAAGTTGTCCAATCCGTCTTTTTTATTTAGTGTTTATAATTTAACATTGATTAGTAATAATTTTATTCATGAGGTTTTATGGTTTTCTGGCAATTTTTAGTGACTGAACTGTCCTCGTTTACATATAACAATTGAATGTCTAAATCAACAACATTTCCTGCATTTTGTTGCCTTAACAACCATTGCTTCTTCTGTCATTGGATAATATCAGCCTCTGATGAAGCCTTCTAAAGGTGAAAGCCGGTTTAGGCTGTAAGGTAAAACTTTACGTTTTTACTTATAAAAAATTTAGTGTTCCGAGTCGTCAATACTATAGTGATATTTGGATAATACCTGTTATCCTAGAGCCAGAATTAGGAAATATTCTTACACTTATTTAATAAAATACTCCCTGCTTGGAATTACATTAAATCACATAAAACTTTCACTTAATCTGCCTTATTAAACCGTATACATTTTACTACATTTTCTTCTTAATTGACTTATTTTAAAAGGTATTAATTTCCTTTTACAAAACACTATTTTTTTAGGCCTATTAGTTTATTACAGGTGTTATAATTTTTTGTTTTTAATTTAATTTTTCTTACCGGACCTACTGTACAAAGAGTCACTGGCTTATGGCCAATTATATCAATTTTAATTTCCTGATTTCAATTCATTATTATTATTTAGTTCATCATTGAACCCTTCATTGGTTTTTAACATAATTATAATGACCACTTGCCAACTTATTAACACGTATTGTCTCCTGGCCAAGTTTACAAATATTATTTTAAACATCTTCATTAATTATTTAAAGTAAATACACTTAACATAATACCATACATAATAAATATACTTGTATTTAATTATTTAAATACAAGTTTAACATGAATGAAATGAGTACCCATTACTTAGTACTTCCTTAGAGCAATGGCTCCACACTTACTACATACAAAACATAAAATAAATATCATGTAAACACTATATCATGATAAAGTACAACAACAAGTACATTTATAATACATTAAATATTAATTGAACAGTATATTATATTCAAACTCCTACACAGTAAACTCATCCCATTAGACACAGTGTTTATAGTTTACATCTTACACTGCTCATTACATATTTTATATTTAGGTACACCTTCAATGTTTTATTACCTAGTAACCTTACTAGGTATCATCAATGCATTTTTTAGGTGAGATTGGCCCTCTTGTACTTAATTATGGCATACTTTGGGCATTGTTTTCAGTTATTTTGACAAAGTTTTTATGTAACGTCGGGAACCTCAACTTTGTTACGTTACAAAAAAAATATATATATATATATATATAATAAAATTTATGTACTACATCCATGTTTTATTTATAGACAAACGGAGGTACTTTCCGAATAGCCCTTGTATTTACTTAATGACACTGACATTAAATGAGACATTGACATTGGGATAAAAGATATCAAGTCATAAAAATGTATTCAATACACTCATTCTTAAAAGAATTTATAGTGGTAAACAACAAATGACAATAACAACACTTTTTTTTAATTGAACACTTGTCATATATATTTTTTTACCCAACATTTCGCCCATACTACAAGACAGCATCATCAATCAACCCATTAACGATGTTTTATTGTAGTTTGGAGTATGGTGTAAAGGAAAATAGAAGGACACATGTTAAACAAAAAGTATTATTATTAATCATGAAAGGATACAAGTAGGATAAGTTATAAATTGGACATTTTTCAATAATCAAGTTTGAACTCTTGTTAAGTTTTTTATTTTTGAAATCCATTCACATGGTTGAAAAATATAGAATTTATTTTTGGACATCATATGCACAGCTACTCTACCTCTTGAGTGGAATAATAACATTGTTCAGTGTTTTTCAGCTTAACTTATGTTATTTTATTTCTCTTAAAACCAAAGATTTCACTCATACTATGATGGGGTATCCTGAGTGGCTCCACTAAGACAGACCACAAAGTCTTGACTCAGTCCTGTTTATACAGTAAGCTCTGCCCACAAGTTACAAACAAGCCCATAATCTATAACAAAGTGTTTCCCGTCTGATAACCCCTCCCAAAAATTACAATACACTGTCTTAAACATTGAAACGTAATTCACAAAAGAAATATTTAAGCACAACACATTTTACAAATTTTCACAACACAGACGTATTTTATTTCATTATAACACTTCTGTCACATTATGTAAAACAGGTTTTCAAACTCCCGGCAACTTGTAGCTATTGTTTCTATTAAAGTTGTTCTTATTTTTAAAAATTTTATGAGTGATATGTTAGGGCATTTTAATTTGTGTTTAGTATTTCATTTTTTGTCAACATTTTGTTTTGATTATTATGAATGTTCCTGCATATTTTATAGTTTATTACAAACAGTGTATTTCTTTTTATTGTTCATAATCAATATGCTCGAATGTATTCTATTTGTGTCAAATGCTCTATATGTGTACGCAGTGACTTTACCTCACTTGAATATGTGTACTGATATATACAGTGAATAATATTTTTATATTATTCTGTGTTTATAATATAGCCATGTGGTGTGCGCCAATAAAGAACAAACACTATTATGTGACGTTTGGAAAGTAAGTTAAGTTTTGCAGTGCCAGTTTTATTTGGTGCTGCAATATTATTGATCTATGGAGAGGGGCGTGTACTCTGCGATTTGTTGTGAAACAGAGGGGGTGTGGTTGTAGCAGTCAGTCATGCTAGCATTTCATCTAGTGTGACAGATTGACACTTTTCAAATACTTTAATATTTAGTCTGTTATATAAACATGTTGATACTTCTTATTAATGTCGGTAGAACTGATGATGAAAGGAGTAAATGCCAGTTGCAGAAAAAACTCTGTTCTTTGACAGTTGTTAGGGGCATAACTATTTTTTGTATTTTGAAGAAACGATAATATTAAAAAATTATACTGTTTACTCGTTTAGGTAATAATACCTCTTTCTGTAGACTGATTTTCTTTTATCTCCTTAAAGAGGCTAACTTTCTGTGCTTCCAAATAAAACCTGCCGTACTGTTCTAACACACCTGAGAAGAAAAAAATTAAGAACTTTTTAAACATATGTTTTCACAAGTGTAAGAAGGAATAGAATACACGGACAGGGAAGCTTTGAGTATAGTTCTGTAGATCTTACATATGGCTCTCCATCAAATTTTAATTGTATGGTGTGAATATGTTTTTTTCTTTAACCAATAAAATTTCTGTAATTGTTACTTGAAGTGAATAACATTCGAGTTTGTATAAGTTGTGTATAGCAATAAAAAATTGAAAAAATATAAATTTTGAGTGTCAAAATAAAAAAAATTATACTTGTATACAAAAGCTGTATAAAGAAGCCGTCTATGCAGTGAGAGATGGTTGGATATCTTTTGACGATTTTGTCTAGAACGTACCAGTGTTTAATAAGTTGAAAGCGGCAGTTTTAAGAGAGTGTATCTAATTACCTAAAGAGATAATTCGCGATGTTTACAGGTATATACTGTATGTGTGCATTATCACCAGTGCCTGGACCACAGTGGTCATCACTTAATGAACATCTGTCAGTAAATCAGAAGTTCTACATTTGTTGTATTTAACTTTGATATGTGTTAGTAAAAGTTGTATTTGTAATAATTTAAAATGTTTACATGTTTTGACAATATAAAATAGAATTTTCTAATTTCCTGATAGTATGAGGATTGTTCAATAGAAACATGTTTAGAGGCTGTAAAGCATTTTTTATTCAACGATTTTAAAAGAAGTCTCCATTATCAGAAGGCATAAGTCCCACTGTTGCATTAATTTGTATATTCCTTGCTTTCTTGTAATGATAAGGCCGAACGCAAATTTTTCTGCTTATCAGTAAACAGTTGTGGACTCCACTGAGCAGCAACTTTGTGATAGCCAAGACTATGAATGATGGAATGAACAGTTCCCATCCTGATGCTCAACATTTGAGTAAATTCTCTAACTTTGATGCACCTATTTGCGCGTAAAGCTGTCTTCACACTTTCATCTGATGCTGTAACATGTGCAGGTCTGGGACGGGCCAAATCTTTAGTGGATTCTCTTCCTTGTCGAAATTGTATTGCACCATTCAACCACTGCCATATAAGAATAACTACAGTCACTGTATACAGCTTTCATTCTCGTATAAATTTCCATTGGCTGACGCCCCTCAGCAGCCAAAAACTGAATAACAGCACGCAGATTATCTTTGGATGGATTTTCTATCATAGATACAATTTTTCAACCCAGTCACAATGCTTAGAAAAGGAAAAACTGCAAATATTTTTGACTGGCGCGTCACTAGTACTTAAGCAGACAATATAAACAAATGCATTCCGTTGCCATGGCGATAAAGTCACGGCTGCGCAGATAAAACGTATTTTTATTGAAGAGTTCTCATATTTAGGATTGTGTGTGTGTGGGTGCGCGCGCACGTGCGTGCAGGGGCATGTGCTTCTGTTATTAAAGCTTATTAAACCAGACTGAAGATGGACTTATACAGATGGAGGCAAAACTTTTGAATTTTTAAGATTCACCCATAACTTGATAACCTGAAAATTTTATTAAAGTGTATTTAGTAATCTGTAACTCCATAAACAGTGCAATATTCGGTTCAGAGAACTTGTTTGTATCCTGTGTGTCACATAAATGGGAGTGAATGTTCTAGAAATTTTTTGTAGATGGCAGAAAAGTGGCTTTTTGTTATAGAAAAAGCTGAAGACAATTTTCTTTCATATGTCTGTAATAACGTGTATATAAAAAAGATGGTTACAAAGATTACTGTCAGACCAACAATTGGCCACAGTCACAAGTTATTCTAAATGCTTTCAGTTCACTGTCCTGAATACAACTGTAGATGATTATTAGAAAATCACAACAAAACGTGTAGTATATGAGAGAATAGTCATTTAAACATATGAAGTATTTGTTTTCATTATGTTTGAAAATTTTCTTTTAAACACATAAGTAATTATTTGTATTGTACTACTCCAGTCAGTATATATTTCCATGTTTTTACAGATGGCGTGGTGGTGAGACAGTCAATCCTGAAGAGCAGGTGAATTTGCAAGAACCTGTAGAAGCCGTCACACCTGTTGCAGCTCCACCGGACAACAAGAAGGGTAAGAAAAATATGATTAAATTTTTACATGTCTTATTTAAACGATTGCTGTGATGGATTTTACACATTTGAATTTGAATGTGACTGACCCGACTTTTGCCATTACCGAAAAATATATAAATGCGACGTTTCAGCCACCCAAACATTGCCAACGATCTTCAGGGTAATTATACATATAACTACTAATATATGTAAAGAAATAAATAATATATAACTCTTCTAGTGATAGAGAGTCAACAACGTAATACACTAAAAACTCATTTATCCGAATTTGATGGGACTGCACCTGTTTTGGATAAACGAAATTTCGGATAAACCGAAACTTCTATTTGAATAATAATACACATGTAAGTACAGTAACTTTATTTAATAATAATAATAATTTAAAAGTTACTTACAGTGAATATGACACAATAAACTATAAAACGACACCACACTGTAAATTATAGTTTGTACATTACTGGAATAGTCCTATTGCTCGTTAATTGAGCGTTTTAAACTTTTGTAGATGCTCTTACGCACGGCGCTGTACGAAATGTCTGCATACCTTTGAAGTGGCTGAAAGCATACTGACGAGCCGGAGGATGTCAGCACACGAAGCAGTTTTTTCCCTACTTTGGTATCACTGTGACTGTAAACAAGCCTATTTTTTTGCCTAAGCTTTGAAGCTCATTTGTGGGCTGCCCGATCTCGAAGTCGTTTCATTGGTAGAAGTTCTGCAGGGGAAGTTTCAATGTTTACATTTGTTTTTATGTTATTTTATGTTTACAATATATGAGCATAATACTTTATGTTCGAAAATCCGAACAAATCGATAATTCGGAGTACCCCTTATCCCAAGTAGTTCTGATTATTGACTTTCTACTTAATGTCACGTGGAATCGCTTATGTACGCTATTGAATACAGATTATAGCAACAGGAAAATGCTTTTGTGTATTTATAAAATTTACTAAAAATGGTTAAACCGGATTTTCGGATAAACGCGATTCGGATAAACGAGTTTTTAGTGTAATAACAAAATAAGACGAAAGGTATGGCTTTCCAAGGCAAGTATCCCGTTAGGTCGAAAATAATTGTCAACAATAAGCCAATCGAACAAGTATCAGATTTTACATACTTGGGCTGCGACACAAGCTACAATTATCCCAATAACATGGAAAATAAAACAAATAAGTTCCAGCCAATATGTGGCACAATAAATAGAACATTAAATAACAAAACATGAAAAGACACAAGGATACAATTTTATAAAACGATGGCTGTACGTGTTTATATGTAGGGGAGTAAAAGTTGGATAAATACCAAGAAAGGAGACAGCAAAATACAGGCAGCAGAAATGAGATTTTTGAGACGGGTCAAAGGCTGTACAAGAAGAGATTTAGTAAGAAATGAAGACGTGCGAAATGAACTAAATGTATATGCAATAAATGAAAAAATAACTGAATATAAAAACAGATGGAAACAACACGTAATAGAATGGGTAATGGGAGAATACCCAGAAAAAATACTTAACTACAACCCAAGAGGGAAAAGAGATATAGGAAGACCATGCAAATGGTGGTCGTAAGATTGTGAGGACGGAACAGAGGCAAATGCCTAATCCTTGTAGTGCAGAAGAAGAAGAAGAAGAAGAAGAAGAAGAAGAAGACAAAATTTCTCGTAATATATATCAAAAGATAAAATAATCCATATGAATACTTAATACAAAAAAACACAACACTCGCAAAACACAAGCACAGTGCACACTAACACTTACACCTGCCATCTTTACACTTACACTTACTCCTTTTTATTCCTTAGGTGGCCAAAACGTCGCATTTGTATACTTTTCTGTGATGGCAAAAGTCCATCAGTTTCAAATTTACATATCTTGTTACATCAAAATGGGAAGCATTGTAAATCATCGACTTTAGTAGATAATACTATACTAATTACTATATACATGCTGTTCTCTTATGTACAACTTTCTATATCGTTCTCTTTGTCTATTCAGCAAGGCCTGAAAAGAATGGTGTACTGTTAAGAAAGTATATTTATTGTGATGTGGTGATTATTAATTATAATGTAAAAAAAAATTATTTTGTAATTTAATAATTAAGAATAAAAATTGGAATAGGCAGCAATCAATCAGGGTTCAGGAAAAACACTGCGGCATTTCTCTTATGCGTTCTCTCTGTTTTTGTATGTTCTTCTATCATTTTATCTGGTATAAGTGATAATGTTAGGAATATATGATAATCCTATACTGAGAATTTTAAAATAAATAATTTAGTATTTATGCCTCATAAGTATCACATACTTTAAACCATAATAGCCAAATTTTCAGCATTTCCAAAATACAATTTGCAATTTACAATTTGCAAAATACTCTCGTTCAGTAACAAGAGTGAACTGTCCATAAAAAAATTAATAAACCATTACCACTTATAAGTTAAACACAATTATAACAAAATCCACTACTTACCCTGTAAGTCTGCTGGACAGAGCCTGGAAGCTCAACCACAATGAACAATGTCAAAGACAAGCAACACCCCATTTAAATACAAAACTAAGCACCCTGGGCCTGTCCACCGTGATACACATACTCTTACATTCCTAATCCAGATCTAGATTATCTTTACTAGGCTGACTGATACAGCCATAAAATATGCCTTTATGATTTTACATTTATAAGAATTAGCTTCCTGTGCGATGACATCTACTTTATCCTATGGGATTTTATGTTCCTCATCCCATCCCATTATGTATTCAGCTAATTTAATATAGATATTTTAATCTTCCCTTCTGTTAACTGACGTACTTTTCTATAAATAGATTTGATAATTGTATTTATGTATTTTATTGTATTTGCATAATGTACACCATACATCCGGTGTAAACATGTGCTAGGCTTATTAACATAAATTAGGCTTTTCGGGTCCAGAGTTTCGTTAAGCGAAAAGGCAGAGGTAGTCAGGTCTTTTGAAATAACCATTCACACACCATATAACAAACAGATTAGGTTTTATTTATATTTCAATGCCTAAATGTTACAAACAATTGGAGTCATTGAACAATTGACAAATTCCAAAATGGCGGCTTCATGACTTCCGCCTTTCACCATGCTTTTATCTCTACGTACTCTTATTCCTTTATAAATGAATTCTTTAAATAAATGTAATTAGTATAGGATGATTCTAAAATTTCCTTTTACTTTAAAATCAAATAACTAATATAAGTTTCCATCACAAACCAACGCCTCATATATTGGTTATTTAAAGCTGGCCAACTTTCACTTTCACACACTCACCCAAACCTTTCATACTCTGACACTGAATACATTTTAGTATTATTTATACTTAGAGCTCATTTTCTGCTTTATAATTTAGAAAAAGAATTTAAAAGGGCTTTCCTGAACTGATGCGGTGTAGACTGTCCTCAGAAGACTCCCATGCTGGCTGGCAGATGTTCGGCCGAACTTTTGATTCTGTCTTTTCTGAGTGCACTGAATTTATTGTTATGACATTTACTGTCCACTGATGCTAATTACTTGGTGACTACATTTTTAACAAAATTTTACATTATTGTGGCAAAAATTTGCCCACCACACTATTGAGCGTGTATGTGCTCTGAGTTGTAAATGAAGACTGAGAACGGGTTAGACGTAATTGCTGTGTAAGTGGTAGTGTACATGACGTCACCGTCTTTTGTTTTACGGCCACTGCACTGGTTTGTACGTATTTGATTGTATGTCGTCAGCGTTTAATTAATGAAAGTTCGTTGTCAGCGTTAATGTGGACCAATGAAAGTTCATATTGTTAGTCCGTGTTCACATACACCGCCATTATACATATTAAACTTCGCTCGTCCAACGGTGACCTTGAATTCACTCCTCTCTTGTCGAATATGCGTATTTATTGGGACTTGGGTAAAACTGACCTAGCCCTGGTTGACATTCATGATTATAATAAAAAAATACAATGTGAGATCCCTTATTCCCATTATTATTGTAATAGGTCTTTATGTACTGTCACACTTCATCGAGGGATGAATATATAAATATGATTATGCATACATAATTTGTACTTGTTGGATTTGTCTACTAGTCAGTATATCACATGAAGGTATATTTTTTTTTTTATTTTTAGTCTATTGAATTCAACATAAGTCTGTTTTAATACATAATAACTAAAACTAACCAGCGTGTACTGTATTTTAACATTATAGTATGTCAGTATGTCTCCAATTGAAGGATGCAATAACACTGAAAAGGTATTGTGGTGTTTATACTAAATGCATTTTCTTATTCAGGTCTTATAAATACCATGAAGAAAGCAATTAGATTCATAGGACAGTTATGATGTGAATTATGTGGACAGCGCCACCAATCTTATTTATTGTTGTACTGCATAGCAGACGGATTGTGTTTCATGTTTTCCCATTCTATATCTGTGTGTCAGGTGATCAATGACAATCGCTATTTATTAGAAGGACAAACTATAGAGAATATTTTATGTGTGGGAAACTAAGCAAGAAGACGGACATACCAGACATGCTCAAGTGTTCAGCACTTAACATGCTTAGTGAAGAGTAACCGGAAAACGAATGGCTGAGAGTCTTCACGGACGGATCCCAGAAAGATGGAACAGGGGCGGGAGCCGGAGTGTATTCCAAACTCTTTTCTCAGTATGCCACAGTTGGACGACACAGTACTAATTTCGATGGCGAGGTGGAAGCTATATATCTAGCCCTGAAAAACTTACTTTACAGAATAAACGCGTTCAGCAAGGCTGTTATTCTGGCCGACTCCCAAGCAGCAATCCAAGCAGTAAAATCCAACAAGAAGAGGCTAGAGGCTATCTCCCTGAATCAAAGACAAAATCAATGATCAAACATTTAGAGGGCATGAAGAAAACGGTAGTATTCCAGTGGATACCAGCGCACGTCAGAATAGACGGCAATGAGAAGGCAGATGACCTGGCCAAAAAAGGAACCACCCTCCCAATGGCAAATAGACCCTTTTCAGTGCAGGCTGCAAAGAAAATTATCAAAAAAAGCACCCTGGAAGATTGGGAAAAAGAAACAAAACAGAAGGCAGCCGGAAGGAAATGGGAAAAAGTGAACGAGCTCTGGGCCGTTAACAAATCTAAACCAAGAAAAGAAGCAGTAGCCCTCTTCAGACTAGCAATGGGACATGACTGCCTGGCCGCCCACCTCGAGAAGATACACATTTATCCCACAGCAACATGCACTGTTTGTCATGAACCTAACAGCAGGATGGACGAAGAACATATGGGAAACACATATGCCGTATTATTATATTGTTCTGTGGGTTAAAAATAATGGAGAGTCATGGTAGTGACGTATAATTCTGCGTAAACTTGTAGTGGGATGTGTGTTACAAGATATTGTCTTTTAAATATAATAATTCAGTTTGAGATTTATAACTCCTCACTTCCAGTAGGAATACGGTGAAATTTGTACTCAAATTTGAAAAAAAAATGTGCTACCTGTCGCTGAATTAGTTTAACAGAAAGCAGAATTTTAGTATAGAAGAATTGATGGCTGTCTTCATTTAATAATTTCCCTATGATATAGTGAAAGTAAAGCTCAGGATGCAAACTGAATGTTGTGGCAGTCTTCCAGAGTTTAGCTGAAACACTGTGTACACAAAGTGTGTCCACAAAATTCGTAAACTTAAAGTTTGTCAGGTATTGCTACCTACAGAATGTTAACACTATTGCTACCATTTGTACCATTTTTGGACACACAACACTTTTACTAGAGCCCGTGTGTGCCATATCTGGACATATTAAATTTTCCGTACAGCCCACATGTACATTGCATGCCTGTGTTCTGAAGGTTTTGTCAACATGTGGACACAGATCAGTGCTGTTACATAGAGTTACATTCTTCTGGGCCAGAGTGAAAGAAATATGGCCTTGGGTTAAGTTGGCAATACTGTACTGTCAACAAAATCAACTATTGTAACATATATAAGAAAACATATCTGGGCCGGGGGGAAATTTACTCTTCACAGGTCTGGTAGTGAGAGGTTTTCCTGTCACTGGTGTCTGAGAGCGAAAGTGTTAATATGCTGCGACTTGATGAAGCAGCCCAGTGAAAACCACTGTAATATTTTGCTTAGTCATCATGCTGTGCCTGTCTATGTCAGCAAGTCATGCTGTGCCTCTTTGTGTCAGAAAGTGTTGCTTATCTCCTGTGACTGTTATTGAATTTAAAATAAATGACTTTCATATGATGAATAAATGTGAAATTTTGTGCTAATTTGAGAAAATCCTATACAAACATTTGTAATTTTTTTAAAGCTTGTATACTTACGTTTATTTTGATTTTCTAGATACAATATATTATATCTCACAAATGTGGTTATGTATACAAAAACTAAGACGCCATCTTTTACTACCTAAGTCATGGGCCAAAAGTTCGTTACGCGAAGTCATAGGAAACGGAAATTGCTTGAAATAACAAAACAGCTGTTCTAATTGTTACCAATGAAATACCCCTTTTTATTCTTTACTTTGTTACATAACATTTTTTAAAACCAACTGTAACCCTTCCAAAAACATAATGTGTAATAATAACTTTGATTAAGTTTAATGATTATATGATTAAATGCTTATACAATAATAACATGTATATATTTATATAGCGGTGCTCAACCCAGCACTTAGAATAATTACGCACGCACACAACCACTCACCCTTTCATTATCATGGTACAACTTATTTAAATTTTGGAGCTCCTTAAATTTAGATTGAAATTTTGAATAATTTGTTAAATGATTGATTTCTACAATAACATATATTGGGAAATAAAGGATTCAAAGTATTTAAGGAACGCTCTCACCAATTTCCGTGTTGCTGTGCGTCCTCGTTTTGCACGAACTTCGCGCACCGCGAGTTTTCCCGGTCACATCTTGAAGTTGGCGCACTGTACTTATTATATTTATATTGTTTATTAACCACCTACAGTGGTCTAAAAAGTTAAAATTCACTCGTAAGTGAATGGGCGGCCGGCGGGCTAATATCAGAGCTGCAGATGAAATGACGGCAATTTCTGGTTGAAATCTGTGGAAGTGGGGTGTATTGACGTCACATTCCTTTGTCTAACGTGTTGACATCGCAGTTTGGTTGCTGTCAACACATTCTCCGCCTCTGACGTAACGAAGGCTTGGCTCTGCTTATCTCAATAACTGCACACTGTTTTTGTGATGTGACACCGTTTTTTGTCATGAATTAGTTCAAATCCTGGCAAATACTGTAATATAGTCCACTCACTGTAAATTCGATATCGGGTGTTTGAGATTGGGTTGGGTATGTCAAAAAATAGGAAAATACAATATTTATGATCTCTTTACCATATTTTAGGTAATTATGAAATGTACCATGATTGTACCATCACAAAACCCCCTCAATGAAAGATGGTGTGACGAAGCACACAAACTTTCATTGACCCTTTCATACTTCCTAAAGGGATCAGTCAGGACAAGTCGCCACAACCCCCTTACAATTTTATATAAAAAATAACAATAACTCACCCTTGGTCTGGTGATAATGACTGTACCTTCATGACCTTACTGGACTTCTCCTGCGAGATCCCAACACCATAAGGCCACTTAGGCTCTTAACGCCCCTGCTCTGACGCGTTGGCCAGCTCAGGACCGCTGTCACACCCCAAACACTGAAACAATTTATAAAAAATATTAATATAGTGGCTTATTGAATCACTCCATCCTCAACTGATCTGGTTCCCCTTAGCTAAGTGCTGGTTTGTGCCAATAAGCACTGGGTTGGCTTACTATTTATAAAATTATAAATTATATTAAATAAAATTAGAAAGTATAAAAATTATAAAAATAATAAATCTCAAGGATTAAAAAGAATACCTTGCCTGCATATTACAAACCCTAGCTTGAATAATAGTTTCGATTCCTATCGATAATAATTATCTTCGTTCTATAATTACTATAATTGTAACATAAGCACAAAATTATAAAAAATTGAATAAAATATATTTGAAAATATAAAATATATATAATATAAAATATAATTATCTATCTCCCAAACTTGGAGAAAACAAATCAAGAAATTTAATTAATCGATTTATTTATTTATAACTTTTAAAATAAACTTTTATTATGATTATTAGTATTATTATTATTATTATTAACAGTTAATCATCTGGCTGATAAATATTATTAACAGCACCATTTAAAATTTTTTCTCTTCCTACACATATTATAAAATCATGTTAAAAAGTTTTCAAATAAATACATAATACATTAATAATTAACACTGATATATTAATAATACAGTTAATACATTTTAAATACTCAATCATATTCAATCATATCTTTTAAATAATTAAGATATATCAAAATTGAAATATCATTTAAAAAAATGTTAATTTTTTCATTAGTTACATTAATAAATTTGTAGACACTTTCCAAGTCCAAAACATCACTTTTCTAACACTCCAGGAAAACAATGGATCTTCTGATATACTTAGTTACATAAAAAAAATATACAACTCCTTAATGAGTTAACCTCTTAAGTTACACAAATTTCAACTTTTCTATTCTATAAAATTTTAGAATAAAACAAGATTCAAGGGATCAATGCCAAAATATAGATTTTTTTTTTTTTTTTTTTTTTTTTTTTTTTTTTTTTTTTTTTTTTTTTTTATCCCAAGAATTAGGGGTCCCCCTCCCCGTTCAATAATAAGATTAAATTTTCAAATTTCTACCAATTTTGTGTGGAGGAAGACCATCGTTGCTTTCACTTCCTTACGTCAGTTCCGCCAACCATGGTCCACCTCCCAAACTCCAAAATCCACGATCAGAGGTGGTGAGTCTGTGATCGCCCGAAAATGGGGGAGAGTCCCTTCTGTAAATTAATAGCTAAGTTAATACTCATACACTCAAAATATAAAACATCAATATAAAATAACTAAGTCGACCAGTACAACTTTAAATTTGTAGCATTGTGTGTTCCTACTATCTCTCCAGTTACGTTGTTCTGTAATACATAAGAATTTTGCATCTTAACTTCTATGACCTCATATGGCCCTTCGTATAAGAGAAAGAATTTCTTAATTTCTTTGTCTTGTGCACTCGATAAGTCATGTCTTTTAACTAATACCATTTGTCCTACATTATACTTAATCCACTTACCTCTTGCGTCGTGTCTACGTTTTCTCTGTTCACCCTTACTAATTAAGTGTTCATTCGCCAACCGGATTTTAATGTTTATATCAGTTGTTCTACCTTCAGGTGGATAGTCGAATAATTGTTCTAAGATTCTTGGGGGGCGTGTTCCCCTAACTAATTCATAAGGTGTATAGCCAGTGGACTCGTGGGTGGTACTGTTCAGCCAAGTTTCCACCTTTCGTACGTACAATGGCCACTCGCTGTGTTTAGCGTGACAATAGGCTCTGAAGATCCTGCCTATTTCTCTCATTACACGCTCAGCCTGGTTGGACTGGGGATGATACACAGCCGTATGCTTCGTGAGGATGCCTTCCCATCCTAAGGTTTGACGCCATCTCCCGCTGATGAACTGCGGCCCATGGTCTGATAAAATCACTTTTGGCTTACCCACGTTAATCATATAGTCTTTGGTTATTTTTTCACTCAATACCTTACTGGTAGCTCTTTTTACGCTATACAATTTTACATATTTTGAGAAAGTGTCAAGCAATACAAATATATAAACTACTCCGCCTCTACCCTTCGGCAATGGTCCAAACAAATCCACAGCAACTAAATCAAAAGGTCGATCTACCTTAATATAATTTAACTCACCTTCTACTCTGTAGTTAACCACCTTCGACTTTTGACACAAATCACAACTCCTCAGCAACTGCCTCACTCGCCTCTCCATATTTCTGAAAATACATGATTCTTTTAAAACATTTACACACTTTTTAGCCCCAAAATGACCATATCGTATATGACAATCCCAAATAATTTTCTCTTCCAACACTGCTGGTATCACTAATTTCCAGTCACGCTCACCCCCTACTACCTTCTTAAACAATAACCCTTTGTAGATTTTAAAATATTGATTGTACTCAGAATCATCCAACTCCGTCTCTAAACTGTGTATTATTTTTCCAGACTTACCATCTGCTCTCTGCATGGTGTTAATATCCTTCAGCTCCTCTCCAAAGATTCTGTCTTCTCTACTAATCTGAAAAATTTCAATTTCTTTTAAGTCCCTACCTGTTTTGTTATTTTCACAATCTACTCTGGATAGAGTGTCGGGTACCTTATTTTCTGTTCCTTTAATGTACTCCCACTCGAAGTTGTACTCCTGTAAAACAAGTACCCACCTGGTTAATCGACTATGAGCAAGTTTACAAGTGTTGAGGAATGACAATGCTTTATGATCAGTTCTAATGATCGTTTTGTTTCCTAAGATGTACGTTCGAAATTTACCAACTGCAAACACAATACTGAGTAATTCCTTCTCGGTGGTCGTATAATTCTTTTCAGCTGGCAGTAAGGATCGACTAGCGAACGCA
The DNA here is from genome assembly GCA_034769895.1 of Magicicada septendecula. Lineage (NCBI taxonomy): Eukaryota > Metazoa > Arthropoda > Insecta > Hemiptera > Cicadidae > Magicicada > Magicicada septendecula. The sequence goes on from CM068374.1 coordinate 421,881,572, forward strand.
ATTGTCTTATGTTCCTTCTCCTCATCTTCCTGATACAGCTCTGCTCCTACAGCGACATTGCTGGCGTCCGTCTGTAAATAAAACATCTTATCAAAATCCGGGTGGTTCATCATAATCATGTCACTAAATCTGCGTTTTATTTCTTCAAAGGCTCCACGCTCCACTTCTCCCCATTTCCATTGTCGGTTTTTCTGTAATACCGCACTTAACTTAGCGGTTAGGTAGGCGTAGTTCCTCTGAAATTTCCTATAAAAGTTGCACAGCCCAAGAAAACTCTGAAGTTGTTTGATGTTTCGCGGTTCAGGGAAACGCATAATAGATTCGACCTTGTCCGGGTTTGCGGAAATTCCTTCCGATGTAATAATGAATCCTAAAAAATTAATCTTCGTTTGTAGAAATTTGGACTTATCCCAATTTACGGTTAATCCTCCCGCTTCTAATTTTCCTAAAACATATTTTAAATGTTCTAAATGGTCTTCAAATGTACGTGAAGCTATTAAAATATCATCTACATAAACTGTGAGAAAATCTAAATCTTTTGGTCTCAAAATTCTATCCAAACATTTAATGAAACTAGCTACGCTGGTATTTAGCCCAAATGGTAGTCGCTTAAACTGATAATTTTTTCCGTTAAACAAAAATGCTGTGTATTGCCTACTTACCTCTGCTAAAGGTACCTGCCAATATCCAGCAGTCAGATCTAAGGACGTCATAAATCTTACGCCACTAAACTTTTGAAAGATCTCATTTATAGATTCTGGTGATTCTCGGTCTGGTATAATAATTTGGTTAATTTTCCTTGCGTCTAGGCATAATCTTACTCCTCCTTCCTTCTTGATTACCACCACTAACGGATTTGAGTAGTGAGACACTGACCTCTCTATGATACCATTATCTAACATCTTGTCCAACTCTTCTTGCACCGCTCGTCTTTTAGAGTAAGGCACTGGATAGCTCCGCTGCATGAATGGTGTGTGTTCCTTTATCTGTAACATACATTCATAATTTTTTGCCCTTCCTGGAATATCGGCAAACACTCCCTTAAACTGCTCTATTACCTGCCATAACGCTCTACGTTGGCCACTCCTTATCACCTCACCCCCACTACAGAATTCATCCGCCCTTATCTCCCATACTTCATTATTAATATTACTCATTTCATTATCAACATCTTCTAAATACTCACCCTCTATACAAAAATTTACTTTAGTATCTAAGTGATTCTCAACTACTTGTTTCTGTAACAATTTCACACCAGTTGTTCTAACTTTATTTATCACGTTTTCAAAATTAATTTTCACAGACCGCTCACCCCCATCTAACTCCAAAATTTTTTCTTTAAAATTTATTACAGCTTTATTTCTTTGTAAAAAATCATTTCCCAAAATGATATCCAAACTTAACCCCTTGACTACCAAAAATGTATTATCAAAATTCATATCTCCAATTGAGAAGCTTAAATGTATCTGTTTTGTCACCCTTTTACTACGTACCCCCGTGACTCCTATTACTGTAACCCCTGCTACGGGTAAAACTGGAATATTCTTATTCAATTCTTTCAATTCACTTAAAATGTTCTCGGCTATTACTGAAATTTCGCTCCCTGTATCGACAAGTGTTTTAAAGTTTCTATTATCTATTGTTACCTGTATTTCCGTGAGTCCAGCTCTCACCTCCAATGTCGTGTTACACTCCTCCTCCAATAAATCTGCAACGATGTCTGCTTTTATAACGTTGGATTTTAAGTTCTCGATGGGTCGGACCTCATGAGTTTCCCTGAACAGTGGTCGGGTCCTACTTACCACTGTTGACTTCAGTTTTCCGGCTGTGTCCTATTATGACTTGTTGATGGCACAGGGTGTCCGCGTGTTGGTCCCTGATGGTGGTACGGTGCTCCTCTGTTACTTGGGGCTCCTCTGTTCGCAGGTATGAATTGCTTTACTTGGTTATTTCTTGGTGCTTTACAGAAATAACAATGCTGCATGTGACCCCGATTCTCCTTCCTGCAACTAGAACAACTCCAACCGCCTGGTGTCTGTAAATCATTTCTAACATTATATTTATTGCCAGTATGATTAAAATAAGGCCTTGGTCGATTAAACTCATTGTTATTATTGTTATGGTTATACATATTTGGTTGTATAGGGCGTCTACCCATTTCACGATCATTTATACTTTGTAGTATATCTAATACCCTTTACAGTTCATCAAGATTTTCTATCTCTTTAGTCATCAAAGTGACTTGCACTTCTCTAGGTAAGTGCTTACTAACATACCTAACAAATGACTTAAATGGTATTGGAGGCTCTAAATATTTAGCTTCGTTGTACAATCTTGTTACATAAATAGTAATGTTATTATTACTAACGTTACGTCCCATGAAATTACCCGTTCCCATAATACGGCTTCTTAAAGTCTCCTGCTCTTCTTCTGTCCAATATTTACCCTTAAAAGCTTTCTCAAAAGTATTATAACAATCCCATTCTAACCTATGAGCTTCAGCCCATATGACTGAGTTACCCTTGAAACATTTAATAATTTTATTTAATTTCACTTCCCAGCTACTACTACTAAAATGATTATAATCCCTAGTCTGATTAAGGAATCGCATGGGATGTATTACTCTGTTTTCATGGCTAAAATTCTCTAGTTCTATTTCATTATAGAAATCTCTAGTTACTACTACTCTATCAGTTATGCTTGAAACATTTTTATTTATTTCTCCCCGTAATTCATTTTTTACACTGGTCAAATTATTTGCAATCATATCATATTTATCATGCACATCCATACTATTTTGTACAGTTAAGTCATCAATTTCTTTAATCTTACTTTGTAACAAATTAAATCTACTCTTGGTATTTTTCTCATGTTCAGTCATAGTACTATCTATAGCTTCTAAATTTTTAGTAATATCTATCACATTTATTTCAATGTTTTCTAAATGATTTTGCAACACATTGGTTTTAACTTCTACTTGACTTTCTACAAAATGTAAACATTTCTGTTGTATTTCTGTACTTGTTGACTGTAATTTACTTTTAATCGTGTTATTTACTGTGTCTTGTACTAGATCAATTTTAGTGTCTAAATCACTAATGGTACTATTGAACTTGTCATCAACAATGGCTAGTGTCTTTTTCTGAATGTTATCACAACGTGTTTCTACTATATTAATTCGTTCTTCTAAGTGAAAATTGTGACCTTTTAACTCTCTGAATTTAATATCAAAATTATCGAATTTGTCATTCAAATGTGTGAATTTAATATCCGTATCGCTTTTCTGTTCGTCTAGTTTTTTATCTAGTTTTAATAACAATTGTATCATTGCATTACTTTCATCTGATTTACTGTCTAAATTAGTTGAAATGGATGTATTGACTTTCGTTATTTCTACAGATACAGGCGTATGCACCTCGTCAATCTGACTAGTTTGAGGTGTTTGTACATCCATCTCGCCAGTCAAATTTACATTAGTTGTACCTATTTCTAACGTAATATTGTCATTAGTACTCATTTTGGCAATTGTGTAATGCACGCATGCATACAATTGTATTACCTAATTGTGGGGTTATGTTTACTAGTTATAAAATTTTGTCTGTTACCTCAAGCAATTTTTTCCCGTGTTCTTTCTAGGCGTATCCCATGTAATAATATACATACATAATATTACATAAGGTCCCTGTTCGTATAGGCGACACCTGTATACTTACGTTTATTTTGATTTTATAGATACGATATATTATATCTCACAAATGTGGTTATGTATACAAAAACTAAGACGCCATCTTTTACTACCTAAGTCATGGGCCAAAAGTTCGTTACGCGAAGTCATAGGAAACGGAAATTGCTTGAAATAACAAAACAGCTGTTCTAATTGTTACCAATGAAATACCCCTTTTTATTCTTTACTTTGTTACATAACATTTTTTAAAACCAACTGTAACCCTTCCAAAAACATAATGTGTAATAATAACTTTGATTAAGTTTAATGATTATATGATTAAATGATTATACAATAATAACATGTATATATTTATATAGTGGTGCTCAACCCAGCACTTAGAATAATTACGCACGCACACAACCACTCACCCTTTCATTATCATGGTACAACTTATTTAAATTTTGGAGCTCCTTAAATTTAGATTGAAATTTTGAATAATTTGTTAAATGATTGATTTCTACAATAACATATATTGGGAAATAAAGGATTCAAAGTATTTAAGGAACGCTCTCACCAATTTCCGTGTTGCTGTGCGTCCTCGTTTTGCACGAACTTCGCGCACCGCGAGTTTTCCCGGTCACATCTTGAAGTTGGCGCACTGTACTTATTATATTTATATTGTTTATTAACCACCTACAGTGGTCTAAAAAGTTAAAATTCACTCGTAAGTGAATGGGCGGCCGGCCGGCTCAAATCAGAGCTGCAGATGAAATGACGGCAATTTCTGGTTGAAATCTGCGGAAGTGGGGTGTATTGACGTCACATTCCTTTGTCTAACGTGTTGACATCGCAGTTTGGTTGCTGTCAACACATTCTCCGCCTCTGACGTAACGAAGGCTTGGCTCTGCTTATCTCAATAACTGCACACTGTTTTTGTGATGTGACACCGTTTTTTGTCATGAATTAGTTCAAATCCTGGCAAATACTGTAATATAGTCCACTCACTGTAAATTCGATATCGGGTGTTTGAGATTGGGTTGGGTATGTCAAAAAATACAATATTTATGATCTCTTTACCATATTTTAGGTAATTATGAAATGTACCATGATTGTACCATCACAAGCTTAAGGAAATGAGGCTTTAAACCAGATTAAAACGTATGGGTGGAGAAAACATTTTAAAGATTGGCCAAACTAAAACTTGATGATACATGGGTGTATGGATACTATGTGTAAAATAAAATCGTCACAATAAGTACAGTGGGTGTCAGCCCCAAATAACAAGATAGAGAAAGAAGTACAGTCAGCCAAAGTCACACTGGCAGGTGTTTTCCCTCTAAGCATTTTTTTAACCAAGAATTTCTTCTACCAGTTATGGAGTATGAACAATGAGTATTATCTTGAAGCAATGAAAGATCGTCATGAGGCTGTCAGTGAAAAGCCCATTGCCTGAAGATCACGGATGCCTCATGCTGGCAGTGTGCTATTAATCCGTCAGTTTTTAGCAAAAAAAGATATAACAGTTTTTCACACACTCCTTACCTGATCTTGCTCTGGTAGACTTTGTTCTATTCCCCAAATTAAAAATGAGGTTAAAAGGCCAACATTTCCGTTCGATTGACTTGGTAAAGGATTCGCCAGCTGTACTGCATATGGTCATGAATGCAGAGTTTTAGAATGTTTCGAATAAAGGAAGAAACATTGTGAGCTGTGTTTAAAATGGTGGGAACTACTTTAAAGGGAACAATGTCAAATAGCTTCTAAGGTCAGTGAAAAATTTTGTATTCAGAAAGATTGTGACTTTTAAGAACACACCTCATGTAATTGCTCTGCCTCTCATTTCCATTACATGCCTATTTGATGTCGAAATTCCAGCAATGTATTTAATTTATAAAGTTTCTTCGACAACCATTAAAAATAATTATTATCATTGAGTGTAATTAGGGAGCGGTCATGGCGTAGTGGCTAGCGTGTTGCACTGCTACGCTGTCGGTGTCGGTTTGATTCCCGCCGGGTCCATCTGATTTAGATACGACCGTTCCCCCTCGGAAGGCGGTGGCAAACCAGCGAGAGGTATCCTGCCTAGTATAAACCCTCCCCAACTATGCCATTTGGATCCGGCATTAAACTGTAGGTCCCATATACCTGTGAGAGACTCCGTAACACACACACCACGGGTATATGTGGGGAGGGTACAAACCAGTCGAAAGACTGAAGGACCCAGTAAGTGTAATTAGTGAATCTAAACTGCTTTTTAGAGAAATGGAAGTTAGTATAACATGGAAAGAACAAATTCCTCTCTATAGGTTGATAAAAAGTTTGTGGATGTACTGTTCTTGTGATTGGTCTTCATATTTCCATTGAACACATACTGTTTCTGAAAAAGCTTGAAGTCTGTCTGCTCGCATTCATCTACAAGAGTGCCTGTACCAAGTGCTGTCATAATCTGTTGAAGGTACTACACTGCAGATGGTGGATGTTGTATATATAAAAATTGTGTAATTGAGTTGTTGCATGCACACAAGAATTTTAACTTTTCCTTTGATTTTGTGTTCAGAGGTTGTGTTGGGTCCTGTGCCAGCTACACCAGGTGCTGGCATCATGATGGGTTCGTTGTCAAATGAGGAACGACAGAAATTAGAAGAAGAACGAGAAGGGTTGTACCAGCAGCTAGACGAGAAGGATGAGGAAATCAACCAGCAGTCTCAGTTTGTTGAGAAGCTCAAGGACCAGATGTTAGAACAAGAAGAGGTATTTCATTAATAATTGTTGTTTCATATTTGGACCCTTGCTGTCTGGATATTTGGGTCATCGATATATTACTTTAAAAGCTGTGAATAAATAAGCTGCCTACTTGTTGAGGCATCATTTGTCTTTTCAGTTATAATAGTATAATCAAGAATACAGTAATGATCAGGTAGTTATGCCTATTAATAAAAATCTGTGTGTGTGTGTGTGTGTGTGTGTGTGTGCGTGCACGTGTGCGTGTGCGTGCGTGCATGTGATTTTTGTAGCATAATAGGTGAAATAAGAAACCATTATAAGAAATTTATATAACATTTTATATAAATGTACTAGCTACTACTTAATGAAAATATTGAATTACTTATGTCATCGTCTTCCCTCAAGCGTTAGGCTCATGGCCTACTGCACTCTCATGTAGTCTGTTGTATGGATGTAGTGAACATAACTTTGTTGGGCTAACAGTAGACAGAGTTGAAATTGATATATACGAGGTGTGTTCATAAAAAGACCAAACATTTTGAGTAACACATCAATCCGCACAAACGACGCGCCGCGACTTTGTGCGCACCTAGCGATAGTTTTTGACAACAAACTACCACTTATTGTGTTCCGCTATTAGCAGTAGTCTTTGAGGTATATCACATTGAGTGGGGACGTGCACACGCTGGCTGGCGGATTAGTGACAAAGCGATTAAGAAAGACCGCGAGAACAATGTGTGCGTATGAAATTTTGCAGCAAAACTAGGTTAAAACTTTTCAGAGACATTCTGGTTTTCAATTAAGCATACGCAGAAGCCTGCGTGAGGCGAACGATTAGTTTAAGAATTTTTAAAGAGGGAAAAACAATGGTCGGTGCAGATCAAAGCGATATCGAAGATCATGGGAAGAGAGCTCGTGATGTGGTAACTCTAAATCATCGTTTAAATGCCGATACTTTCTGACAGAATCCATTTAAGATCGTAAAATTAAATTTTGATAGAAAAATTTAAATGTATCGTATCACTGAAAAATTCTTACTGTGTTTGTTGATGACGATCAGAAAGAGACCCATTTTGAAATCGGTCAGCAACTGCGTACCAATGCAAATGGTAATGAAAACTTTGGAAGACAATGGAAATAGCTCTGTAAAGATTTTACGAAGTCAGCAGCAAAATTTTATACACACACGTTGTGTTAAGATCTTCATTCTCACTTCGTTATAAATCCGCCGGACGGTGTGTGCCCGTGCCCACTACAGCGCGTGTAGCTCGAAGACTGAAGATCGTGACGGAACAGAGAAAACGGCATTCAGGTGTCAAAACCTGTCGCTAGCAGCACTTAATTCTGCAGCTCGCTCTATGCGCTATTTGACGTGCTACACAAATAGTTCAGTCTTTTTTTGAACACACCTCGTAAGAACACTTTTTTTTCGGTTGACAACATTCTTTTTATATCACTTTTAAAAGAAATATTTAAACTGTGCTATGATGTGGCATTTTCTTAGAGCCTGTATTAATACACTGGTCTTTTTAATAATAATTGTGCAATTTTCAAGAGATTTTCTCTATAATGTTGTAGGTTCTGTAATGTTTGAACAAGAGAAATGAGTTTCCAGTTCAATTTGACTGTTTTACATTTGTTGTTCTGTATGTCTGTCTTCTGTCTACTTGTAGGATGTTGTAATATTCTTTACTCTTTTTCACTTTTATTTACTTACCATTTTTTATACACTTCCATGCCACCAAGATCTGCCCAGAGTTCGTGTAAGCGTTTATTTGGAGAACAGAAATTAGGTTGTCTGAAATAAATGCTTTTGAGTCCATTTGTTTTCAAATGAATTTAATTTTATTTGTCATATTATTCTTCAATTCAGCATAATAAAAAAATTTAAATTGACTTACTTTCCATTATAACTAACAATATTCTTTCTCCCTCTTCTACACGTTTTACTATATGAACAATAAAGGATACATTGGTTATTTTAAAATTAACCCTGCTTTTATAAGATTACCTACAATCAAACTAGTTAAAAACAAAACCAAAAAATAGATATTGAAAACTTAAACTAAATTTACTTATCGCAAACCATTGTTATTCATTATGTAATTTTTTACTCACGCACTCAATCATATCTTTAAAATCCCCATTTTTAATACATAACTCTTTCAGTTTTATCAAAATTTAGACAGCTGTATAATTTGTTAAAAATTGTTCAAAAGGTATAAAATTGTTCAAACGTTACTCATCCTCGTAGCCTCTCTCCGGCGTTGCATCACTACCGTACGTGCACTTTTTTGTACGTTTTAACGTCCAAAATATTGATGAAAACTGTTCTAAACTTAAACTTGTGATGTGTATTACTTTTATTCACATTTTTATTGCTGTTTTACATTAACTCACTCTTTATTAGTCGACCGACTTGATAGTTTGCCCACGAGCACTATTTTTCTGACTGCGCGGTCTGAGGATTTTTGTCGACTGCCGTTTCCAAAATGGCTAAGCGTCCCTCTGTGCTAGGCAACTTGCTTCGTGATTGGCGGGTAGGATCTTGTGGCGTTCCCGTCATCTCGTATAAGGCGATAAGGAATTCTTGAACATGACTTTCACGTTGTGAAAAGGCGGCACACTTGCGCGCTCATACACATTCCCAGACTCTTAATTACTTTTGTACCTCGCTCGGCCTGACACCGAGCTAACCACAGGGTGTTAAAAAAATCAAGCCTTTGTGATCAAAAAATGTTGCCCAGCCGAGTTGACCCCAGATTATTACAATTATTATGAGAAATAAACAAAAAATGAACCCTCAGCCTTATTTGCCCCGTTACAATGTCTTACGATAATTTTTATACGTCTCATCAACCAATTTTCATAAAATGTAGTATGTGTATCCATACTTTTACTACCCCTCAGATCCCTGTTGTTTTCAAGATTAATCCTGCCCAAAAGTGCGGCAGGAGGCAAAAATGTGAGGGTCAGAATATTTTTTAACATCTTAATAATCCATGTGGGGTGTAAAAAGTAAAGATTGTAACCAGAATCTGAATTACAAGGTGTGACAATAAAGTAATGAGACTGATGTGATAAAAAATTGTACTCATGTTTTTAGTCAGCTGTAGTGTAATCACCTTCAAAGTAGTTCCCTTCTGCCTGTATACACTTACTCCAACGCTTCTGCCACTGCTGGTAACATGTCTGGAACTCTTCTTCTGGATTGTCATCTAAGACTAAGACCCTTGTCACAGCTCTTTGGACATCTTCTTTTGTTTGAAAATGGTGTCCCTTGATCGACAATTGACTTTCGGAAATAGAAAAAAGTCACAAGGGGCGAAATCTGGTGAATAAGGTGGCTGCGGTAGTACTGAAATGCATTTTGAGGTCAAGAACTGGTGTACAGAAAGTCCAGCATGAGATGGCACATTATCGTGATGAAGAATCCAATTATCGGCAATGTTTTAACGGACACGGATGACTCGTTTTCGAAGTCTTTCTAGAATTTCTTTGTATAAATATTGATTTACTGTTTCTCCAGGAGGCACCCACTTTTTATGAACAATGCCTTTGGAATTTGAAGAAGCACACAAGCATGCATTTCACTTTTGACTTCGACATGCAAGGGTTTTTTGGTCTGGGTGATCCCTTTGAACACCATTGCAAACTTTGACGTTTTGTCTCTGGATCATACTGGAAGAACCAACTCTCATCACCAGTGATAAAACAGTTCAATAACTCGGTTGAGTTCCACTTGTTCCAACAAATCAGCTGCCACATTTTTCCGTGCGTCTCGCTGTTGCTCTGTGAGATTTTTTGGCATCATTTTCGCACAAATTTTTCTCATTCCCAGATCTTCAGTTATTATTTGGTGAACAGTTTCCTGATTTATATTCACTTCTTCTGCAATCATTTTCACTGATAATATTCTATTGGCTCGTACAATTCAATTTCACGCACCCTGGCCGTGCTGACCTCTGTCCGATTGGTTGATGGTCTTCCACTGCGTCTTCATCTTCAACATTCGTTCTGCCTTCAGAAAACATTTTATGCCAACGAAAAACTTGAGCTCTTGACATAACCTCATTTCCAAAAGCCTTCTGAAGCTTACCGTACGTTGTCGTCGCATTCTCACCGAGTTTAACACAAAAAGAAATGGCATACCGTTGCGCAGTATTTCATGAGTCCATTTTCGTGACGAGAAACAAAAACATATGTTCACTTACTACACCACTACACGAGACTGAGAGATCGCACCGATGTGCTGCTTGGACTAGTAGTGGCGGGAAGATCAAGGTCAAAGATGGTGTGATTATGCAGGCTGCAGGGTTGCCACGTCACACATGAAAAAATCAGTCTCATTACTTTATTGTTGCGCCACTCGTATAATGTGGAGTTTTGGAAATTTCAAAATTTTGAGTGACCAGAGCCCAAAACAATGCATCAAATTTTTGAAAAAAAAACTTGAAAAAATCTATGTTCAGTATCAGACTGAAGAAAATTTAACCCAAATATGAATTTGTACTTTGATTTGTTTAATTTGTGAACAGCATGAGCTGAAAATGAAATTAAATTTAAAAAAAAATTGTTAAAGTATAGGTGGAGCATCAAATTATAAGAAATTTTATTCAAAATACAAACTTGATATCTTGAATAATTTGACAAAATCAATATCTGTCAGCACTCCTTGAAAAGTTTGGACTGTCTTCAGGAAGTTTATAAACCCTGTTTACAAAAAGCTATACATATTGTTATCAGTTAATAGTTAAAAAAAAATATAAAATATGAGAAATTTTGTTTGGCCATCTCCTTATGTATCTCGGCTAACTAAGAATCGTGCATACCAAAAATTTTACTCAGAGTTTTAAAAATAAAAATTTATTAATTTAATTTTTTCAAACACTTTTTGCTACAGTCTATTTCTTGATGCATATATAATTTATTTAATACAGTAGAGCGTCGATAATCTGGAGCGTCAGAAATCTGAACCTTGTCCCAGAAAAATTTGATTCGTCGGCAGCGGTATCAAAATCGAGATTCCAATAAATCGGGAACGTTTTTCGCAAGCTTGTTCAAATTACTGAATGTCTTTGAGCCTAGCCTCTATGCAGTGTTATAGTAGACGAACGGGTGGAAGAAAATGTTTTAGATGAAGTTACGTCATTATTAAAGTTAATGCCAGGTTTCGAAGACTGCGACGAAAACGATGTAAGCGAATGGTTAGAAAGTGATAAAAAATGACCATGGATATCAAATTTTAAATTATGAAGAAATAACTAACACTATAGCTGAGGTCGAGCTCCCAGATGGTAACGAAAAGGACGAAAGTGAAGACATCGCTGATGAGGCATCAGCCGTGCATGTCGATGCATTCAACACATTGGAAACTGCAATGTCTTGGCTGGAAAAGCAGCCCGAATGCTCTACTATCCAACTTTTGTTACTAAAGAGACTCAAGAGACCTGGCCTCCAATAAACCCACCTCAAGCCTTGTTTAAAAAAAAAATTTGCATCTTTTTTTCATAGTTCTGATCTGCGTAATGAAATTTCTTCAGAATTTGTGATTAAAAAATGTTTTATACAATATTTGTGTAAGTGTTTGGAATAAATATATCGAAAATGATGTTTCTAACCTAACGCTGAGTTTTCGTAAGTACCCCGTCTATCCTTATACTTTAAGTAGTAATTTTTTGTAAGTTATGTGTTCGAAAATCCGGACAAATCAATAATCCGGACTGGGTCGAATACCAATTAGTCCGAATCATCGACGCTCTACTATATTTATAATTTCTTTACCTCATGATATTTTTCCCCTTATTTGGAACATGTTTCGGAAATCCTATTGTTCCCATCCTCAGCCTTCCTGAGTATCTGATTCTAATCAGAATTAAATTACATTTAATTTTTTCTAATAATAAATATGTTTTGTTCATAAGTGAGGGAGTTCTGCAGTTCATGAGGAAGCGTAATAGTTGTAAAGTGAGCATGTTACAGTTCTGTTACTGCTACAGTCCTTGTTAAAATGTTATATCGGATGACAGCTGCTAGACTTGTTTGTTCTCTGCTGAAGGCTTCAATTATTATAATTTCTGTGCAAATTCAATGTATTTTGATTTACATTAGAATTAGTTGCAAGCACATTGTTAGTTACTTTTTAATTGTAATCAAAATAAGACAGGGTACTGCTGAGTAGTAAGGTTCTCTTAGAATACTTTAACAAACCTTAAAAGCACATGGAGCGTGCTGTGTAAGTTGAATTGTTGAATATATCTTACAGTTACAACTGCTAGCTCTAATATTACAACATTTATATACATTTGATAATCCATTTTCTGATCAAAAATTCATTAATCTTATTGATTACCAAACAAGACGTTTCTGTACCCATTATTAAATTATTATTTAATTCCTTATTAATTATTAATTTAGTTAAAATTAATTCCTTATTAGGAACATGGCTTACGTAAGGAAGTTATATTAAGGTTGTAGTTTTCAGTAAGTTTTGTATACACGTGTAGGTATTGCCCGCAGGTGATGTCAAGAGTTTATGTTGACCAAGATTCTGCCTGATGCTTAGCTCATATATAGATAGGAATCTCTATGTTATTGCATTGAAAATGTTTTCCATAAATCATGTAGAAAAGTCTGTTTACTCTCTAATACATTGTAGTTTCATGCCAAGTTTCATGCTGCTTTAATAAAATTCTTTTTTTTATTGACAGCATCATATTACACTATAATACATAAACTGTATTATGCATTAATATATACAAAATTTGTGTTGCAGTTAATAGCATCTACTCGCAGAGATTACGAGCTTCTACAACAGGAGATGAACCGTATTACACAAGAAAATGAGAGTGCAAAGGAAGAGGTGAAAGAAGTATTGCAAGCTCTCGAGGAATTGGCTGTGAATTATGATCAGAAATCACAAGAAGTTGAAACAAAGAACAAGGAGAATGAAAGCCTTACAGAAGAACTAATGCAAAAGCAGGTATGTGAGTGCTTGTGTGTCTATATTCAGAGTATGGGCTGTGAAAGAGTTCACGCCGTGCAAATGTAGGTTATTCCTCCCAAATTTTGGAACCTCTCACAGCGTGCTATGTCGTAAACTACCTCCAGTAATATTATTCATAGTTTATCATTGCCCAGGTTTTTTGAATGTGAAGGTCATGTTCTCCACCATTAGACATTTCTTCAGCAGTGTATTTCATTTACAGCTTTATCTCTTCTTTTTTATCTAAAGGCAGATCTGGTCATTGTTACCAGGAACTTCCAACCCTCCACAGTTTATAATATTAAGCATTAAAAATTCAGCTCTTGTATTCGTTCACATATTGTTGAAGTACTTCCTTCAACTCTCTGTGAAGTACTTTCTTCCTTGGCCAGCCTCTCTGTGTTCAGAATAACTGTAAGTGTCTGGACGTATGGACTAGAAAGTTTATTTTTCTTGTTTCTATTCCTTTTATATGATTTTCATTCCCATTTTACTTCTTTAAAATGTCAATGGTTGTTTTTCTCGCTTTCTAACTTTTTCATATTAAGTTTATATACAAGTGGAGCATAAGTTGCATGACATAAATGTATTTTGTAGTAGCGTCTATTGTTCATCTTGTTATTTGAAGTAGCAGTCTCTGTAATTCACTGTAATTCCAACTTTGTCTGGTTGTGGTTTAGGACTTGAAAACGGTGGAAACACTGAAAGGCCTCGTCCGGAACATGACAAGTAGCAGTTCAGCAAGTAAACATGACGAAGTTGGAATAACATCTATTGATGAAATGTTTTGTGTGATTTGGTCATTAACCAGACACAATTTTAAAACATTTTGTAGGTTCAACATTTATTGTTGTCATCGTGAACTGTATATGGGTAATAATTAATAATGAATAAACATTAACATGAGAGTCTCCAGGTGGTCTAGTGGCTAGCACGTGCGGTTCATGTGCGCATAATCCAGGTTCAATTCCTGCCGGGGCTCAGTACAGTTTGCATTCAGTGTCGTGAGGCAAAGTGAGTAGCTGCTGAGATAACGGCAGTGCCTGATGGGTGTGAATACCGGGACTAGCGGCTGGCGATGCATTGTACTAGCCATCTAAACACAAAAGCCGTGTGATATGCCTTGGTCCTTTACGGACTGTTGAGGAGAGGTTTTTTTTAACTAACATACAGATATCATTAGTAAAGAAGTAAGTAATAATCATTTAAGGAATGTATTTATGAAACATTATAATCATTCATGTTGATATAAAAATAATAATATGTGTAATAGTTAGTATTTTTATACAAAACTCACACACACTTTTGCAATTGTACAAAACTCACTCAAAAATGATGCAATTATCATTTACAGCCATAAAATATGCCTTTTGATTGTTTGTTTGTTAGTATTAGTTTCCTGCCCAACGGTATCTACTTGATCCCACAGGATTTTATGTTGCTCATCCCATCCCATTATGTGTTCAGCTAATTTAATTTAGATATGTTAATATTCCCTTCATAGAGGGATGTATCTATATTTGATTATGTAATATCTTCATATAAATACACTGCAAATAGGTTTATTTTCACATGACGCACGTTTCACAGAAATTATTCTGTATCTTAAGAGATTTGTTTGGATTGTGATTGATTGTTTCGCTTACAATACAGCTAACATGTGCTGTTAATTTTTGTTTTGTGTTGTGTATGGTAAGCTGTATTGTGTACTAATTTAGTTAGCTGTACTGTAAGCAAAACATTCAATTACAATTCAAACAAACCTCCGAAGATACAGAATAATTTCTGTGAAATGTGCGTCAGGTAAAAATAAACCTACTTGCAGTGTGTTTATGTGAAGATATTACATAGGAGACCTGCAAGAAACTCTATGAGTTACTTACAAAGGAATAATATTTGATTATATATAAATTTGTATGTGTTGGATTTGCCTAGCAGTCAGTGTATTATATGAAGGTACATTTTGATTTTATTTTTAGTCTTCATTGAATTCAACGTCATCGGAACTGCAGCAGTTGAAAGATATGTCGACCCACCAGAAACGACGGATCACCGAAATGTTAACCAACCTACTGAAAGACCTAGCTGAAATTGGTGTCGCTATTGGTGGTGAGGGCGAAATGAAGGTAATACCCTTTACATGCTCCCAAAATAGTAGGGAACTCTTTTGATGGTTATATTCTGTAACTGATGAAAGAAAGTTGTTTTATGACAGAGTAGTTTGGAACTGCGAAGACTATGTTACTTTTTGTTAGCAGTAAATTTTTTAGAGTTAATTTGAATATAAATTGTTTAAGTATACATAATTTAATACTCCGTTAGTTATTATTTGAAACTTGTTACCATGCAAGATATCAATATAATTAATTGTATCTTTTTTTGTCCCCTTTGAAGTTATGTCTTTCTATATTTGTTTCAGTTTCCCACACATTTCTGTAATGCACTTTTTGGAGTAGTCTTCAGATCGCTCAGGATTTTATTATGTTTCAGCAGTCACAAATGTCGCCTCTTTTTTTTTTTTTTTTAAAGATCGATTGGGGACATATCTGATGAACATGAGAGTTGGCGTCATTATGATGTATTTTTTTGTATAGAATTCTTGAACAAACAATGATTGTGTGTGCTAATGCATTATCATAAGTCATTTCCATATCCTTCCATAAATGTGGTGGTTTTGTTCAGTGCTTACTGACCATAACAACTATTGAGAAAATTTTTGGAATACAATATCACAGTCTTCTTTGAACTATAGCAATCTACAACCTATTCACAACTGTCTTTGAGCTTTCATACCATTTGTAAACAGCTCGTTCATGCATTTCATACTCACCAAAAGCCTTTTGTAACGTTTTTCCCCTGTTAGAGCAATTTATCTCATTCGTTTACATCAGATTTAATTCAGGCTCTTCAGTGTTCCACTGAAGAAAGTTACAAATTTAGTCAAATACACTATACAAATTTTGTCGGGCTACAAACATATAGAGCTCTACAAATACTTAGAGGAATCACAGACAGGTGTACTAATATAACTGGAAAACAGTTTTGACTTTTCAACTCTTATATTGATTCACAGGCATACATTGACTTTTATGTTTCACTGTAGTCTTTATTTAATACTTTTCTGAAAAATTAATAATTTAAATTAACCTAGCTCTTATTTTAATTATGAACTATACTGTGGTTGAGGTGTAGATATTTACATAATTTTTCTAAAACAGACATCTATGAATTTTTATACATGTTTGTATGTTAAGTCAGACAGGGAGAGGCCTTAAGACATAATCGCGTAATGTAAAACCATTATGCATGTTCAGAATTTGTTGTTTTGTATAAATGGACAATGCCTTGTCCATTATGGTAAATTGGATACATTTACCAGTATTTCTGTGATTTTAAAAATGTAGCATACACACTGCATTCCTTTGTCTGCACTTCCAAATATTATTTATATTTAGATAGTGTCTGTGAGTGTGTTCCACACCACAAAGTAACGCACATTTCTATTGCACTGGTAAACATTTATGTTAGAAGCATGAAATATATATATCATGAGGATTGTCCAGAAAATAATGACTGACTTAGAATTATAAAAATTGATATTTCTTTAAAATGTTTCAGTAAAATTTGAAGGAAACCAGACTTTATTTCTTAACATAATACTGAGGACACTGAGATGTACTGCATGACTTTCTTTTCAGCTAAAAAATTATCCTTAAGAAATTATAGTTCTCATAGGAAAGTCTTCAAACATTTTGAATAGATGAGAGTATGATTGCTGAATCATGGCTGTGTGAGAGGATGCTGAGATTATAAGAAATCCACCTGTCATGCAGTTGACTGTAGAAGTGCATTGTTATATTTTATACTGACTAATTTCTCCAAAATTTGTTTGGGATTGTGGAACAAAAGTTCTTGAGAATTTGACATTAACTTTGGAATTTCTGATTGCTGTTCTTTCCGATACTGGTCCCAGAGCATTGAAATCGTGAATGCACTTCTTGCTTGTCGGCAGGATTTGGTTGAACTTGTAAAAGTGTTTGGGGTAGTAGGCTGATAATGATGCCATTCGAAACCTAGGTGTTTTGAATCTGAAGTGCTGTTGTAATGCAGGTTACTACTGCTGCCACACTGAAAAACTTGTCACATTCTTCTTGAAACGTGTAAAAACTTTAGCACATGCCATGGTTGTAATGTTTCGTGCTTTGCACACAATCTTACACAAATATAATTTTATTCCAGACAATTGTTTGTGGGCAAATTTACCAAAACTGTATATGAAATACCTAGGAATAACAGATTAAAATATGGTACTACTGTTTTTATTGACGGAATAAGCTTTTTAATCACCATCAGTTGTTGCCCTCAATGATAATGGAGCATTCCTCAGAACGATTGTTTATACTGCTTTTCCTAAGGATTCAGCGCATTCATTTTTTATAGCCTTCACTCATATTTTCCCTCCATACACAGCAGTAAGTGTCCTAAGAAATTCTCATGGTTCTGTCTATTGAATATTCAAAATGTAAGCCATTTGAAAGTCAAATTCAGTTAAATAACATTACTTTAATTATTTTAAAATATTTTGTAAACTGTTAAAATGGGTACACAACACATTATACTCTTACTTAGTTCAAATTTTTCAAATTTACGTTGTGTTCTTGGGCATGCCATCATATACTCTCATCAGTGTCTGTCTGTAATTAGGTCATCTGTCTATATATTGTTACGACATCACAGAACACTCTACGTGTTTGTCAAATGTGCCAGAAGAATCTCGCTCTACTGTGTGTGGCATACTTGTTTGTAGACGCATTTGCGAGAGTCTTCTCGATGCCGCCAGCCGTGTGGACTGTGTCAAGGCCGCAGTTAATTACGTAGTTCATACGGGACGCTAAGACACAATTAGGAATCATCTAGATTTTTGGCGGCTATAAATACATGGCGGCAGCGGCCTTAAGTCAGTATAGCAGCAATATATTTACAGTTCGGTTCGAGAGTTATTATCGGGCGACATTACTGTGCGCGTTCAAGTGGTTATTAGTTAAGTATTGTGTTTTATAATCGGATGGTATATTGTAATACAGTTGTGTTTTAATATTAGTTGACATTTATTTGCGTGTGAACAATTTTTATTTGATTTGTTATAATAGACTGTGTTGTTAATTACGAACTGTTAACTGTGAAAATTAAAGCTGGTGATTAGTGACTTAATTGGTGTCTTGTACTTATTTTGTTTCCACTGTACCTACGACGATCAAGTAGACCGTTGTAACAGTGGTGTCCGAAGTGGGATAGAACGGTTAACAGTGGAAACAGTGGATACTTTGTACAAGACGAGTGTGATTCGTAATTAATCGAAAAACAATGGATGCCAGTCAGATGATGGAAAATTTCCAGGCGCTGTTGTTGCAGACAGAAGAACGACGACGACAGGATTCAGAGAAAGCGGAAGAGAGACAGAAAACCCTCTTGCTGGAAGCAGAGGAAAGACGCAGACAGGAGGCGGAAGAAGCAGAAAGACGACAAAAAGAAGAACGAAGACAAGAAAGAGAAGAAGCAGAAAAACGACAGGATGAAAAACGCAGGCAGGAAAGAGAAGAGACAGAGGAACGGCGACGACAGGAAACGGAAGATATCAAAGCATTAATACAGGAGCAGAAACAGATTCAAGAACACAGTACAGCAGAATTGGGTCTCCTACGAGGTGAGCTTAATAAACAAGTTACTAAAATATCTGAAGTAGAAAAATCTGTCTTGACTGTGGAAGAAGTTATGTCAACAAAAATATCTGCAGTAGAAAACTCAATGGCAAACATAAGAGAACAAATTAAAATTGATGTTGAACAGTGCATGAAGATTCAACCAAAACAAATTTCTGAACAGACTGTACCAGTGATCAAGACAGAAAAAGACACAGAAAATAAGTTAATAGAAAAAGCCACTTTGCCTGCAGTAGGGACAGTTCATGTCAAAGCTCCAATCTTTGACAGAAGCAGTCACTGGGCAACGTACCTCCGCCAATTTGAAGCTGCTGTGTGCGCAAATAATTGGACAGAGAAAGACGAGGCTGTTTCACTCATTCTTGCATTAAAAGGACCTGTGGCGGAATTACTATAGAAAGTGCCACCTGACAGCCAAAACACCTATGCTGAATTGATAAAAGCTCTAGAATTACGGTATGATGATAAACATTTGCGAGATGTGTACTGCACTCAGTTGAGAGCAAGGCGACAGTATTCCGAGGAGAGTCTTCAAGAGTTTGAAGCAAGTATCGACAGACTAGTTAGACTGGCCTACCCTGAAGTGCCAGAGTTTTGCGATGCAGACATTTACTGCCAGTGTCCGAGGTAACGAACGACAGCAAGTGTTACGAATGGCAAGACACCAGAACAGTGCGGACGCCCTGGTACATGCTTTGCAATTTACCACCAAATCAGCGTCTGGTTGGACAAGTCATAAAGTGTGCGCGCTAAAAGATCGCGACGGCACAGACGATGAGGAAGAAGAACAAGGAACAGAGACTCCATGGTCGGCGCCACAGAATAAAATAAGAAAGGATGGAAGACCGAAGTGTTATAGATGTGGGAAACCTGGACATCTACAACGAGATTGTCGGGTTAGAATTCAGCAGCAGGGAAACGAGCAATAGTCGGTACAACGGGGCGTGTGCTGACTAACTGGAGGAACGAAGCCCCTAGACAATACGCAATTTCTACACTTCAGAAAAACAGCGGGAGCTTGGTAATTACTGGATTTGTTCAAGAAAGGCCAACCTCGATTATAGTTGACACAGGCGCAACAGTTTCTGTTGTGCGCCCCAACGTGGTGAAAGATCTCAAGCCAATCTGGTGTTCTTGCAGCTTGCGAACAGCTACTGCACGGCCTGTTAAAGTGTATGGAAAAGTGGAGATACACCTACGCCTCGGTCGACTTGAGTTTAATCATCAAGTACTTGTTGCAGACATTGTGGATGAAGCAATTCTTGGTGTGGACGTTATGAACGCATACGGATTTATAGTCGACTTCAAAAACAATGTCTTGAGAATCGGAGGTGAAGAGGTAATGGTATCAACAATGATGACAGCAGAAAAATCGATGGACATCATAAACCAAGTGGCCGTAACTGTTCCGCCAAACTCTGAAAAGATCATCATGGTTAGAACCGAAGTAGATAATAGGGGCAACCAGTGCTCTATATTCGAACCCCAGGTAGTCAGCACACCGGGCCTACTAATTGCCAGAAGTTAAGTAAAACCTGATGAAACCGGAAATGTACCGATTAGAGTGGCAAATATTTTGAATCAAGCTATCACTTTACAAAGCAATACACTCCTAGGCAAATTGACTTCTGTGGCCTGGGTAGCCAGAATGACGCAACGAAGATCCAGGGCTTTGGCTAATTCCAAATTACCAGAGGAACTGCAAGAATTATTGAACAGATCTTCTAATGACCTCTCAAGTCGTGAGGTAAAAGAACTCGGACAGTTTTTACACGAATTCAAAGATTGTTTTGCAGTTCGGGGACAGTCACTGGGAAGAACGTCCCTTGTGCAACATCGCATCAATACGGGGGACACAACACCGATACGCCAACCTCCTCGAAGGCCTCCATTATCTAAACAAGAGGAAATGTCTCGGTTAGTATAGGACATGTTGGCAGAGGGAGTAATCGAACCTTCGTCAAATGCTTGGTCTTCTCCTGTAGTGCTGGTAGCGAAGAAGGATGGTGGATTGCGTTTCTGTGTAGACTACCGGAGGTTAAATGACGTTGCAAAGAAAGACTGCTATCCATTACCTCGCGTTGACGATACACTCGACACGTCCGGAGCACAGTGGTTTCCACATTGGACCTGAAGAGTGGATATTGGCAAGTGGGTCTTCATCAAGAAGACAAGGAAAAGACCGCTTTCTCGACCTCAAGTGTCTTATTCCAATTTAACGTTATGCCATTTGGACTCTGTAATGCACCGGCAACATTTGAGAGATTGATGGACCTGATACTCCGAGGCCTGACGTGGAAAACTTGCCTTGTTTACTTAGACGATGCCATAGTGATCGGGAAGACTTTCGAAGACCATTTGGAAAACCTTAAGGAAGTTCTAACTAGAATTCACAGTGCACAACTGAAGCGGAGTCCGAAGAAGTGTTCTCTATTCCAGAAGGAAGTACAGTATCTGGGCCATCTGGTTTCGACATCGGGTGTTAGCATGGATCAATAAAGTAGACACCATAAGAGACTGGCCAGTTCCAAAGAGTAAACACGAAGTTCGGAGTTTCCTGGGGTTATGCTCATATTATCGACATTTTGTGAAAGGCTTTGCTACTATTGCTAAACCACTACAGGAGCTAATAGAAAATAAACTAAACTTCCAGTGGTCGAGAGAGAGTGACCAAGCATTTAGAACTTTGAAGACTGCATTATGTTCGCAGCCAATTCTCGCTTTTCCAGCTTCCGAAGGGAAGTACATCGTAGACACAGACGCAAGCAATACTGGTATAGGAGCAGTTTTGTCTCAAGTGCAGAATGGTGAAGAACGAGTAATAGTGTATTCCAGCAAGACGCTTTCTAAACCAGAGAGAAATTATTGTGTTACAAGGAGAGAGTTGATGGCAATTGTCAGAGCTTTGGAGCACTTCCATAAATAACTCTATGGGAGAGAGTTTTCACTACGTACCGACCATGCCGCGCTTGCATGGCTCTTGAGATTTAAAAATCCAGGACAGTTGGCAAGGTGGCTCGAACGTCTGCAAGAGTACAACTTCAAGGTACAACATCGGCGGGGGCGTCTGCATGGTAATGCAGATGGCTTATCACGAAGACCTTGCCCGGAAGACTGCCGACATTGCTACAGAAAGGAAGAACAAAACTCAAGCCATCACTGTAGATTTCCTGGCTGACGGCTGGACAACACAAGACTGTCGACAAGAACAGATGACTGATGAAGACGTTGGACATATCTTGACAGCAAAAGAGGAAGGTTGCCGTTCGGATTGGCAAAATATCTGCCATGATTCCGAAGTCCTGAAGGGCTACTGGGCACAATGGGAATCTCTCACCTTAGAAAACGGATTGCTGAAAAGGGCTTGGGAAAGTGCAGATGGATGAGATGTGGTCATGCAGTTGATAGTTCCCCGAAGTAAAGTGCAGTCTGTTTTGAAGGAGATGCATGATGGAACATCTGGAGGCCATCTTGGCGTTAACAAAACCCTTGACGAAATACAGAAGCGATTCTATTGGCTTCATGTTCGCCACGACATAGCGGAATGGGTTTGGACGTTTGAAATATGTGCTGCAAGCAAGGTGCCACAAACCAGAAGCAGGGGAAAAGGTTGTTGATGAGAACCAAACAGACTGGGACCAACGTATACCACTATTCCTCATGGCGTATAGATGATCAGTACACGACACAACCGGGATGACTCCAGCAAAATTGGTGTTTACGTGGGAGATTCGTCTTCTGGGGGATTTAATGTTCGGATCACCTGAGACTCAGTCCCAAGAGCCGCAGAACTATTCCTCGCAATTAGAAAACCAACTGCGAGAAATGAATCGCTTGGTAAGAGGACGGCTGAAGATTGCCAGTGATAAAATGAAAACTCGGTATGACATTCCCAGCAATAGTGTGGGTTTCTAAGAAGGAGATCAGGTCTGGTTGTTCAGTCCAAAGCGCTGTCGTGGTTACTCACCTAAGCTTCAGTCTAACTGGGAAGGACCCTACACTGTGAAAAAAAGAATTAACGATGTTGTTTATCGGATTCAACAGGAAGGACAGTGAAAGTTCAAGGTCGTCCACCTAGATCGCCTGGCTAAGTACTACTTCAGAGATGGTTTGCCAGTTCGGGACGAACAGGCTTAAGGAGGAGGCAGTGTTACGACATCACAGAACAATCTATGTGCTTCTCGAATGTACCAGAAGAATCTCGCTCTACTGTGTGTGGCATACGTGCTTGTAGACGCATTTGCAAGAGTCTTCTCGATGCCGCCAGCCGTGTGGACTGTGTCAAGTTCGCAGTTAATTACGTAGTTCATACGGACGCTATGACGCAATTAGGAATCTTCTAGATTTTCTGCAGCTATAAATAAATGGTGGCAGCGGCCTTAAGTCAGTATAGCAGCGATATATTTACAGTTCGGTTTGAGAGTTATTATCGGGGAACATTACTGTGCACGTTCAAGTGGTTATTAGTTAAGTGTTGTGTTTTATAATCGGACGGTATATTGTAATACAATTGTGTTTTGATATTAGTTGACATTTATTTGCGTGTGAACAATTTTTATTTGATTTGTTATAAGAGACTGTGTTGTTAGTTACGAACTGTTAACTGTGAAAATTAAAGCTGGTGATTAGTGACTTAATTGGTGTGTTGTACTTATTTTGTTTCCACTGTGCCTACAATGATCAAGTAGACTGTTGTAACAATATTTAACATTGTCTTCCTGAGTTGTTCTGGGTCTACCTGTAGGTAAACAGGTACAGGTATACTTGTAGGTATTCTGAATTGTATCCTGTCGTTTGCTTCAACCAGTTAGTCAGTTACCTTAGTCAGATATTCATCTCTTCTTTCTGAATAATTACTACTGTATGTGCGCGCGATTTGTCCATTGTCATTGATTGCTTTGTGTCATGATCATTAGCTGTAGGTTATGTGCGTTAGCCTCTTTATCAATGTCAGATCTACCAAAAGGAGTTTTCTAACCTGGTCTTTCAGAAGTTTCCATTTCTGCTCCTAAATCAAAATTCACATATGGTTGGAATAATGGTTTATACAGAAGAGTGGCCTAATGTTGCCAGATTTCACTACAAGACTTTGGTACCTTCTTTACTTGGTCTAGTGTTGTACAGTTTAAATACTCTGACAAAGACTTGTCTATTTCAGGGTATCAATGTGGTGTAGTTTGTAATTAGTTTTATAAACACATTTTCTTGTGTCAGTTGATGAAAATTGGTGGCAGTAAGACACTAGAACAGGAGTGCAAATTACTTTAACTTCATAATCACCTTATTATTATGGACAAGCTAGCATCGAAATCAAAAAGTTCTTGAAACAAAATATGATGCACAGTCCTTTGTCTGGAAGTTTCCCATTGGCAGTGTGTACCTGGTAAACAAATTTACAAAAGCCAGTTTTACTACTAAAAATAAAGTATTCTTAGTTACTACTTTGTTTAAGCCCCAGTATAAATTTCTTTTTTAGATTTGTGAAAAACATTACATTATGTGGAAGTCGGGGAAAGTTTCCTTTCAGTGAGGTATTCACCATTGTCATCATCAACCGTGGCTCTACAATCCTTGGTGGGTCTTGGGCTGCTCCAAATGTCGATTCCATTTCTCCCTATTGCATGGCTTGGCTTTCCGAGGATGTCTTCTGTCTGGTCTTTGAATCTACTTCGGGGTCTTTCCCTTTTTCTACTACCCATTGGTTTCTGTAGAAAATATGTTTTGTAGGCTGTCCTTCACCATTCTCTCTTACGTGTCCAACCCACCGTACCCTGTGTATTTTGACTAGGCTGGCTCTTTGTAAAGATGGTATAGTTCATAATTATAGCAGCTACGCCACATTCCATTTTCTTGTACTCCTCTAAATATTGTTCTTAGAATCCGTCTTTCACAGCAACCTAGAAGTCTCGCTATTTTTTGTGATCGTACAGGTTTCTGAAACGTATGTCAGCATGGGCCTGATAAGTGTTTTGTAGAGTTTGCATTTTGTGGTTCTTGAGATGAAGCTAGATGTAGGTAATATGTTTTATTTGCGAGATATATTCTTATTATTATTTCAGTGTTGATTTCATTAGTGCTGTTTATCTGGGAGCCAAGATATATCAACTCTTTTACTGTCTATATATTTTTTGTGCCTATTTCAAGGTTTATATACCATTGTATTCTGTAGAATTTTCTCTGACTATATTGTAATTATCTATTTAATTACAAATACAAATACATAAAATTATTTATTTTCCACTTACCTTGAAAATCGTTTTTTAGTCCAGAGTTACGTCATACGAACTTCTAGGATACAAGCATGATTTAAGGTTGTGTGAATGACTTACGCAACTCGCTTTTTATGAAGAGAAATTAATTAAATTTTTATTTTTCATTTAAAATGTTCTATATCAAATTATTCGTTATTCAGTTATGTACGTGTAACAACACTCTAGTACTTTTAGTCAAGTTTTGAATTGAATACAACTTCCTTGAAATAATTGAAACATTATATGGTACCATTAAACTTATTCAATGCATCTTACCTTATTATATACATCAGACAGCCCAGTCTGCTCTCACACACACACACATTCAATTTTTATACCCCTTTATTTTAAAACCCCATTTTTAATTAACCATGATATATTTTGATACTCCGGCCGGCCACGTGGAGTTATCCCGACTTCGCGTTGAATCGCACATAATTTTTTCTTTCTGTTATTTACGGAAACGAGTTCTTAATTCATTTTTCGTGGACCTGTTCTCACAGTGGGATGTGGCCGAACTTTCACTCACTGTTGTTTGATATTAAAACATTAACTTTTAAAAGCCCGGGTTGCCGGGCAACCTGCGCCGGTTGAAGTCGGTGATTCTCTATACGAGATCACTGGACTTCTCTATACGAGATCCCAACACCATAAAATCGAACAGACACGCACCACAGCGCACCTAACCTTCTAACATGCAACCCCAAAAATCCAAATCCCTGGTCTTATATCATGCCAGATCCTCAACCGATATGTTCCCCCTTATCATGCACACTGGGCTGCCTTTAGCAGTTACTGGGCTTGTACACACACTTATAACTACATCCTAGCAAAACTTTCATTTCTACTTTCAAAAATTTATTTAAGTTAAAATCAAACAGCTATTTTCTTCAAAATCAAAAATAAAATCTTTGATTTGAATTGATTAATTCTCTTTGTTATTATTGATAATTAGAAAACAAATAAATGGAACATTTGTTAAAAACATGAACTTCCTTATACTAACATTTGATTATACATATATGCTAAACAATATAATTCCATAAAAAACAATAGTAATACACCTTAACAATAATACACTTGAAAATTAAAACCTCAATTAGACGGCAGGCACAAAAATCAATTTTTTTTGTTTCAAAAAAATTTAAATTTATTAAAATATATTTTTTCTCAATATTAAAATTATTTAAATTTATTTAAATTAATTAAGAAACAAAATTGGCATCACTTCATTGCCAAAACGGGTCTAGTATAGAACATCACCCATCAGCTGATCAAACTGGGTCAAGTCAAGAACCTTGACCTACACAAGTTATACATAAGTTACATCAGAAAATACATTGAACCTCTTTAAAATTCTATCTTTAAACACAAAAACATAATAAAATAAGACATTTAAAATTAACAAAGTATTAATACCATTGACAATAAAATTGATCTTTAAATTAATCCAAAATTACACATTTTACCACTATACTTTACTCTCAAATTCTATTAAAGTTTGTCACTTGTTTCAATTAAAATTTTATATGTTTACTATAACTCTCTTTCATTCATATTCTCATTCCCGGTTAGTTAATAATCATACTAACTCGATATACCACTTGATATGCATACATTTATAATCTTTACCCCTCTGACTCTAATACTCATTAACAGCTTTAACTAATATGACACCCATCTCTATCAAAACATCTATCAAACACTCTAAACCCA
Organism: Magicicada septendecula; assembly: GCA_034769895.1. Taxonomy (NCBI): domain Eukaryota; kingdom Metazoa; phylum Arthropoda; class Insecta; order Hemiptera; family Cicadidae; genus Magicicada; species Magicicada septendecula. The sequence goes on from CM068374.1 coordinate 421,908,635, forward strand.
ACTTACTACTCAACTCAATTCGCCTCATTCTACCCTTATAAAAAAATACTCCTAACCCTTTGGACTCAGTATGTGGGTCCCCCCCCAAAAAAAACCTCATTCCCTTATGTTGGTTCCTGGATTCTACCTAAGGCAACCCTTTCCGACGCTAAACGGTCCCTTCCCGTCCCAGCCCTTTTGTTGCGGACTCCTACCACACTATCCCCTCTTACAAAATTCCCATCAACTAATTACCATTCTCATTACATCACTTCAATTACAACAAAATATCATCATTTACTTATTATATCAATCATTACTCTACATATATTCCCCATATCTACTGTGTCACTATCAATACTTCTCAAATTCTACATTACATTAATTCACAACAATATTATTCATCTCTATTACCACCTTAAACTTAACATGGACTGATCTACATGTCCCAACAAAATATTAATCACCCAAAATCTATCTTTTATAATCTTTCACAAATCATTTAAAATTCTTAAATATATCAATTTATTTTCATCATTTAAAATAAACTCTTTAACACATTAAAATCGCTATATTTAAACATTAATTACCTTCCATTTTCCTCATATTCAAACATTTAACTAACTTGACAAAATTGCAAATCATTCATAAGTGACATTTTACAGCTGATCAGCTGATTTTCTTAGCAAGGTGAATAACCTTACTACAGATGCATTCTACAAGTTTCTGAAATACATATTTTTATAATCCTTATATCTAACATACTATACATAATTAGTACACATCTACATCGCTTCATTGTTTCCCCCTTTTCTGACTCTGGTACAATTAGGTAAACCACCTGCCGGTCGGTCTAGGTGTTTACTTGGTTATAACCACATTTCAGAATTATATAGATTACATATTTCTTCAATCCCTATATCTCTAACACAATAAAATAATACATTTATGAGACAGAATAAACATAATATAATAAACATACGAACACCTATTTACCAAATCATAATACAATCATTTAATTAGTGTAATAGCGAGTTATCATCTTTACGTTATGAAATTTTAATTCGTTGCTCACCTGAGCAACCCCCCAGCCACACACACTATTGTTTTTTCTGTTGGACTGTGGCGCCCATGTGCCTCCACAAGGACGGCATAGTTGGAGGAATTTGACATCTCTGTGTCCTTGCTTCAGCGTTACATTTGAAAGATTTAGACATCGACATATCTTTGTTATATAATTATGCACCCTTAATGCGGGTCTACGACCTGGCTTTGCTGTTCCTCCTCGAACAGAGTGGCAGCCGCTGTTCCATAGTTTCCAGGATTTCCCCTAGTTTCACCCCCCATTAATTTCTAGTATAACCCAATTTCAAGCCAGCTATGGTCAAGGGACTTAAACTGTGGCCATAGCTGACCGCTAGCCAAAACCACGATTAGTGCTGGTAAGGCAGTAATCGCCTGAAAAGTCGGGGAAATCAACTTTACTTTCAGGCATGTTACATCATCATTAATCTGCACGGGACGGCTATTTATCAGTGTATAATATAAAATTGTACAAAAGGGGTGTGCCATGTATTTTCGCCATTTCGGCCTCCGATGGAGGTAACACTCTCTGTTACCTCCAACACTTTCCACTATCCACTGTGGCACATGCCACCACAGCAATAGCACACTACTAACTAAATTAAAACTCTACAATACATCATTTCATTATCTCTCACTCACTACAATTATATTCCTCTAAATTCCATATTTATTATTAACATTTGTTTTACATCACCTTTCAGTTATTATTATTTTTTAATGAGTTTCTATTTAGTACAATCATTTCAAATTATTTTGTCATTATTGAATCAAAATCTTTTCATACCTGTAAACTTTTTACTCTATTTAATTGGTATTATAAATTTGATACTTACAGTACACTAGTCACCTACTGACAAAATATACACACCACACACAAACCAATATCTCCACGTAACCTCTGAAACATTTAACAACAGTGTTATTTCATACCAAACAATTTGACATTTATTTATTAATTACTATCAAATTCACCTCTCATAAAATAATTTAAACTCATTAGAAAACCCAATTACACACCATTTAAATCAATCAAAAAAAATATTTAAACATCTTCAATTATTTTAATTAAATTAATTATTGAAAACAACATTTTAATTACTTTCACCAATTACAATAATTACAACTCATTAGTTATCCTCTTCAAAATTATTTTGTTATTTATTTAGGCTGCAAAATATTAATATTATTATTCTCACAACAATTACCTACATACACCTTGTTTACCTAACATTTTACAATACACACAATTAAATTCACTAAACATTTATTTACAATTCTTCATCATTAATTATTCAGTTATATCACACTTCATTGTCCAAGTCTGCCAGGTCAAAACCATAAAACAAAATATTTAAAATTGTCCATTTATGAATTTATGTTCAGCCTCCATCATCAAAACTTAGTCTGGGTTTCACATAACAATTTTCAATTTTATTTACATTCCACATATGGCTATCTTGTGTGAAATAACCATAAAATTTGAGTTCATTCATTTTACCATAATAATCATATACCAAGTCAACATTATTTATTTCTGTCCAGTCTCCATTAGTAATTATATTCAATATCGGGTCAGTTATTTTTTTATCATAACTTAAATTATTATTGTTTAAACACACTTCTAACATCTCTTTCCACTCATTATAATCTCTCTTTAATTTATATAATTCTATCTCTCTACCCACACACAACTCTCCATCTAAATCTCTCTTATCATAACACCATCTCTCACTTTCACCACCATTCCACACAGAGGGTACAAACTTATACAAAAAGGGGAAACAACTCAAATCTTCCACTAACACGGGACTCTTGCCCTTCAACAACACTTGTGAACACCCTGGTTCATCATAAATATGGGGAAAATTCACCCTCTGCCCTACATACTCATCTATTCTCTCTCTCTCCATTCTTTCTCTAATTCATCAACACTAATTATTACTCCGTTACAACCTATCATTCTCTCACTCTCACTTACTATCTCATTATCTATTTTCAACGTATCACTCTCTGATACCACATTCTTAATCACATTATCATTTTCGACATCATCATTATCATTTGTTACCTTATTCTCTAGTACCACATTTTTATACATTTGTTTTTCTACTGACTCTACCATTTTCTCTATACTCTGTTCTAGTCTGTTGAAGCTAGTTTCTATTATCTCATGAGTATTCTCTAAACGTTTATTAATTTCGTTAATATCATTTTTTAATTCATCAAATTTATGATCTTGCCCGTCAAAACGACTATTTATACCATTAAAATTACTGTTCATTTTCTCTAATTGACTGAGTATAATACTCATCATATGACTACTACTTTCTTTCTTAACTAAGGTCGGCGTCGACTGACTCGTCACACCTTCCATTATTCTCGATTCGTTCAACTGACTTTCTAGATTACTGTCATTTGTTTGAACTCCCGAGTCACTACTTGTCTGAATTTCTGTTTGACTGTCAGAGAAGCTGACTTCGTTATTAATACTCTCATTATTATCCATTATTTATTATTTTATAAGACTTGTTACTTTACTCAAATTGATTTGATTCCTCATCACAATTTCAATCTTACATATACATTGCGTACATTACGTACTTTTACGTGTTTTTTGCGTATTCCTAACTCAACTCCCAAATCACGCTTGCATCTGTTTGTAGGTATGGAATTTTAATTATTGTAATTAATCAAATTCGAGTCCCTGTTCGGGCGCCAATTGTAATTGTCTATTTAATTACAAATACAAATACATAAAATTATTTATTTTCCACTTACCTTGAAAATCGTTTTTTAGTCCAGAGTTACGTCATACGAACTTCTAGGATACAAGCTGATTTAAGGTTGTGTGAATGACTTACGCAACTCGCTTTTTATGAAGAGAAATTAATTAAATATTATTTTTTCATTTAAAATGTTCTATATCAAATTATTCGTTATTCATTTATGTATGTGTAACAACACTCTAGTACTTTTAGTCAACTTTTGAATTGAATACAACTTCCTTGAAATAATTGAAACATTATATGGTACCATTAAACTTATTCAATACATCTTACCTTATTATATACATCAGACAGCCCAGTCTGCTCTCTCACACACACATTCAATTTTAATACCCCTTTATTTTAAAACCCCATTTTTAATTAACCGTGATATATATTGATACTCCAGCCGGCCACGTGGAGTTATTCCGACTTCCCGTTGAATCGCACATAATTTTTTTTTTCTTTCTGTTATTTACGGACACGAGTTCTTAATTCATTTTTCGTGGACCTGTTCTCACAATGGGATGTGGCCGAACTTTCACTCACTGTTATTTGATATTAAAACATTAACTTTTAAAAGCCCGGGTTGCCGGGCAACCTGCGCAGGTTGAAGTCGGTGATGAACTGGGAAGCGTCTATCAGTCCCTCTCTACTAGATTTTTCGTTGTAGCCGACGGAAAGCAATGCCTCATATTTTTTAGTCGTTGCGGTGACACATCCAACACATGGGTTCTTCGTATATTTGACGTGGATGATATTTGGTGGGCACTGGCCGACGTCACAATTGTGGGCTGGACTTAGTTTTATTTTCGTCAGCTAGGATCATGTGTTATAAAGAATTCATCGCCAAGCCATCTTGAGCGCCTTTTTGTCAGCGTGGGTATGCGCACATGTTGGTGTAGTGTGTCTGGGCGTAGATGTCACACAGCCGCAAAGTTCTTAGAATTGTGTCACCCGCACATTCCTTTCCAATTGTTTCACCACAGTTCCTTTGTTAGAAACTACGCTTTAGATTCAAACGAGGGCTGGCCACACATATGGCAATGAATTGTGAAATTTTTACATAATAAATCCCCAATTTTAATAAAATACAAAATCCCTCATATTCACCCCGTTACAATACATGCTACATGTGCCTTACCCATGTGGTGTAGTGGTATAAAGTGTTACTTTGATGACACTTTAGTGGGACTTTATGCTTTGCGCATGTAAGAAATGCTTGGAGCATTAGAACGCATTACTAAAACCTTACATGAATTTCTGTACATGCTCATTACAAGAACCAGTTCATTCCTTGTTATACTTTCACTCCCTCGCAACATGGACTTGGCAGGACAGCTTGTCGGGACATATCAAAAGTAAAATGTCTGATACTGGACAAGAGCCTTGAGCCCATGCACCAACTTGTGATGTTACATTCTAAATAGTTGTTACTGTATGGACAGTCTTCTTAACTGTTGTGATCACTATATGTAGGTACTATCATTATGTGATCCAGTGGTATCACTCACTGATAAATGTTTCAGTTAACGGCGGACAGTAATGGCAAGCTAGAAGAAGAATTTACCGTAGCCAGGTTATACATCTCAAAGATGAAATCTGAGGTGAAAAATTTGGTACAGCGATGCCAAGGTTTAGAAATGTTCCAGACAGACTGTAATAAAAAGGTATGTAATAACAATTGTATGTTTTAGTATTTATTGTGACTTTGCTAAATTTGATTGTAAACAGATAGCAGTGGGTGGTAGAAATTCTGTGGATATGCCCTAAGTTGCACTTGTTTTGTTTATTCAGGAATATGAATTCATTGAACATAATCAGGTCCAGATTGACAGAGGGGACCAATTACAGAAATTGGCCCCCCCAAATATTAACAAAAAATTTCAACATTATTTGTAGAAATTTTTAGATCTGGCAAGTGTAGTGTGTTATTTTTCATATTAAAAAAAATGCACTTAGAAATAATAATAAATTGTGTTTTAAATTTGAAATAAGGAATTTGAAACCTTTTGATGAATGATATACAGTAAAGCCCCGATTATCCACGGAATTGGGTGGCAAGGGCACCGCGGATAGTGAAAATCGCGGATAACCCGAAAAAAGACTAAAAATGAGGTGTAAACACGAAAAAAAAGTATTTCAGCATAAAAACTATGTTTTATTGTACAACAAACATAATATGTAAAACTTTTAAAATATGTACAGTACAGCAGAAACCTTTGGTCTACGTCTAAATCACTAAAATAAAGAACAGTAAACAAAAAACAATACTGTACTGTTAACAAAAAGTGTTCAGTTATGCCTTTTTAAAAAAATCAGTCACTTGTTTTTGCTTCTTGCTTTGGAAACACCTTTTCTTTATTCTAGATTGTACTTTCCTTAACATGAGTTTTTCTGCCAGATGTGCGTCGTCGTCTTGTTCCTCTAAATATTGAAGCAATCCGTCTATGTGCTGCAAAGCAGTTTCGTGTGTCATCCGCGCAAGGTTTGTCTTCTTCACTTTCACTTTGTTCTTCTTCGTTCTCGTTCACTCCCATTGCTTTGTTCATTATCTCTACGTCAGTCAGTCGTTCAAACCCCAGCTCACTTGCGTCGCATTCCAGCCACTCTTCTGTGTTCTCTTCGTTGACATTCTCATCTCCCGGAACGGATGTCACTAGGTCAACAAGTGTAGCGGTCAGCATGACTTCATTCTCTTCTTCACAAATGTTTTGGTTGACATTTTTTTCGATACTCGGAAAGAGTTTTCTCCATGATTTAACAAGGGTTGAGGGTTTGATGTAATCCCATGCAGACGCAATATCGTAAATGCTATCCAAAATTGTATAATTCTTCCAAAATTCTTTGAGATCGCAGCCTTCTTCGATTTTTGACAGTAACAACTTTGTTCTGTATGTTCTCTTCATGGTTGCAGTGACTCCCTGGTCCATAGGTTGTATCAGAGCAGTAACATTTGGGGGCAAAAACTTTGCGAAGATTTGCCCGTCAGAAGATTTAAGCACACATGTAGCTGGGTGTGAAGGCGGGTTGTCGGTTAACAAAACAGCCTTCTTTGGCAAATTTTTTGAGTCAAGATGTTTACATACTTGAGGCACAAAAATGTTTTCAAACCATTCTTGAAAAATCTGCTGGTTCATCCAACCTTTTTTTTGGTTGAAATAATCATCTGGTAAATTTTCTGCTCTTGTCCCCTTAAAAGACCTCGGTTTCTTAGATTTACCGATTACAAGAAGCCTAAGTTTGTGACTATCCGCAGCGTTGCTGCATGGCAAGATTGTAATTCTTTCCTTGCTACTTTTGTGACCTGCCGCTTGATGTTCACTTTCAAATGCTAAAGTACGAGTGGGAAGACACTTCCAAAAAAGCCCTTCATCAGCGTTTTAAATTTGTTCATATGACAGATCTTCAGACAACACAAACTTTTCAAAATCACGTTGAAAATCATCAGCTGCTTGTTGATCACCACTCAGCTTCTCTCCGTGTAGACCAATCTCTCTAATTCCATGACGTTTCTTAAAATGATGTAACCAACCGGACGACGCATCAAAATTTCCTTCCAGGCCTAACAAATCAAAAATGATTTTTGCTTTAGCAATGGTAGGACCAGACACGGGGGTGCCCTCACTTCGCACCTGAGCTAACCATTCCGCTAATGCCGAGTCAAGTTCATTATAGGTGGATTTCTTCATTGTTTTTCGTTTTTTCATCCCAGAAGCACTGTCCGACACTGATGCAAAGGCCAACAGTTTGTCTTTTTGCTTTAAAACGTCTCGCACTGTTATTTCCCCGATCCCGTAATTCTAACACATCTGCCTCCTTGAAGCGCCATTTTCTATTTTAGAAATCATTTCAAGTTTTTGTGCAATCGTTAACACAACCTTCTTTCATTTTTCAGCCATTATTAATTTCAGGAACTAATGAACTGATCACGACTGATCACTAAGCACGCTTACTGACAACTGACACCACTGGCAGACCGAGAGAATATGTAGGTAAAGGGGGAAGGTTAGTGAACTTGACCAAAACAAAAGAGCAAGTGCCAAAACAAAATTCCGAGAAGGCCTATAGGATTACGATGCACAAAAAACCTGTCAGAAATTTTCGACCTTCGCACTGTAGGGCCTATTCTATTTTCCCTGTTGTTGGCTTGGATTAAAATTGTTTTTTTTGAGGTTCGTAATTAAAAAGATTTTTCGCGGCACTCGCGGATAGTCGGGGCTTTACTGTATAACTTTTGAGAAATTCATCTGTGGATCTAATACTGTTATTCTGTGTTTATACTCTTGTATAAATAGAATTTGAAAGCATCATAAACGATGCGTATTATGATGACAGTGTAGCCTACAATACCATACTTATATTTTGTACTAAAGTGTAAAGATAATGAATGATCCAGATTATATAAAAATGTTAGATGAAACGGTAAGCGTGGACAGCAGCTGATTATTAAATGACTCTGACTGAATTTCAGAAAAATACAGTTTTATAATATTTTATAAAGCAGTGCCCATGCGAGTGCTGGTGTATGCTAGCAAATAATGGGAAAAAATTCAAGGAGAGGAATTGGCATTTTTGTGGAGAGTCAGTTGTTACATTGGAACAGAATACCCAGTGAGCAGGCAAGATCAGACCTTGTTATTTATAACATCAGTAATAGGATAGATGAAATAAGACAAGGTGGAGCCAACATACGAGGTGCTATCAGAAAGTTCCCGGACTAGGTCTAATAAATTATTTTTGCTTACCTAGGCCCTTAATGGCTCCCATCTCCTTCAAAGTAGTCTCCCTGCGAATTGATATGACGAATCCAGCGTTGTTTCCATGCCTGGAAAGTGTCAAAAAAAGTCTTTTGCTGAAGGCTGTCAAGCACCTCCTGCGTTTTTTTCTTAATGTCTTCTACAGTGTCAAAACGGTGACCTTTCATGTGAATTTTTATTTTCGGGAACAGAGAAAAATCACAGGGGGCTTAATCTGGTGAATATGGAGGGTGTGGGACGGTGGCCATATTGTTTTTGGTCAAAAACTCTGTTGTTTTCAGTGAAGCGTGAGCAGGTGCATTGTCGTGATGCAACAGCCAGTTTTGGTCTTCCCACAATTTGGGCCTTTTTCGTCGCACATTTTGTCTCAGCCGCCTCAAAACGTCACAATAAAAATCTGAGTTCACTGTAACACCAGCTGGCACGAACTCGCGATGGACAATGCCTTTGATGTCGAAAAACACAATGAGCATGGTTTTTGTTGCACTTCTGACCTGCCGTGCTTTTTTTGGTCTCGGTGATTGTGGACTTTTCCACTGTGACGACTGCTGTTTTGTTTCTGGATCATAACCATAAAACCAGCTTTCATCACCGGTTATAATAACCCTGGAGATGAAGGTAGGGTCATTTTCAGATGTTTCTCTGAGTTCACTGCACACATCAACACGGCGCTGTTTCTGATCCACAGACAAAAGCTGAGGGACGAATTTCGCAGCAACACGACACATGCCTAAATTTTCAGTTAGAATTTCTTGACAGCTTCCATAGTTTATTACGGCACTTGTACACAACTCATGGATTGTTTGACGACGGTCTTCGTGAATGAGTTGTCGAATTTTTTCAACATTTTCATCCGTTTTGCTCGTGGAAGGTCGTCTTGAACGGTGATCATCTTCAAGTGACATTCTGCCGGCCTTGAAACGAGCGTACCACTCAAAAACCTGTGTTCTGTGTAGGGAATGTTCTTCAAAAGCTTCTCAAAGCATTGCAAAAGTTTCAGTAGGCGATTTACCAAGTTTAAAACAAAAATTAATGCACGCGCGTTGCTCGAATTTATCAGCCATCATAAAATTAGCAAATGAACATTAACACATGATTACAAAACACAACGCGTAGACCGAACACAACCTCACAATGCAACGAAACTCGGCAGACTGACTCATTTCGTATTACGGAATCGGACACTGGGACGCCAGGTTGTACAGTCACGTCCAACAGCCGTGCCAAGTACAGTCTGGGAACGTTCCGATAGCACCTCGTATCACTACAACGGACTCGAGCATACTAATGAAAATTATTATGCATTCCAACAAACTGTGGCAAAAACGAGCTGTTGGGTGGACAGGGAAAAGGTGGACAAACAAAAGCAGTATGCCTAATCCCTGGAATGAAAAGAAGAAAATAATGGGGTGACAGGTTGAAAACCTGTAAAATAGCACCTGTAAAGAATCTGATTTTATTGTGAAGAAAGAAAAATATATAGTAAACAAACTTAACAGTTAAATTTTCCCAACTATGAATGATTTGCGAGGATTGGTCAAAAAAGTATATTACATATTTTTAACACAGGTCCTGATGATGACAATAAATATTCTCAAAATGAAACAAATAATTTAAAATTTGTGTTATACTTTTTTGACTGATCCTTGCAAACCCTTCATAGTTAACACTGGGTGCCAGATGTTTCGGCACAAAACTTCTATAGAGTGCTGGCTGTTTTTAATGTTTTTTCAAAAAATTCTTGTGTAACTATAACATAACATAGAAAATGGTACTTACCTTGTTTTAAATATTTCCTCTTCATAATGAAGTATAAAATTTTATTGTTTTATATAAACATTTTCAATGAAACTTTACTTTTTTATACTAAATTTTTATTAAAAAAATTGTCAAAACTGTTATAGCACATTAAAAATAGTATAAAACCACTTTAAATTACCTAGAAGCACTACATTTCACTGTTGAAACACAAAACAAGAAAATGTATCACTAATATTAGTTTGTGTAATATTTTTTTTTTATGAAAAACTTTGAAGCGTGGGTCTTTTTACGCATAGCAATTGGAAATTTTTGTGTAAAATTTCTTCGTACTTTCAGTTTGGTTTGGTTGAGCTACCATCTGCTGCCAATTTGAAGAACTAAGAACACTAACAAACGTTTTGCCATTAGAAGTGATCCCGCATTTTAAAGAAATGTAAAACTACCTCACATCAAATGACGTGATCGGCACTCTATAGAAGTTTTGTCACTACGTCAAATGACATGATCGGGACTCTATGAAAGTTTCATCACCATGTCAATTGACGTGATTGGCACCCTTAGTGTTAGAATTTATTGATATATGGTCACTACGATGTTAAGGGTTCAAACTTAACAGGGTTTTAACAGGTCTTATGCAAGGTCCATATTCATCACACTTTTGTCATATTAACTGTTTTTCAGTTTTGTGCTAAAAAAAAATACATATATATGTATATATTGTAACGTTACCAAATTTGGTAGTTACATAAAGTAAGCAATTATTACGTCAAGTGATGGGAAAGCATGAAAGCATTTCTAGATAAGTAAAACTATGTGAACAAAAGTGTGTATCTACAGATATATTAGTGTAAAGTTCCAACTATGAAGAAGAAAGTGTAACATAGCAGCATCGTACTCGAAATAGAGAAAGAAAATGACCATGAGCCAAAATAAAATGTTAGAAACCAGGCCCAATAGATTCCAACAGTGAGGGGAACCAACAAAAATAATAAATAATAAAAATGTAAAAGAAGACAACAAGATTCCAACAGTGAGGGGAACAAATGGAGATAATGACTATAATAAAAGTGTAAAAGAAGACAACAGGATTCCAACAGTGAGGGGAACCAATAAAATGACTATGCAAAATAAAGGAAGAAACAACTCAGGAGGAACCACAATGATGGCAGACAAACCAATATATTTACAGATATAAATATTATGAAACAACGACTACTACAATGGAAATATTGAAGAAGACGTTCAAACCTAAAGAAGAAAGGAAGAAGAAGGACAAGGAAACATGACATGAAGAGAGAAGAAAATGGATAGACCATACAAGAAATCATCATTCATCAAGTATACTAGAAACAATACTAGTAACCAAAAGAATAGTGATTGTCAACTATGAAGAAACAGCGTTTAACATGTTTAAGAAATCACAAACAGTAATAGTGAATACTTAATGTAAGTGTGAGAACCTGTGACCAGTTAACTAATTTTAACCTAATAAACCCCACAAACAATTCCAGTGATAAGGTTTATAGCGGAAGAAAATGTGTTACTTTCATAGTGGAAACATCAAGGATTAAATAGTCAGAAATACACAGACAGTTAGTGTGACTAGTTTAATGAAGATTGTGATCCAAATAGATAATCATAAGACCACCAAACAATGTAAGATAGAACAGTTATATTATTGTTCATAGAACTTGATAATAAAAAAAACCTTTGTAAATTTCAAAAGAAATGTAACTGAATGTCACGGCAAAACAGAATACAATACAAAGAAAGGCCAGAAAAAATAATAACAAACAAAGTAGTTTGTTAAATATCAAACAAATGTGACAGAAATTAGGTACAAACCATGACAAGAAAGGTATTATCATTAGTTCAAGAATATTTGTATTATTGTTTAAGAAGAAGTAGTATAAACATGTGTATTAATCAACAATTAAACTATTGTAATAGAATACCATACCGAAGTCATGATAGTAGTAGCAAAATGCTGCATTAGAATATGTTGTACATTGTTACATAACCCCATAGGAAAGGCACCTATGAAACAAAAAATCATACATGTTAGTTTAACCAAACAACCATCAACAATTGTGTCAATCAAAGACTCGTTATAAGTAATGATACACCCTAATAAACAGTGTATTATATTGAAATACACTGCAAATAAAGCAGACCAAATATGATAGCACAAAGCTAGATGAAAGGGAACCTAATATGCCAAATTAGTTAAACAAAATACATTGTTAAAACTTGTACAAAGATTGATGAAAGTATTACCAGTAGTTAGAAGAACATCTGGTACTACTATGAGAACAGATTATAAGTATAATGATAATAGTTTTATGATCAAAATATTGTAAACTACCTGACTATGAATGCATAGCCAGAAGTGAGCAGAGGCAATGTAACCAACTAGTTAAGCAAAATACCTTATTAAAACGTAAACAGAGATTAATGAAAGTGTTACCAGTAGTAAGAAGGACACCTAATACTACTATGAGAACAGACCAGAACCATAAGAATAGTAATTTTATAGATAAATTATTAAAAACTAAATGACCATGATGGTGGAATGAGAATGTAAACAAACAATATGTAGCAAGTTATTTATGCAAAATGCAACATACAAACTTGTTCAAAAGTAAATAAAAATGTTATCAATGATCAGAAGGATGTCTGATACTACTTTGAGAATCTATGTCAAATATAATAATAACAATGCAGTTATCGATTTATCAAAAAATAACTGACTACCATGTCATGACCTAATGTAAACAAACCCATTACTAGAAATTGAAGAGGGTTCTCAGATAGCTAAAAGCTAACAAATATATTAAATGAATTAGGTACTATAGTTGTACACTAGTTGCATTTACAACATAATATACCTTATATAGAAAAACCATAAACAAAGTGGCAATTTGAAGTAAAGAGATAGGAAGGTAGTTAAATAATACTACTAGTATATGAAACACAACCTTGTGCATATACTAAAGTATAAACCCATGTAAATAAACATTTATATTATTGTTAGATTACAAAACCAATGTTATTAGATAAGGAAAAATAGTATTAAGGACAATTATGAATAATCGAATATGGACGCTAAAGACGCCATGATCAAACATTGTTTGGGTAACAATTATTCCCAAATTTTTGTATTAAACAGTTGAGAAATAGACTCAAATCGTTTAATCAAAAGTGTTTTAGTGTACTTAGTTAAGTTTTGATGTAATAAACTTATTAATTATAAGATTCACCATAAAAATTTGTGAAATCGATATAGTGATTTAATAATGGACGGATTATAATCTTGTTTGGACTTTATTTAAAGCTCAGGATGTCCGCGATTTATTGGCACCAACCATTCAACGATTAGACAAATAATAAGAAAGTTATAACGATTATAAACTTTTTAATTATTTTGTGCACCAGTGCTTACGTCATTCTAATCTCAAACCCAAATGCAAAATTGGTAATAAATTAAAAATTTTACTAAGTCAAGGTACTTTGGGTCGGAGAGTTCAAAGAATTCAACCAATCAAATGAATGAAAACCGGCAGACAAGCCACAGACGCTCCGGAGGAGCGTGACAGTCATCTATCAATCATCAACGAGACAAGACGTATCATTCGACGGACCAAATCTATGAAGAAGTTTATTTTGAGTTGTGCGCGACACATAAACAAGTCAAACTACATACACCTAACCTACATACCACACAGAATTAACGTGTGTACAGTGCAGAGTGAATAAGAATTAAATACGACCAGTGTATAATATCGGTCGTATTTTCGAGTGTTGTGTTGAAAATAAACCAGGGAGTACAATATTTTTCATTAATTAACAATAAAACAGAAATAATCATTTCTATAAAAACAATTGGTCGGATACTACGCTAATCAGTAGTAGCGAAGTATAATAATGCTGATGAAATTTATCAGAATTGACGAAAGAATTATTTCGCAATTTTTAACTTGATAAATAAATGTTTTTAATACTTTTCATAATTAAGAGAATCAAGATTATTTTAGTTATTACAAAATACGAGCACCGCCAATAGTCGCTCAATTGACTCATGCAGTTTTTTAATTTTACTAGTGGAAATAAATATTTTAACTTTTTTTTGCGAAAGAATATTCTATTCTACTGATAGTTATGCATCAGAAATATTATAAATAATATATGTATGTTTAGATTAAGAAGAAATCAATGCTTAATATAATTAACCCTAATAACTATTCATGTTATTAGATAACCTAAAAATAATAACCACAATTTGTCACCTTTTTGTCATAAGTCTGTTCTCAAATAATACAAACCAGATGAAAGCTATAACAAGAGTTTTTTTTTTATTATAACTTTTTCTCTTGTAAATAAATAATTTCTATAGTTAACTATTAAAATATAATAGTACATTTTAGCAGTGCAAATCAACGCACTTGTTTATTGTCAAAGTAACTACTCTATACTGGGTACTAATTCCCGCGTACGATAATACCATAATTATCGATTATATGGTACCAATTTTCAATTTTAATATTTGTTTGTTTGTTTTCTATTAATTGTTTATTAAATATCATTATAAAACACCACATCTTGTATCTGGCATCATGTCACTTAAAAGAATCACACGAACTTGGTAATTAACTATGTAAGAGGACATAACCTCTCAAAATAAAAATTATTGTATAACCTACAGTGTTACCAGCCTTGAGGTTAAGAAGAGTTTCATTTTAAATTTGTTCATAGTAATTATTTTCTGTAAAATTATTAGTGACTGATTGTTAATTTTTTAAAGATTTACTAGCATTCCAACTGTTAATAAACCTCAATATTTTGTTACCAGTGGAAAAAGTGTTTCATTTCAAACTTAAAATAGTTCATTTTTTCATAGCCAGTTCTATCAAAAGGTGGCGGAAGAATTTAAATATTCCTGATAATTCAAAACATTATTCAGTTGTTATTTTATTATTATTGTGTATGCTAATCACGTTTGATATTCAAATAGAATATCTCCTTGTATGTGTAGCGTGTATGTTACAGCTGAGCAGTCACCCAACAGAACAGCAATATCCACATATGGTAAGTGGGGAGGTTACCAGCGGAGTGCGAAAAATACTTTTAAGTTAGAAGATTTAACCAGCGATACCCACACATTTACTAATCACAATCAGACTGATAATAATAATATAATTTTGGATATTTTATTGTACAACATTATTGTGGATACCGGAGCGTATCTACAAGCAACACATACAATCAATACACTACACATCCAGCATCAAGAACGTATATACATCTATAATATTACATTATAATATATATTCTTTTTAAATTATGTAATGGCTGTAAACGATTGTTAAATGGTGAATGAATGCAAATAGCGTTGACTAGAATATTAAATATATTTTGTTGCATACTTACAACTTACGTATCTGTAATCGTCTGTTTCAGGTTAGTGAATACGAAAAAGATTTGGGAGAATGCCGACTGTTGATCTCACAACACGAAGCTCGCATGAAGAGCTTACAAGAGTCAATGCGAGAAGCTGAAAACAAGAAGCGAGCTCTTGAAGAAAATATCGATGCCTTGAGGGAAGAATGTGCAAAGATGAAGGCAGCTGGTATGTTATTAATTGACTACAATTCAGTTGACTGTACGTTAGTTAATAATTAAAGGGATAAGTAGAGGAAGTTCTATCTAATATTTTTTTCAAACTTAGTTATTATAAATAATTCAAGGTTTTATGTGACTGTCTTTAATTCAGAATATAAGCTATGTATTGTTAATCAAGAATAAGTTACCTCATACAAAAGGTAGTCACATAATACCTTCGGACATTACAAAAACTCGAAATTTTTTTTTGAAAAATATAATATCATCCACATAACCTTCAGTTGTAATGAATAAATAAATAACCAGTGTGGAAATTTCTTTACCATTTCTTTTGAATGTAATCCATCATTGTCGTGTCAGCTTCTGAGGATTAGATGAAAACAATTCACCATTTTCTAAGTGATATCATCTTCATTACAAATATCTGGTTTCTCAGTAATGTAATGGTAGGCCTGTATACTGTACAATTTGTTTTCGAAGTTGTAGGTATAAAACATTTCTTCCTGCTAACTTTATCGGTACTGATTGGTTTAATAAATGCCTTCTTGAATTCAGTTTCACATTCTGAATTGTTGATCATCGTGGGTATTTTTAACTTCAGAAACAGCATGTTGGAATAGATTAACTGATGATGTTAATTAGATTTTCCAACTGGAAAATGTAACATTTCCAGTGCTGAGTTTTAAAAACTGTAATTCCTTGTCAAAAAAAATTCAACCGATTTTCAGTTGAACAAACTTTAACTATAATTATTCTACTTATGGATGTAAATACAAACTTCTTTTTTTGTGATCCCATTTTTGAGATTTGATTTTTGAAATTTTGGAAGATCTAAACTTTTTTCACATTTTGTAATCTGTAATAGTTTTCTCAGGTATTGGTCCTATAACCAAGTTTTATGGCTCATATTTTTAGGGCGTTTTATTGGCTTTAATCTGATGTAGAACGTGGCACATGTATAGCAAAAACAAACTTTTTTTACTTATTCAAATTTTTTGTTTGGAAAAAATTTTGAAATAGTTTTTTTTTTTAAATTTTGTAATAACCATGTGCGTGTTATTCAACCATTCGTTACCTACATAATTTGGAAATTTCAAAGTGGGATGACAATTGGGACCATGAGTTGTGAAAATACATCTAAACTACTGAGCACACATTTTGGGTCACATTTTCAGGAAGGAAAACATAACTGATTAAAACAATATGTCACTTACATTTAGAATGAAATGTTCTTAGAACATACATGAAAGCACTGAAATGTTTCAATCAAAAAGATGGATTATCATCTATTAGGTTTGAGAAAGCAATTCTTTGTAGTTTTTTGTGAAAGTATTTTGTTTGCTTTTTGCATTTCAGATGCTATCAATCAGTAATCTGTTTTCATAAAATTCCTTTATTAAGGCTATGGTATCAAGGTCTCTGAGTTATACAATTGATGTATGTTGTGCATTGTGTTGTGTTAAATAAGGATACAGTACCGTTTTCTACAAGCCGATTTTATTGTTTGCCCACAGAACAAGTGCATGCTGTCACATCAAAGGAGAAGGCTGAAGAAAGGGAGAAAGCTGATTCCATGCGAGTTGCTTTGGAAGAACAAATGGACCAGCTGCGAGACGTCCACCAGAAACAAGTAGCTGAACTCCGAGACGAAATCAGTGAAAAACAAGCTCTAATTAATGAAATCAAAGAGTAAGCATTTTGTTTCAGTTTATTTTCAACGTACAATTACACGTACACAGCTATTTTACTAAAATATTTATAAGTACTAGTGTAATATAAGTGTTAATACAGCGTATAATGTAAGGATTAGGGATGAACTCACTTTTCTCTGCAGAATCTAGCATAAAAAGATTATTAATGCATTTAAGAATTGCATGATTCATTCAGAGTATGTATGTCAGATCAACTCAGTAAGATTTGTTTACAAGATGCAAGTGGTCTGTTGTTTACATGAACACAGAGGTGAATGCTTGGAATGTGAATCACATTGGGAGCTGATGCTACCTTGTGAGTAAGCCTTGTTATTGTGAATGAACTGTAGAATTCACTTCCTTTACCATTAACTAAATGTGAATTGTTTTTCTCTCACCTAGATATATTGTTCAGTTGATATTTTATTGAGGTGGATTCTAAAATAATTTTGATTTCTCAAGTGTTGAACTAATAATAGATTTTATTATATACATACCACCAAAATCAGTAAAGTTTCTAGTTTATTATTAAATAAATATATATTATTATTAAAAATATAAATGTATTTTTGGTATGTATATAATAATATAAAAAATCATTATCCTGTAATAAATGGGGCAATATAAAAAGAATTCTATATAAAGCAAATATCTCTATATTACTACATTGAAAAAACATGCCTGGAGAGATACGAGTTAAGATACTGTGTAAACATACCTTAGCTAACCTAAAAACTGGATTCAGTTTGTTTAAAATTAGTTGTGAATGTCTTGGTGGGGTGAGAAAAAGTTAGTTGCGATCATATCATATTATTCTAAGAACAAAATCCCTCTATACCTTAAGGATTTTTTCTCTATTTCTGGTGAAAACTGTGAATTAGAAAATGTAACTACAATTTGCTAGAATGAAGCTGATAGTGTGATTTATGAACCAAACACAAACGTTCTTGTAGTACAACCTGGTGTGAATTATGAACCAAACACAAACGTTCTTGTAGTACAACCTGGTCCTACTATAAGTAGACCTATAAAAGAAGATAACAATAAAAAAGGTAAAAATAATAATATGTGAGTGAGAAAATGATGTAGATTTTCCAGCAAAGCTTCATAATTTTGATTTGTCTGATCCTGGTATCAGAAATTCATGATACACAAAATTCTGATGTTAATCCTGATGTTACATGAAATTCATGTGAAATACAGTTAGTAGTACTTAAATAAGGGATGATTAGCAGCGTCTCCCTCCTTGTAAGTATGAACAATGTTCGCAGACAATTTGATCATCTTTCCTTTCCTCTCCCTTCTCTTAAACAAATAATACAGTTTTCTGTATTGTAGGTCAGGATCCTGTTTAACAAGAAATGTGTATACTGTAGGTTTTCAGCTCCTGATCAAATATGAGATTAACCGAATCTTAAACATTTCAAACCAGGTGTTGTTACATTCATAAAATGGAATGATGCACGAGTTCATTTGAATGCACTCATGTGCAGAGTATTCCTCTGTGATTCAGTTTTGTCAGTCGTATTTTAAAACAATATAACTAATATAAGTTAAGAGTAATTTCAAAAAGTGTTATAAATATTGTAACTTAATACTGTTCTGGGTTTGTACATGTTCTGTTGACATTTTTTTTTAAAGAATAATTAAGGGTTGATTGGTCAGTGATCTGTTAACATAATACCAAGCACACTGTACAATCGCGTTACTTTACGGTGGCCGCTTCATAGCTGCACGAAAAGTGAGGGTAGTTGGGAGATTAAGTGTGCTCAGTTGTAACACTTCAGTTCAAAAACGTCTGTCTTATGTTGCTACAGCCGGGTTTATGGGTGCCCTTAACTATTTAATTATTACAGCTCAGGTTTTACACATTGTTGACATTTCCAGATTTCATTAAACTAACTACTATTTTTAACTTTACTCAGTATTACTCGAAATTGTATCAAATATGTATCTGTAATACCAGATAACAATGTTATTTGTTACATAACATAAATGATAAATAATTACTACTATTGGCCGCTTTTCTGTCCGGAATTGTTTTATTTTCCTGAGGTATTCAATTATTTTTGCCCATATCTCTTGACATTCGTTGAATACACTTCTATTATTTCTAATCTTCCATTTAAACCATAAGTTTATAATAACTTTTCTTAAACATGATAAGCTACCTTGAAATTTTATACTAGACTTGAGAAGTTGATGAAGTTTTCGTAGCGTAGCGTAGGATATTGTGTTGAAAATAATAATTAAATGAAATACAGAGCTATACGGTAAATGTTTTTGAAAACGCATCAACACTTACACACTCCGTGAGATGTGCCGTTACACTGACAAAAAACAGGGTTCTGCGCATATCACTTTCACCAAGGTTGCCGGCCACCATAAAATACGGAAGTAGTAACTTGAGTTCTGTCTTAAAACGAACATGTAGATAGAACAATCATTCTTTTACATTACAATTTTGAATTGTACAGCTTCAGAAATTCTAATGGAAATGGGACAGCATAATGATAAAAAAAAAAATAAATAAAGTTTATTTTCTCCAGGTAAACAAATATTTTTGTATAATGTTTCAGCTTGAACCAGAAATACTCATTGGCACACCAACAATTACAGCAAGATTATGAAAAATTAAAGCAAGAAGAAACTGAGAAAAGCAACAAATTGCAAGAACTCATGTAAGTAAATTGTCCTGTAATCTCTGTCAATTGTTTAACTTTTAATTCCTTCCTAGTAGCAGAGTTCCTTTTGTTGTGGCTTTGTTACCAGGGAATAATAAGTTTGCTTATTAAATTATATAGTCATTGAACTATGAGAGAGAGTTAGACCTCATGAACTCTTGAGACCAGAGCCATAACTAGCAATGATTAACGAAAGACTGTTCAGAAATCTGTGGGAATAATTTCAACATATAATAATGAATGTTTCCTTATAACCAAACGTGTGTTTTAATTGTTGTTTTCATTAATTTTATCAGCCATAGACAACTTCAGTTAAGTGTTAAATTGCATTCCAATTACTCGTAATAGGTGCGTTTTTTCATGTTTTTATTATTTTATGTCTTTTATTTTAATTTATATAACAATCTTGCTTATTGTATTTATGGCCCTCTTGAAATTTGTAAATTATATGTAACAGTTTTTTTACCAGTAGTTGGGGGCTCACATTTTTTAGTAATTGTATTGTTATCTGAGTATTTTGT
The DNA here is from genome assembly GCA_034769895.1 of Magicicada septendecula. NCBI lineage: Eukaryota > Metazoa > Arthropoda > Insecta > Hemiptera > Cicadidae > Magicicada > Magicicada septendecula. Next base: position 421,929,501 of record CM068374.1, read on the forward strand.
CCACAACAATGCAAAATTTTCAGGCAGTGAAATGTGTGAGAGAGAGAGAGAGAGAGAGATAGAGAGAGAGAGAGAGAGAGAGAGAGAGAGAGAGAGAGAGAGTGTGATAGAAAAACTTTTCATGACAGAAGAAGTGAGCAAACTCCTGTTTCAAATATTATGAATTTTTCTTGTCTGTCTGTGCAGCTTGACAAACGAAAGGCGGGAACAGGCTCGTAAGGATCTCAAAGGTCTTGAAGACACTGTTGCCAAAGAGTTACAAACTCTACATAACCTTAGGAAATTGTTTGTACAGGATCTTCAGGCCAGGATCAAGAAGGTTAGTTTTGGTTGTTGATGGGCAATGCTAGTACTTTGTATGCCAGTGTTTCTTATGTTAAGAATTTTTTCCTTACATTTCTGTTAATGTGCAGTGACTTGCAACACATCAGAATTATGTCATGTATAAAACAAGCAAATGTAATTTACTTTAGAATGTTATTTATGACTATAACAGTATAAATTGAGTCTTAACTGGTACACTGGTTCAAATAAACTTATGTTGTTCACAGATGGAGCCTAAAGTTCATATAATTTAGAGTGTTTTTATTTCTGGCCACTTCCAGTGATCAGTAAGATATTTCGAACAAAAATAAAATAAGATTGTTTTGCCCAAGTTTCAGTAATTATTCTTAACCCAAATTTAACTGCAACAAGTAGGATTTATAAATGATCCACCAAAGAATACAAGAATACAGTCTTCGAGTTTTGTGATTATTGTATTGGTAAGAAATAGGAGTCAGAGGAAAGATGTCTTCTGTTAACTAATTACCCAATTCCTGTACTTATAATGAACATTAAAAAATTGTCTGATACTATTTCCTTTCTTAGTTTAATCCTGATATAAACAAACAGGCATGGCACATCTGAAACGCTATTTGCTCCTTGAATTAGAGGCGTGTCACTCTGACAGAAACAGTACAGACAGGGTACATATAATATTGATACTGTATAAACATACGTAAATTCTTGGATTTCGTTGTCCATGACGTGTACGTAAATTGTAATAATTTTCCTGACCAAAGTAAAATTTGTGAGACAGTGTCAGACCGACAGTAAAACATTTTATAACACCAGTTAATGGCTTTTTTTTTTTATTACCCGTTTAAATATTGCAACAAACAAAAAGTAAAGTTTATTTAAAACAAAAATAAAATCTGTGATAATTACCAGTGTACTGAATATTATCAGTTGCTTTCAGAGAGTAATTCAATGCCTTCCATATCTGTGTCTGAACTTGTATTATCACTCGAGTCAGTTGTATCATAATGTGGCCCAGTTGCCATTATCATCTTCCTTGATTATATGTTGGATACAATGACTCCACTTGTCCACCGTTGTTTCATTTACTGCCTTCTGAATAAATTGTTCTATATCAAGCAGCTAATGTTGTATTGTGATGGGCAACATATCCTTTCAACTGACTCCATATTAATTCAATACGATTCAGAATGCAGTGATAAGGAGGAAGTCTTAAAACAACATGCCCCGATTTAAGTGGCAAGATAACTCTCACATGACTATACAGACATTCTACACATGCGTGTAATACATTATTGTGTGAACACTGTCAACGCCCCTGACCAATAGCGTTTCATATTTGCCACGTGGGTTTGTTTACATCAGGATTGAACTAAGAACAGAAAGAGTGTATAGTAGAGCATTATACAGATTAATTGAAGAATGGCATGTTCATAAAAAACAATTTTCCCAGATAATTGATGTACCTATACCAGACCCATCAGAAATACCTTTGTCATACTATGAATATATACAGTAAAGGCTCACAAACTCAACTTTTGGTAACTTTACAGTCTGTATTTCTCGACAGCCTCCCCGGGTTGTTTGTGTTGTTGACTCACATAGTTGTTTTTGCAGTGTGTTGTCTACACTGTCTTGGTGCCACATAACTGCACACGTGTTTATTAGTCATCACATTCCTAGCCGTTCCAGGCACCTGGATTAGTTTACTGCCACAGCCGTAGTTGAGTGGATGTGTTTTTGAAAGCTTGGTGATTGTTAATGTAACTTGAGAGGAACTACTCCTTCATAATTGTAATTGTTTTTTTATTTTATATAGCATTAGTGAGTGTTGAAGATGGTGTGTAAGAAAAAAGAAACAGATTAATGTGATGATTGAAATGAAATTCAACCCTCTAAAAAGATTTAACATAGGTAAAAATGTGAACCAAATTGTGATTGATATAGTTGTCGTGGGGGGGAGGGATATACGTGGATGGAAAAAGAAGAGAACTGAGGTTGAAGTTTGGTGTGTGTGAGATGAGTTTTAAGGAAAGAAATAAAAAAAAAACATGAAAGGGGGAGAGCATGAAAGGTCAGCGAAGTTCATTTTTGTGGTTTAGGCATCGAAGGAAAAAAGGAACTCCTGTGTCAGGGACAGTTTTACAAGAAAAAGCCCTTAAATTCTATGAAAAATAAACAAAATGTTGCTAGTAAACGCATATATATCATTAAACAATGAGTTGTTAATTATTTCTTTTTTTCTCATCATTTTAGAAAGTCGATGCGGTCCACATTATGTTACGTTTGTGAGACTTTACTGTACTTATTTCAGTTATATATGGTTGTAGTGGTATAAACCTTTTTCCATTATAAAATAATACAATAATAATAAAACTCACTCACTGCTGCCAGAATATTACTTGCTTTCCTAATACTTTGAACTTACCTTTATAAAATAATACAATAATAATAATAAAACTCACTCACTGCTGCCAGAATATTACTTGCTTTCCTAATACTTTGAACTTACCTTTTAAACCGCCCAGGTCGCCAACATATTTTATAGATGAATATGTAAACTTAAACACTCTTGCCCTTATAAAAATATCGGTATGGAGAACCATACATGACTTCCATGTTCTAAGATTTATATTTAAACTCATATTCGAAATGAAATATTTCCATAGAAACTACGTATTTCTACTTATTGCTTCAGCATTAACCACAGTACAGTGGTCACTAACGTATACCACCTCACGTTTTCGCACTCGATTTTCACTGATGATGGCAGTCGATGCCACTGCCGAAAAGTCTGGTTTTGCAGAAAACATTGGACTATGGCTAAACAGCCCGGGAAGCAATTTTAACAAAAAACTACATCTTTGTTGCCGATAACGTAGTACACATATAAAAAATTCCACGTACACGTAAAAAAATGTTTACTCTGGTTAACGACTGCTATTCAACTGTGCCAAGGTGTTGCGCTGTTCCGTCTGCGCGCCAACGTAGGTGTTTATAGGCGCCTTCTCTGATTGGCCGGTTTAAACTGGGCCAACCACTCCTACAGCTGTTGTCTCCCGATGAAACTGGCTTGTGGTAATTACGTATTTTTCCGTAATTCACAGATAGCCTGGGTTGCAAGTGATTACATAATTCGTGTAGACGAACTGTCTAGACATAAACAGACTGGTCTCTCATAACATTGTATGCATCTTTGGTTAAAACGAGGTTCTAAAAGGTGAACACTGACTGCTTTGAAACTTCTGAAAATTATTTATGCCCCTGATCTGTCCCGTTACATGGTTTAAAGTCAGTAAAACAATACAAGATCAAAACTTAATTACCACTTTTAAATACATGTACATATTGTAAGAGAACCTTTATGTGGGGTGTATAAATATTAATATAATGTGGTTCTGTAAGTAGTTCTCTCTTCCTATAGTGTATGTGTGAGTGTCGAGCGTTTGTTAACTCGCTCGTTGGTTTGTGGTATAGTATGTGTGTATGATTGAAGTTATTAATAATTTCAATAAATTCTGTCACTGTTGTTTGCGTGTAGCAAGTCGAATTGTACCTTCTCTTACCATTTACGGGTAAACCGTATCTCTCACCGTTTGTTTTGAATATTGCCGCCTCGCCACCTGATTGGCGCACGCCTTTCTGCAGTGTCGACTTGGCTAATGTCTTGTTTTGAGGTTTTCACTTCAATAAATTTTTATTTATTATCTTAATTTACTCGAATCAAACATAGTGTTGCAGAATAAGAATATTTATTAACACTTTGATAGGTTTCAATTATTTAGTAGTACATTATTTTTATTTTTAGCACCGGCTATTACAGTTGCTCAGTTGGCATGCTCAGTTCCAATGTTTTGTATACACACCGTCTTGACGGTTATCGTAGGTTTACAATTAAAATGGTTTTACTCAGGGGTGTTAATAAGTCCTTTTGGCTACAGAAATATTTGACTACGGCTAAAATACACAAACTTATAATAATCCGTAATACTAGGTACACAAAAAAATCAATATTTTAATACATTCGAGTGGGTAATCATCAATGAGATTTAGTAAAAAAAATTTGGTTAGGATTTGTCAATTAGAAATGTTTGTTAACTATTTATTATATCTCAATTTAAATAATTATCGATTGATTAAAGTTCAAATAGTGATATTACCAATACCTTCAGTTCTAAATCAGAATAGTGATCAGTGAAGTGAAAATTGTGGTTTATTATTGTTGATAGAAAAATTTGGAATTCGTTTAATGGGATTATTGTTTATACTCATCAATTTTCGATGGAGCTTCTGCGATGCTGTCTTCTTCTTCCGGATGGATCCAGTCGTCTTCTATTCTTCGGAATCTCATTAATCTCGTCCAGACGGTTTTTCCGGTAAACTTCGGCCTCGTACTCGTTCTGCGATCGTCCGTCTTCTTGAATTGAAGTAGGTCCTTATGATCTTCCTTCGGGATTAGTAGTCATCTATTCTTCCAGACATCTTCTTGATTTCCTTGGGTAATTATGGGTTGTGAACAAATTTAATAAATAATATATTATCCAGGATTCCCTGGGCTGCTACCATAATCTTCCTTTCCTTTGATTTTAGTTAAAATTCACTTATTTGGAATTGAATTTTGAGGTGAGAGCTACTCAATCCGCCCTCGGCGTCGGTCAATAATGGACTATCAAAAATCTAACGGTTCTTTGGCAATAAATTTCGGTTGCTATGGTTACCTAATAAATTATGCTAATTCTTATTGGTCATTAATTTAAGTCATTGTTATGTTTTAATGTCTTATTTTAGTTTAATTTTACAAAATATCTTCAAATGAAGATTTCTTTCTTATGTTACTAGCTAGGTTTATTACATGAATACCATTGTTCATAATTTTTGATAAGGGTCATTTTGATATCCCTCATGGTCACTTTTGAGTATCTAATTACATTTTTATTATTTTTCATATTTATATTTTACATATATTTTATTCAAAATAGGCTGTTATTCATACCTTTTGGTATTAGGAATACTCACTTAATTTGTTTAAACATTTGGTATACTCTGCTTCGATATTGGACTATTATTTGTTCTCAAATTTACTAAATTCTTATTTAACAGTTAGGCCTAGAGCCTAGATTTTACTATACTACTATCTAACATTTCTTAGTAGCTTCTTACCTTTACATTTGGTATTTTTAACACAATTTTTTAACAAAACAAGCAATAAACATTGGTGTTCCTAACTCCACCTCTTATTATAGTAATAAACATTTTCTTTACAGGTTCAAGCCTGAAATAACTTCTAACTACCTTTCTGCTCCCTTCTATTATCTGGTTCAATTAACAATTCATTACATTATATTGGTTCTTTTAAAACAGTAACAACATCCTTATTATACTAACATTAATTTATACTTTACACAATATATACTATTCCTCCATTCCTTCACTAGAAAAAAGTGTCTATCATTCTTGTTTGTCCTTCATTCCAATGCCTTAAATTCTATCTTATCCTGTAATCCTTATTACCTATGGCTTATTTTAATTACATTATAATAAGTTCCTCTTACTTACTAGTATAAAGTTTATCACTGGTCTTCCTGTTATTCTAACACAGTTTACTAATTAGAATACTTTTTGAAGTTCACCAACTACACTTTTTCCTTCATAGAAGGTTTCTGACTTATACACTTTCACTCACTATGTGCAACATGCTCTCACTACATGTCACCACTTTATATTAATATACTCCTTCTTCCACTCACTTAATTATTCACTGGGTTGTTTTTGATGTTAGTATCATCATGGGGTTACTGATTATAATTGTTTATTTTATTTTCCCTTCACAAATGATCACCTTTGGTAATTAACTGTGGCCTTGATTTGCCTTAGGGTATGTTTACTAGTTTTGATTGTATTCATCACTATTTATTAGGGTGTGTGTATTATTAATTCCCTAACTTATATTTATAAACACATTCCTTTATCAATAAAATATACATAACATTATTATCTTTCATTAATATTATTAACCTAGGTAAATCTCATCTACACTCTTAATTATATTAGTTCATTTGTTAACATACATTTTAATGGTCATTATTAGGGATTTACAATGTTCATTCTTAATGTCTTGATTACATTTGGTTCTTAGCTTCTTCTTCATTGTTCCGTGGTTCCTTTTGTATTTATCCGATCTATTGTGTCAGGTCATTGTCAGTTTATCAGTCATTTGTCATTTGGGTTTATTGGGTTATTGATCTCTGAGTTTATAAGTTTTTTCCTCTTATTCTTGTCTTCAGCTTCTTTAATTTATAGTTAAATATCATTGGATCTTTACTACCTTATGTCATGTTACAATATTCATATACTAAATTTTATTGTTATGGTTGTAGGTGATATGAAAAGAAATCATAACTTTTCTTCTCTCTGAGTCCAGTAATGCAGTGACTAAATCTTGCACTCTGTTTAACAGCAATAACGGAGTTGCATCACACTCTTCTTGGTTGTCAAGCAATTAGAACAGCTTTATCAGAACACAGGGCTGGCCTCAGCACTTCTGCCACCCTGTGCAGTATTTATGAGTGCTGCCCATCCCTATTTTAGCTCTCAACATAATCACGCACACTAAACCTACTCTAAAGATACGCGATTGCCTTCAAATGATGACTAGGAATGTTTGCATTGTTGTGTTTATCAAATAACTAGAATTTTTTTCGCGTTTACGATGCGGCGAACGGCTACAATAAAAATTGTAGAGACAATACAAGGAATCTTGAGACAATAAAAATGTATGTCTATGTGATGACTTAAAATTAAAATACTAACTAAAATTCATTATGACTGTGAATATAATATAAAATATAAATATATAATATAACAAAAGTAATGTACGTATTATACACCGTAGTTAAAAAATACTCATCTAGCTTTTACACTGGCAAACTCCTTTATGACTTCGTTGTAATCAAGTGATTCAGCTAATTGATGTTCTATAGATATAGTCACCAGACCGCTCAGGCTCAGATTATATACTCAATCTGAGATAAGTTTTAATAAGTTTGAGCTTCAAAAAAAATCCTTTCTCCGCCTGCCACTCTCACGCAATTCTTACTGATCTTACATATTGTGATGAAATTAAGTGAATAATTTTATATTTTTCCTCAATTTCAAAACTTAACATCCCGGAATCTGCCGCCCTTTAAAATTTGCTGCCTGTGTGGTGGCACGGTTCGCCCTTGCCTGGAGCCGGGCCTGTCAGAACAGTGAAACGCTTCGTCATTGGTTCGCCTTTTCTTCTTTCACTCAACTGAAGTAGTATTTGGACCTGTTCCATTATTTTGTTGTCCACGAGAATCTGGTAGTCTGAGTCACCCACATCACAGTTAATGCAGTATTTTCATTGTCACGCTCAAAGCCTAGAGCCTCCTTGCTTAGCTCAACCAGTTTAATACCATTTCATTAAGAACATTGTTGGTGGGAATATCTAGTGTCAGTTCTTCTGGAGAATACTTCTGCCAAGAAGTTTGAGATTGTAATCTCTTTTAGAGGGTAGATAATTCAAGTAATTTAGAGTCTTAGTGGATTCAAGTATGGATAAAACTGATGTTCTACATGACTTAATTTCTAGATAATTGATCCTTTATTGAAATTAAAAGTTACATACTGTTATAATGTTGTAAATTTTAATTGTATTTGGTATAAATTGTAAATTGTTTTACTTGTTTGACTAAAACACATTAAATAAGTTTCCTTATAATCCATCACTGTTCATTGTGTGTTACAGTTATTTGATGAATTTGATCCAGAGGTTGGAGAACTCCTCTTTACACTCCTTGAACTCAGATTTGAATCCTCATGCTCTTCCTTCAAACAGGTTTTCCTTTACTAACCTTTTCCTTTCTTTATTTTATATTGTATTTAAAGTAAGTTAGGAAAACAGATATGTTTAAATTAGAACATTCTTGTAGTAAAAGACCAGATATATTGTATTGAGCAAAATGTAAGATTAGCATGTATAAGTATGTGTTACTCTAATAGAGGGTTTCTTGTGAAATGTAATGAACTATTTTATGTGTGTGTGAATGTATGTGTTTTATAGTGAAAAATTCTCCATTGTTATCTCTACATAGCATTGTGAAACTACCCTTCATGATTCTGGGTTTTCGTGCAAGTCAGTTATAATAGATATTTTAATAAACAGAAATGCGTTTGTCTTATTTCAGTCTGTGAATGCTGAGGATAGTGAAGACGACGGAGGTTCACTAGCGCAAAAACAGAAAATAAGTTTCTTGGAAAACAATTTAGATCAGTTGACCAAAGTACACAAGCAGTTAGTCAGGGATAATGCAGATCTCCGCTGTGAACTTCCTAAATTAGAAAAACGACTTCGTGCTACGATGGAACGAGTGAAGGTATATTATTTATGATTTTGAAGGTATAATCAAGGTTTTTAATTGTGTACACATTCTGTGCTGTGTTTTATCAGTATGTGTGTTTGTGTATACGTCTGTGTTCATGTGTTTCAATTTGTCAATGGTACGCTCAGATTTTTGTGTATTTGTGAATACGCCAAGCTATTAAATAAACTCATTCCAATTTTGTAAGTTGAAAAAAGTAAAGTTTTTCAAGACCACTTTTACTAAATTCAGAAGTATTTACATATTAAATAGCAATATCCACATTTGTTCAGTGATGGTATGTTCTTTCAATATGAAATTGAAGTAATATTGGTACGTGTTGTTCCAAAAACGTCTGGTGCAATTACATTATAGGAAACATGTATTGTAATTTCATTATATAAAACAACATTGAAAACAAATAGTGATTATTCTCATCGGCATTGTCATCAAATGACTACATTATTAACCTTGATGTGGCAGTGGCAAAAATTATTCTCACCCTCATGAAACATCAAAGAGTCTGTTAACAAGCAGGGTGGGAGAAGAGTCAAATATGATGCGGGGGGGGGGGTACAGATTATGCTGGAAATTTATGTGTAGATAAGGTATGGGTCCCAGTTTTTGACATTGTATTTTTTAAGAGAAGGTGTGTGGGGTATTTTCAAAAATATTGTATTAGTGATTCTGCCACATACCTCAATCTGTTTCTTTTTTTTTGTAAAGCTATGTTAGTATCATTTAAGTATATGGCTACCAATAATGCCCACTTTCAGGCTTCTAATATCTTTTTACAGTGGTTAACAAGCTACATTTAAGGTTAGTAAAGCTCTGGATTTATGTAAAGGTATTATTCAGTAACCTGTCTGAAGGTGAGTTAGAAGCTTGAAAGCATTTATTAATAGTTTAATGAAGAAAGTTGTGTTAGTGGTTATAATCACAAACAGAATTATTACTGTTGCACACCACTATAGAAAAATTATTCTGATTAGCACTTTCAAGCTTCTCAGCTCATCGTCAGATTGGAATTGAGCTGAGAATTCTGATCTGACGATGAGCTGAGACGCTTGAAAGCGCTAATCAGAATAATTTTTCTATAGTGGTGTGCAACAGTAATAATTCTGTTTGTCATTTATTAATAGTCATGTAACATCAATTGTGTGTGTGTGTGTGTGTGTGTGTGTGTGTGTGTGTGTGTGTGTGTGTGTGTGTGTGTGTGCCATACAATGTTCTGTTTAAAAAAATCAGCTGCTTGCTGTTAAGATAAGTTTACTAACATGTGCACTGTAATCCATTACTTTTACTAACATTTAATCCATAATTTGTCCCCTGTGCGTCTTTCATGATCTTTCTTTCTTTTCTTTTCTTTTTATTAACTCTGTATTTAAACAGTGATAAGTATTTTCTAAAACAATAATTTCAGCATACTTTTTTCATTCAGTGCTCTTCTGAATAAACTTTTCTTTAATATATTGTATCGGCCATCTAAGAACCACATGCCAATTTCAATTCTTTACTCTCTGTTCTTTTATTTTTCTCCAATATTCTTTTGTTTTTGTCACTGTGTCTCTTCTTCCTGTCTTCAGTCCAGTTTGAACCTGCGTTTTTCTCTCTACTACCTGGGACTCCTTCCATCTTTTGTGTTTTTATTATAATTATTATTATTGCTTACTTTGCAATTAAAGATAAATAGACTTACTACAATATTTTCAGTAATTATAAGAAAAATTCTTGAAACACTTATTAATTTTATCTAAACCAAACAAATATAACACTGCAGATTACAGTAAAACTCAAAAAAGTCAATAAATAACTCCAAATTATATATATACATGGCAACTTTCTCTTTGAACTCTCACCCATATAAACAAACATGACCAGTTTAAACAAACACACAGAGCTTGGCAACTGTTGAAATTGTGACTGTTGAGCTTATGTTGAAACTTGTTGTCCTTCTCCCTGTTGTTCGCATTCCTTTTTAGTTCCTGGTATGAATCACCTGTACAACCATGTCCTGCATAACCAGAGTAATAAATTCCAAACATGGTCTACCTTTACAATTTTCCCCCTCTATCTTTCCTTTGGAGTGGTCGTGGGGTAGTGGCTAGCGTGTGGCACTGCTACGCTGTCGGCGTGGGGGCCATCTGATTTAGATACAACCGTTCCCCCTTGCAAGGCAATGGCAAACCAGTGAGAGGTAGCCTGGCTAGTATAAACCCTCCCCAACTATGCCGTTCGGATCCGGCCGTTCCCCAACTGTAGGTCTCATATACCTGTGAGAGACTCCGTAACACACACACCATGGGTATATGCAGGGAGGGTACAAACCAGTTGAAAGACTGAAGGACCCAATACAAATCTTTCCTTCTATGACGCTTTTGGTTAGGGTGCCATGTCTTAACTTATGCCCAATCAATTGAGTGCTTATTTTAAATTCTTTTAGAGAACTTTTAGAAACTGTTATAATTTCTTATAAAATGATTTGTCGGTGCTGCAATGTGAATGCGAAAACAAGAACTAAGTAGCAAAAAATCTGCATTCTTTCAGTGGAATATTATTAAGACAGAAACTGTTTGAAGCATTGGAAAGTAGGTGACCTAACATTGTACTAAGTTAATACAAAGTCCACCCATGGTGTAATATTGCACTGTTTGGTATTCAAACTGTTACTATAATGTTTTTGTAATAGCTGTATTTTGTAGCATCACGCGTGATTATGAGTTCCAGCGGGCAAGACAAAACTTAGTTCCATCAGATTTATTCTTGTATCGGTTATGCAGTTTGCACCTACTATGCGTGTACTGTCGGTTCAGTTTACATCTTTTTCTTAATTCCATAAAAAAAGTTACTACAATTTTTCTTTCAAGTAATTTTCGTGTGCGTGTATTCACTTCAACAGGCACATGTCCAGGCCCTCCAACAGATAAATTTACCTGTACACAAGACATAATGACTTCCTCATAATTTTTTTTTTACATCATGCTCCATTACAATTGTGTAGTACTACATGCTAAATTTTTTCCTATTTGAATTACAATGTCTTTATATACATTTACATCAAGTAATAACAAATATGTATTGCATAAGATAGCTCACAATGCTTATATGTCGATATTTCATCATTTAGAATAAAAGAACTTATTTTTATTGCATTGATAAATGTTTTGAATTCTTTTAGATGTTTCTTTATAAAATCGAAGTTCCAAGTTTTTTTGTAGGTGGCCAAGTCCTGATTTTTTTACACTATTTATTAAATTTTATCTCTGATTTTTTAACATCTCACTGTTGTGTTGATCCATGTATGATGTGATCCACTGTTTGTTCTCCTGCATTGGCACATTAGGTTGTTTATTATCTTGAAGCGGTGAAGATAAGATTTCGTTTTTCCGTGGCCGGTCACTATTGCCGTGAAGTTGGGGGTCATTTTGAGTTTCGTTTGTAATCTGTCTTTGATATTAGGGAAGAAGATTTTAGTTACTGTATCTTTTGTTGTTTCCTTCCATTTGTTTTCCCGCTTATGTGTGTAGTTTCTTCAGTTAATTCTTGAATCACTGCACTTTTGGGTATTTTATTGGGTATTGCATAAAATGTTTGTTAAATCTTTTAGCATTTATGATAGGACTGAATGTAATTAGCTTTCCAGCCAGATTGGATCTGAAATTAAGTATATTCTTCTTCGTATAGCTCTGCAGTCCTGCAGGCAGGTTTTAGCTGCTTGAACAATATTTTACCTTGTTCATTTAGAACTACTTACCACAACACTCCTCTTAATCCTTGAAATTGAGTTGGCATCATTTTTATTATATACAGTCATTTGAAGTAAACATTATACCTTTTTTATTGTTAACTATTCACAATTCATGCAACACTATGTATAGAAAATTTGGCAGTTTTTGCGGCTATTTGAATTTTATTCCATCTTTTATGAACATAAACACGACAAACTACAGGGTATGTTAAAAATTTGGTTATAATTTTGTTGACATTGACCACCATGTATAAAGTCAGTTGTATATTGGTGACAGAAAATAAGTTAAACATTGTTTTTGTGTGCTTTGTTTTATATATGTTTTAAGGTAAAACAATGCCTTACAATGAGTTTTTTTTCATCCACCAGGCCTTAGAGTCAGCACTGAAAGAAGCCAAGGAAGGTGCAATGCGTGATCGTAAACGTTACCAGTATGAGGTGGATAGGATCAAAGAGGCTGTGCGTCAGAAGAACCTGGCCAGACGTGGCCCAAGTGCACAAATAGGTATTAATTCACTATTCTGTTATTTGTGATTTTATTACTTTTCATTTGTTAATTGACTGACTGAACGTTTGTCGTGTGTGTGTGTGTGTGTGTGGGGGGGGGCTAAGTAACAACTTACATAACAGTAGGTGCATGACTAGTGAAGTAGACCAACATAATGATCATGTGTAATGGTCAACATAGTGGCAATGCCATTGGTTGTTCACCTCCAATGAGCTACAGTACTTAACATCTCTTCTTAGTTGGTTCCTGGTGAAACATTATTCAGTTATTGTGAAAATAAAATAAATAATTCTTTGTATTATCCCAGTTTGATAATAATAATAATAATATTGTGCATATTAATTGTTCCATACTGAAATCATTGCCAAGTGTGGCTTAATGTAGAAAAGAACACTTTAACAAAAAGTTACTCCAGTGTAAGTGCTGTACTCAAGTAATCTAGACGTTACATACTGATGTTCGTGATGCTGTTTTACACCCGTCATATGAAATGACAAAAAAAAAACAAAAAATATTGATGTGTGAGGCTTTAGGTTGTTAGATTTATTATATTAAGTTACTCGAATTAATATGATTGTAAAAATGCATCAGGAAACTAATAGATTTGAAATGTAAATAAAACATAGATGTGTAGACTCATGTGAGGACCTGAAACGGAAAGACAAAACACAGTTGATTGTTGCAAAGTTATTATGCTTAGTTGCTGAACTGCTAATTGCTTTGCATTGGACGAGGATGTTATCAAATACTACACACATGGTAATCAGGATTGGATGATGCATAGATGTGACACCTTATCCAGTGCGTCACAAGTAACAGTTTAGTAACTGCGTACAATGGTCTATTGAAATCTGCATAGATTAATTAAGATATGAGTATTTAACAATAGTCTCATGTAGGTTTCCACAGCTGGTGTCCTTGCTGTATTTGAAGTCTTCTTCCGGTATGATGTCTGACACCAAATATGTAATTTCAGACATCATCATCGTCATCATCTTCACAGATTAAACCAAGGATGGTTGGTTCCGGTTTCAAATAGGCAAAGATTAGAGCTGGTCACTCCAGCGCTTCCTCAGACGTCCCACACCTCTCCGTCCTTTCGGCTTATAGTTCCAGAGTTGTTTGGGGATGTGGCAGTCATATCCATTCAGCAAAGATGTTCCCACCAATTCAGCCGATACTGGGTGATCCTGTCGAGTATACTCATAATATTCAGTTCCTGCCGTATATCTGTTTCTTGTGTGATCATGGAGAGTATACCCTCCCACGTGCCTGAAAAATCTCCTTTCAGCCGCTTGGATATGACTGGCCTGGCATTTCGTTAAGGTCCAATTCTCAGACTCATAAAGAAGTGTGGGAAGAGCCATCACCATGTAGAATTTTAGGCATGTTCCTTTACTTGCTGACTTAAGGGTTCGCCTAATTGTCCCGCATATAAGGTTGATGCAACTTATTCACAATGTCATTGCATGCATTATAAGACACACTGTAGCCCAGGTATTTAAAATTGCTAACTTGTTCCAGGACAGTACCATTTCTAACAATTTTTGCCCATACGGGATCAGTTGCATGAAAAGCCATCACCTTGGTCTTACGTGTGGATATCTGCAATCCAGAGTCTTTGCAGATTCGATTTAATAAATGTACCCCCATCTGCAATCTGTTTTCCGAGTCCGACAGAATAGCCTGATTGTCCGCAAACAACAAAGTGGCAATTGTAGAGTGACTAATCATAAAATGTTCTGGAAGACACATCTGCCAGTTTTGTATGACATCGTCAATTTGTAATATAATATCAGGGTGACCGAACTTTGCTCGGTTTTCACATTTATTTATAAATATACAGATTTAAAAAAAAAAACATTTATTATTAATTATTTATTTATTTTTATTAATTATTTATTTTTTTATATTTATTTTCATATATAAACATATCGATACTACGCTGTTTGCGTTTATCGACGGTTTCTGTTATTGGAATCACAATTATTTAATACTTCTTTCCATACAACAATTCTTATATGGGGAGGATTTTCTGGTGGTAAAAGAACTTTTAAGCCACTTCGCCTTTTGACTCTGGAAAATGCTACATACAACATGCCGTGCATAAACACAGGAATTGATAAGGGAATTCCCACCACTTCAAATGTTTGACCTTGAGCCTTGTGAATAGTAATAGCAAAAGCTGCTCTGACGGGAAATTGATGCCTTTGCATAGTGCACCCAAGCTGACTTTTGCTGGAATCTATTGTAATCCTTGGAATATGAACTTCTCGGCCTGAATATTCACCCGTGATAATCTTGGCTTTAATAATGTTATTACATAATTCAGTCATGACCAATCTCGTTCCATTGCACAGCCCTTCAGAGATGTCCAAGTTTCGTAAAAGCATTATTATTGTATTTTTTTTAAGCTTTAATTCGTGTGGTGGTAAGTCAGCCATCTCAACAGAATTTAGAAATTCAGAAGTGAATTGAAGAGCTCCTTCTGGTTGATCTTTAACAGAATCGTAGCTTTTATATACTTTATAATATTCTCCAGGAAGCTTTTTAATAATTTCGTCGTTAATTTTATTTACGTCTTTATTCAAAGGCGCTAATATAGCTCTGTCTTTCATATCTTCGTATCTGTTGTTTGCCAAACAATCACCAAATACTTCATTACATGGAGGCAATTGAGGCAATGCCTACCCTAAAAAATTCTGTAGAATAAAAATTATAAATACGTATGAACTACATAACGTAAAGATTATACATTGTTACCGCGACTGTCGAATTTATTAGGCCGAAATGTGCTTTACTGAGCGACCGCTAGATGGTGACAGGTGAGACTCGGCATAGCTCGTTTAAAGCGAATGAGGCAACCTGAACTTGCCTCAGCATTTTTTGTATACATCATATGTAAGCAATGTGCCGGATTGATAGGGAAGTGAAGGGAGGGGGGATTGTCCCGTGCTGTACACATAGAGCGTTGAGGCATGCCTCACTTCTGTGGTCCAAACATTCAAGTTAAAGCGCGCTGTGTTGTTTATAAGTATGTTTATTTTATGCGGTTTTTAAAAGTGTCCCTGTTATTCCGCTGAACTAACAGATGATCAAGATTGTTATTTGAATTATTTGTAACATTAAACATATATATAGAAACTAATCAAGTTTAAAAATTTGAAGTTCAATCAGTTGTATTATTGTGTATGACTAATACAAGGATTGTTCAATAGAAACATGTATAGAGCTGTAAAGCATTTTTTATTCAACGATTTTAAAAGAAGTCTCCATTAACATTAAGACATGAGTTCCACTGTTGCACCAACCTGTAGATTCCCTGCTAGTAAAATTCTTATGGCTGTTTGTGGAACCATTCGCTTACAGCAAACTCTACCTCAGCGTCCGATTTGAACCACCACCCTTTTAGTGATTCCTTAAAAAAAATTTAAGATAAGATTTTTGCCTACCCATTCATTAACTACTAGCTTCGCCACTGAATATGACTACCACTTACCTCAGAGAATGCAAAAAACACAACAGCGTATAGAGAACACTTAATAGTTTAGATTATGTATATACCTCAGAGAATGCAAAAAACACAACAGCGTATACAGAACACTTAATAGTTTAGATTATGTATATCAGATAGATTGTACAAAAATCGTTGCGCAGAAACCCACAATTGTATGTCTCAACTCTTAGTGTGTTTATTTACAGTCATAGCAACATCTATTTATATTATTTATAAACATCGATACTGCGCCGTTTAGGCCGCAGGTTAAAGACCCTACGGTATCGTTAGAGCCGTTTCAAGGACATACATAGATTAGATTGTATGTCTCAACTCTTAGTTTGTTTATTTACATTCATTGCAACAGCTATTTTATATTATTTATAAACATCGATAAGATCTATTCTTTATGAACAGAATTAAAATTAACGTTTTAATTTCAAATAAAAAATATTTTTTTAAAATATTTGTTGCTGGGTGACAGAGTTATAACAATAGCAATTGTTGTGTGAATATTTAAACCTACATGAATTAAAATGTATACTTAAAAGACCCTACGGTTTAGGCCTTAGGCGATTTTTGCGGAAAATGAGACCTAGCCCAATCGATTTTTAGTGTCCAAATACGCTTAAGTACCAAATTTCGAAAAAATCGTTAGAGCCGTTTCCGAGAAAATAAGGACATACATACAAAGATTGCTCGCTTAATAGTATAAGATAAATTAAAAAGAGAATGTGATAATAGACACCCTTGTCGTACTCCACTATTGATCAGGCCAGCTCTAGGAGGTGTTCTCGGTTTCCCTGCTTCTCGTAGACATTTCACCTATATTACAGTGGGTATCTTCAGATTATAGACTTGAATATACCCTTTGTAGTATAGAAGAATGTTGTCTGACATAACATATTTGATACGGTGTATACCAGAAGAAGACTTAATACTCCATTTGACAGTAGTGTATGTATCTCTAACAGTCAGTTAGGGATACTGGATTTGAAACATAGGCTTCTCTGAAAGTGATGAAAGGGGAAGTAAAGCTTCTTTTTCTAAAAGGTGCGTAAGAAGAATTTTTTAAAAACATTCTCAGTAATAAAAGTAATAACAAAATGATATTCTATATGGATAAAATAGTAACAATAATATATGGATAATGCCTAAAAATATGAAAAGGCATTACAGTACAGTAGTGAGGCCAGAATGCCTAGATGCAAGTGAATGTCTAGCAATGAATTATAATTTAGACAAACTAGGAATATTGGAAAGACGGATTATTAGGAAAATATTAGACCCATGAAAAACTTCAGAAGATTGGAAATTAAGAAGTAATGATGAAATATATCAAAGTATAGAAGATATAACAGAAACAGTGAGAAAAAGGAAGACTAGTATTTTTTGGACATTTATATAGAATGGGTGACAATAGGTTAACAAAACAGATCTTCAAATATCTGTGGGGAAGAAGTCACATCAAGTTGGATTAAAGAAGTCAAAAAGGATTTAGACAAAAATAATATAAACCCAGAAGAAGCAATTGAAAGAGATGTTTTTCTGGCAAAAGTGTTAAAAATTGAAGGAGTCCAGGGTAGGAGAGAGAAAAACACAGGTTCAAAGTGGACTGAAGACAGGAAGAAGAGACATAGCGAAAAGATGAAAGAAAAAGAAAAGAACAAGGAATAAAGAATAGAAATTGGCCTCAGATGGGGAAAAAACTGACAGAGCAAGGTGGAAGGATATCCGTGGTGAAGACAGAGATAATGGCTTGCTGGGAGAAACAGTGGAGTTCAGATGAAAAGTGTTTTAAGAAATTAAGAAATAAATCTCTGGAGCAATTTTCTCACTCTCAGTATCTTAACTGTATATTCATACAGACATGTATGAATATGTTAAGGATCTTGTCAATACAAATACAAATTATAAGTATCAAACCATATGTGAAATATAGCAATGGCATTTAGAAATAAAGGTGCTTATAGAGGGGGAAAGTAGAGGCGGCCAGTACTGGCGGCTAGTGCTGGCCATGTGGTCACTGGCCAGTAAAATTTCTTATACACAAGGCACTTTCGTGTCTCTTCTGGCCATCAGTAGGTTTATATGAGTAACCGTGACAACGTCTGTGCTAATTTTTTTTTTTTTTAGTTTCATCAGGTTTTGACCATGTCAGATTTTAATAAAGAGTTTGATGAGGCTTTTGATCGTCATTGTAGACATTCAAAGTTTTCGAACTCTTCCAAAAATATTGTATCATCTGCACTCCCCTTTATAGATTTATTTCTTTTATTACGTTGATGTTATCACCGTTAACACTAGCACTCATCTTGAACAACAACAGCAGACTAATGCAAAGCAAATCCCACACGGCTCTACTGGCGGCCAGTGCTTGTTGTGACAAGAAGTTCTGGCGGCCAGTACGTCACATGACCGCTACTGGCCGTCTTTCAAGCCAATAAAATCGCTAATCTCAGCTGGCCACAGAAGAGGAAAGTACCCCTATAGACAGGGTAAGTAGAGGGAAAGTTGCTGGCCATCAGCACTGACTTGCTCTACTGGCCGCTTTTATGTTCCCTGTCTGTAAGCACCTTAAGGTACATTGGAGATTCAAGTCCACTTACAATAGTACTGTGGCTCTCCCTGTAGTGCTGTATGAGAATGAAACATGGACATCAACAAAGTCGAACACTGTAGATGAAGGTCCTCATAAGAATTAAAGAATGTAAAAATGGGATAAAAGAAATGAAACCATATGGAACGAGTTGAATATGGAGGTACTGGAAAATATAAGGTGAATTGGGAGGAACACTGACCAGAATGGATGTGAACTGCATAACTAGAATGTGTCATTCATGTGTGAGGGATGTTGTAATGTGGAATGTTCATTGAAACGAAAAGTGGAATAGAGGAAAAAGGTGTGATGATAACACAATTACACTCATAGGAACCATGGGAAAGGATAAAATGGATGTCTACCAAAGAAAAGGTAATGCAGGAGAAATAGAATTCAAAATATCACAAGAGTTCCTTTGATTAATTGGACACCCATGGGACAATGAAGTAGAGGATTACAAACCATTTAAAAAAATCGGTATGGAGAACCATACATAACTTCCATGTCCTAAAATTTATATTTAAAATCATTTAAGTATTAATTAAATAACTGGATGCTTGAGTTATGAAGAAATTACGTAGCAGCTAAAATGGTACCACCATGTCAGGTGGATTAAGACTATCCTCAACCTTCGTGAGGAAGGACTGTACTTTTGGATAAAATGTCTGTAGGTCGAACGAAGAGCTAGCTAAAGGTATTTGTGATCTGATTCCTGTAATGAAACTGGACTCTCGCTGCGAGGGGCCGAGGGATGTCTATAGTGTTATTAAAGTCTTTCCTGTCAATACTATACTAGTCATTTTTCTTTATTAAAATCGAGTCTTGATTTCTTTCTTTCCATTTGTCTTCTGATTTCCGGAACGACTATTCTGTTCACCCATATAATTATAAATTTCTCAGCAAGACATTTCTTCCTTAATACATTTGTGTCTCCTGTTTAACACCCACAATTCTGATCCATGTCATAACGCTAAATTCCACACAGGCTAGTAAATAACTAGCCATCAGGGAGGTCAAAATATTTTCAAGGAGGAGCAAACAATTTTCCAAAGGAGATAAATATTTATATATTTTTCATACACACATACATGCACATATTAATTTATAATCTCATATCATAATAGAAATAAGTATACGGATTGTATTAATTGCTTTAATACAACAACACTGCCCAGCGATCCACAGTAAGCAAATCAGTGTCCATCTTTTCGGCTTGCACGCGTTGTGTTGGTGTGGGTATTCGGCACTTTCCATTTAAAAAGCGTGCAAACATAATAAAATAAACATGAGTGAGGCCAGAAATAACACAAATTTTGTGCGTGTGTGTCCTGCCGGCCTTTTTATTGCGGTAATCACAATAATAAAACTTTGGAAAAGTAAACATTGCATAATTGAGATATGCTTGCCTCCCAGAAACGATATATTTTCACTCATACGTGGTTTAAATTAAAATGAAAAATATAGAATTTTGTTAAAGTGAAATGAAATGTTTCCATAAAAACTACTTCTTTGTTGTCAATAACGTAGTACACATATAAAACTTATAAAAATTTATCTCCTCCATCATCAACTACCATTTTAATTTATAAAAAAAATTACCCCCTCCCCCTTCAACTACCCTTTTCATTTATAGATGTTTCATCTATCTTTACAGTGGATTATTATGACCTTTTTTTAGGTACTTTATCAAAATTAAGCACTTTACTCTTGTTAAAACGTAAAATGTTGCAGGTAAACTACACCTTTCCCTTAACCGATCTTCACCAAAAACAATAGGCCTTGAGTCCTCTACAATTCAGGGCTGTATGCAAAAAATTATTTGATTCTATTTGAATTTGCGGCTGTTATAGTTTGCCATAGAAAAAATTCTACACACACTTTTTGAAAAATGACTTTCATGTTTGATGGTAGTACAATCAAAATCTGCCGTTATCTCGAACACGATTTTTTTTGCCATGACCATACTTCCATTTCCTTATGGAACATGGAAGTAAAAAAGAAAACGGCGAGTAGTTAAGTGAGACTGACTTAACAAGAAGTAACCAATGTGGCAAAAAATTGAGACAATTTGACCCTAACTTCATATTGGAATAAAATAGTGAAAAATACTATGTCATTTGTGAATATTATATAACTGATTGGTTGTATAATCAATACATATGTTGTGTATAATAGTAGTAAATTTGCAAAACAACTGAAACCAACAATTATTTACAGTAGAAGCCCTCTCGTCTGACCACCTCGGGACCAGACCCTAGGCCGGATTACAAAATGGCCGGACGAACTAATACGCTATAATGATGAAATAACGCTCTTTAATGAATGATCCATACAATAAATGACCCAATACAGTATATATAAATTACTAATAATTATAATTACTCACGCTTACTCCATGGTAGCAAGAAAACAGACAAGGAAAATCAGTACAAACTCACAGAGATATTACTGGACTCTAATACTCTGGACCGATTTGCCCTTATCGAGATGCTGAAGGACTTGTAATTTTTGGTCCACAGTCACGAATGTGTGTTTTTGTTTCGCACTCATGTCGGAAAACGTTTTTATTTATACAGATACATACAGTATTACTGTATACACAGAACTCACAATATATGACATTCATCCACAAATTGAACAAAAGCGTGAGTCAACTAAGCTACATATATTTTCCGTTTAACAAGTTGGGGCCTGTTGTTGGAGGCTCGTCTAGACTGTGTAACTCACCGTATGGCTGGCCGAACCATCCGACGGCCGATCCAACAGAGGCCGGACTAGAGGGCGTCTACTGTATTTTGTTTTTAAAATATTACAGTTATCTTGAACACGTAAATGTTCATGAATGAAATGAATTGTATCCCCAAACAACACAACTTACATTTACTAACGATATAAATGTCTATGGATGCTTTCGTAGAAAATTAAATCTTGTAATTATATTGACGATGACAGTTGTCAGTATTTATCACAATGTCTGATAGTATGTAGAGATTTAAATGAAAATAATAATTTAACTCAGTTTATGTACCTCGTTAATTTGGGTAGATTTTCTTACACGTCATTCAGAATATGATAGCGTTTTTATAATTCTTGTTGAATTTTCCAGTTTTTTTTTTTTTTTTGCAATATTGCAGTGTAAAGACTTTCAAATATATTACAGAAGGTCATTACAGATGAATCAGATACATCTGGAATGAGTATAACAACAGTGTGTGTGTGTGTGTGTGTGTGTGTGTGTGTGTGTGTGTGTGTGTGTGTGTGTGTGTGTGTGTGTGTGTGTGTGTGTGTGTGTGTGTGTGTGTGTGTGTGTGTGTGTGTGTGTGTGTGTGTGTGTGTGTGTGTGTGTGTGTGTGTTAATTATGCAACAGATCTTTGTTACTATTAACAGAAAAACTGTATCATAAAATGATTTTTCTATTTAGTATTTTTTTGAGTATATTTTACCATTATATGGAATAATAATACTGTTTCATTTTTTCTGTGGTTTATTTTTTTAACACACCTCAAATAGATATCTTATGGGCAAAATTACAGGTAAATAAAAGTTATAAAAATATATTATTGCTTACATATATTTTATAGCTGTATTGCACTAATTGACAATGTATGTTGTTGCAAAAATCATATACTTCTTATCTTTATTTTTGTTTGTTTGATATCCTATATTATATGCATAGCATGGCTATTGTTCATTGATGCACTGACTGCTGCGTGCTTGGTAGATGTACTGGATATATATGTAATAATTTTTGTCTGTTTCTTGTAGCAAAACCAATCCGAGCTGGCCAGCATCATACAGGAGTGCAAGGAGGAATCCGACCTACACCAATTATTCCAAGCCGTATCTTGGGGGATGATGAGATGCGCAAACGTAAAGGAATCATGGCAGGAGGTGGAATCAGAGGTATGTCAAAAGTGGTTGTACTAGAGTAGAATGGGGAGGTTGTGCAATGATTTGTGAAACTGTGTAGGAAAAAATTTGATAAGTAGTAATAGTTATTGAAATTACTTAAAAATTGTTTATGTACATGTTTTAACTTGTTTTGTTTAGACAATTGTGTCCACCCAGACCTGATTTCCAATAGAATTAAGTGTGGTAAACAAGAGGTTGTTGACATTGATTTCAATGAAAGTGACGAGATTGCAGGTTCTAACGGAAGCAACAAACCTCCTTCATTGGAACTGTATGTGCGCAAACCACCGTCAACTAGAATAATGCAGCATTATCAATTTTTAAGAGAAAAGTTTGGTTACTTAGAGTGTAACAAAGCTCCAGGATGAAATGAATGCCGTGTTTTAGTACAGAACACGTGGAACCAAAATGAAACCACATATAGACGTGCTGAAAGAATGGAAGTCGTGTGCTGGTAAAGTTACAACTCTCTTACTTCCATGAAGGATATAGGATGATAATCTAATGAGTGACGTTTGTCATGTAATCGCTGCAGCTTTACCATTATCAGCCTTTTTATAAGCAGTATAGATATCAGTGTTAGCATTATCGTAGTGGATAGATTGTTACCACTTGAGATTACAAGGAAGTGTTACCAAATTACATTGGACTTTTGGAAAAATATTGAAAGCTGGACAGAAGATAATCAAGGAGTGAAGTAGACATACTGTTTACTTATAAAATTTTCTGTACACCTTTTATTATATGTGGGAGCTGCTTTATGGAACAGCTATAGTAAACAGCTGTTGTCAATTACACTATGAAGATGTGTAAACTTAACAAAAAAAATTGCATGTTTTGTGAAAATATTCATTCTAAATGTTAATATTAGAAAGTACAAAAATACAACAATAAATTTTAATGTGAATTTCTATCTGTGGGTTGTATTAATGATTTGATGACAATTAGGATTTTTTATTAGTCATTATTATCTAGTAAATATGGATGATTCATCTGTTATTGACGTTACTTGCCCCTGTCATTTGAATATTGGTGCAAACGTTTAGGTTTTCATAACCATTCCTCTAAGTTTACAGTAAGCTGGAGAAATTGTAGTGTTTTGTCACATATATGTTATTTTAATTCTTATCCAACCTACTTTTGGAAGGCAGACAACATTTGAAAAGGGATTGAATGCAAGTTTTTATTTGTCATATTTGTTGAATGTAATAAACGTACCTCTCAGCAGGGTTTATTAGGGTCACTGTAGGTTAGGTTAGGTTAGGCCGTTCAGGACTCAAGTAGGGCAATGTGACTACGATTATACACATACTGTCTTTGACTTCCTGGCCAGAAGCCAGGGTGCAGCTGGCTGTTCTGAAAATTGATACAATCTGAGAGTGATTTGAAAGCCACAACATCGTGCTTTGAACGTGAGTGCACTGCCCACTAAAACACTTTGGACGTTTACAAAGTGAGTACAATCTGTTCAAGAATAGCTCAGGAGAGAAACCATTATAGAATGACTGAGGAGGCACTTGTCCAGCAGTAGGTAAACAAGTTTTGCTGCTGCTGATATGATAATACAGGAGGTCCTTGTCTTTTGAACGTGATGCATTCCTGACAATGTGTTTGAAACTAGAATTGGTGGAAAGTTGTGTACTGTACAATACGTATGAACTATAACACACTGTACTATAATGAAATCTAAAATAATTCACGTTTAAATTTATGTCACACGACCACTCTTACTACAAAAAATACATAATACAGTAACATGCTAAATTAAACATTTTCATGCATTAGTAAAGTTTATAAGCAGCATTTGTGGAACAGCCTATAGCACAGTTTTAGTAAATTAAAAAATTAATCACTTAAACTTTGCATTCTTAATATTAATAAACTAACAATAATTATAAAAACCATAGTAGCTGGAATAATAACGACAATGTGCACTTGTCTTAACACCTCCATCAATGTTTGAAACTTTAAAGCTGTAGTGCGAAACTTGAATAAAGGGTATTGGTTTTGAATGACCGAAAGAGTGAAATGTGCGAAAATCGAATGTCCAAAGGTAGAAGACCTACTGTATGATAAAATCCCTCATTCTATCCACAGGGAAAAACTTTCAATACTGCATGCTGCCAGCATCTCTTAAATTCACAGCAATTAACATATTCTCACATTTTCCTTAGCAGCCTTTTGGTCCTTTGCCTTCCACATTTCGATAAGGACTCTTCCTGGTAATCTATCATTGTCTTCGACATGGACCCAGCCTCAGCTTTATGCATTTCTACTGTTGGCTCATTGAAATGACAATGAACCTCTTAGTTATATCGTCCCCTCTATATGTGTGTAGGGCTCAGATTTATCTCAGAAGTTTCCTCTCAAATATCTTCAAGTGTTGCAGTGCTCATTGACTTAAGCTTTTGGGGACCAGCATAATTTACCATACACTGGTAAGTGCACAGCCAGGATGTTTTTAATGCATATATTAATAATTACGTAACTGGTAACACCAGTTTGGAGGAAAATTGCATGTAATTTTTTCCTCATGTTACAATAAAAAAAATTGGCTCCAAAATACAGTAATCCCTCGTCAACCGCGGGTTCTCCAACCGCGGAATTCATTTATACGCGGTTTTATAAATGCGCAGTAGTTTCCAACCGCGGGGCTGGAATTCGCTTATACGCGGTTTGTAGTAGCATCCGCTAGGCAGCACTTCGTGCACACATATCCCTTCAAATCGGATTGAAGTCGGTCAGTCGCGCGTTGCTCTTCTGCCGTGACGTATTGCGTGTTCTTTAGTTTTTAGTGTGCGTTGTTCTTATTATCTAGTGTTAATTTACTCTTTTATAAACTATCCTTTCGTCATAATGTGTTCCAAACGTTCGGAAAACATAATTGGCGGTGATAAGCTAGCCAAAAGGGCTAGGAATGTACTACCGCTGGAGAGAAAGCTCGATGTTTTGAACAGGTTAGGGCGCGGTGAGAGTGCTGCGTCTGTGGCCAGGTTAATGGCTGTCAACGAGTCAACTATAAAATTCAAACGGGGTTTGAAGGATTTATTATCTCCATACAAGCAGCTTCAGAAGGAGTTTCAAAATAAAATGAAGCAGACTTCTCTTTTATGCTATTTTAAATCATCTGGTGGCAAGTCAACTGACGTCTCTCACCCTTCCACAAGTGCCGATTCCCATGCCTCGATTTAAAATTGTTTTGATTAAAATTTTGCGTTTAAATTGTTTGTGTGTTAAAAATTGTGTTTATTTTAAAATTTTAAGTTGAAAATTGTAGTAAGCTATAAAACTGGACTTACTTAGCACTAAAAACTGGCCGCTATTTTTTCCTTGTCTTAGCTTAGCGGCTTTTTCGTTATAATGTAATACAGTATGTATTTTAAAAATTTTGAAAATTTTTATAATTTAAATAACTGTCAGCTATTTGAAATCATTGGACTGGTTTTATACATTCGAACAATGTAGTGTATACTGTATAATAAAGAGTTGTACAGTATTTTATATTTCTGGCTTTGTTTCAGATTCCCCTAACCTTACTTTTCCCATATAAAGTTAACTTCACCAACCGCGGATTCACTAACCGCGATGTTTTGTAGGAACCTAACCCCCGCGGTTGGCGAGGGAATACTGTACTATATAGATAATACATTCACGTATTGTCCTAGATATAGGAGAAAAATATACACTATATTTGTATCACAAGGAAATAGCATAACAAGTATTTATATGTATTACATTATGCACCAACATAACCTGTTTATGAAGTCATTAAATGTCACGTCAGTAAAATTAGAGACAAATCAAATTACATGAACACTTACAAACAAAGTCGCGTTGTTTTTTTCTTGTAATTATTTGTATAAGAAAATTATAAACTACCATGCTGTTGGGGGCATGGTTGATTGCTGAAAGGATGGTTCATATTTTCTTATAGAAGTTTCAGTCACCCACTGGAGGTCTTGCTGATGATATTGCGTATACCTCTGCTAGGGGTGCGTTCGGCCTGTCATCCTTTGTCGAACTTTTTGGTACTGAAGAAGGCCTCAGGTGGGTGGCTGAAACGCTTATAAGAAAATATGAACCATCCTTTTAAGCAACTGACCACGGCCCAACAGTCTCGTAATTTCTAATTTTCATAATGTTTACTCTGGCTGTGGTAGCCTCCAAAATAAGTATTTGTATTGTTTAGTCTTTTCATCATATATTACGTGAACATTTGCTATTATTATTTTGTTGAGTCTGTGTCGCTCATTGGTTGAGTATTATTACTTTTCATGTGTTAGTTAATAATTAGCTTGAAGACGGTTGGCGATTGTTTGTGTGGTTGAAACATCGCATTTATAAATTGTCTATGATGTTCCTATTCATTGCTATAAATTGACTGAATTGTTCCTATTCAGTTTATGCTGCAGAGGACACAAGTGATTAGAAGAAGACAATCTGACGGACTCCCAAATGTTTCAGTGCGATATTTTTACATTCTTTAAACATTAGCCAGTGGTGCTACTTGTTGGTCAGTTGTTGTGGAAGGACTATAAGAGGTGTATTTAAAAGGTTTCATCGTTTAATAAGGTATTTTAAATTTGTTGACCATATTTCTACGACAGCACAAAACAATCTACGCGTTTATCGAATATGCCAGAAGGATCTCGATGTAAGCGTGTGGTGTACGTGCTACTAGACGCATTTTGCAAGAATTTTCTCGACTGTGCCGGGCTTCGCTCGGGCGCTCGGACTGTGTCAAGGCCGTAGTAATTACGTAGTTCACGAGAGATAAGACACAGTTTGGAAGCTTCTGGTGTGTGAGCGTGACTATAAATACATCGGGTAGCGGCCTTAGTTTTCAGTTCCATGCGAGATATTGGATAGTGCGGTTCGAGAGTATTAGTGCGATATATTTCCAGAGCGGTTCGAGTTATTACTGTGTACGTTCAAGTAGTTATTATTGAAGTGTTGCGTTTTATAATCAGATGGTATAATTGTAATACAATTGAGTTTTAATATTTGTGGACATTTTATTGCGTGTGTACAATTTTCATTTGATTTGTTGGAGACACTGTTGTTAATTAAGAAATGTTTTACTGTAACAATTAAAGGTGTGATTAGTGACTTAATTGGTGTCTTGTAATTATTTTGTTAATAATAATGCAAGTAAAGAAATTGCAGAAAATATACAGGTGGTGAGCATGTATAGTTATCACAGGCGAGTACCTTTACAATATGTGATATACAGAAGTAGTTTAATAAGGATGAGAATATATAGGGCACTTGTAATGTGTGTAGTGACAGATGTTACCAAAGTCATATGGTAGATTGCCCGTGTTGAGGATACACAGTGAAGAAAAATAAGGAATATTCCAACCTCAAAGAAAACAGAGGTTGAGAATAGAGCCTGGCAGAGACTGCTAAGAAATCAAGACATAGGAAAGCTATTGGATATGGAAAGCATATAAAAGTACAGAATTTAAGGTGGGTTGACCAAAGAAGAGTGCACAAAGTAATATTAAGGAAGGGAAGACGTGGAAACCATTAGAGAACAGACCAGGATGGGAGGATTTGGTGAGATGAAGTTGGAAAGCGGAAGGTTTAAAACTGGGGAGTGCTGCAGTTGAGAAAAGTGGAACCACCTGGTGAAGACAACAGCAGTGACAGAAAACTAGTGAAGGTAGAGAAGCATGGGTGTCTTGTGAAATAGAACTTCATGTACATAAGAGTTCCAGGAAAAGGAGTGATCAATATTAAGTGAACGTGTGACCTATAATAGTATTACTGATGTTATAATTTTGTTGTGAATGTGCACTGGAAAAATAAAATCTTACAGTATTAAGTTTTTTTTATTATTTATTGTATTTTTTTTTGTATTGCCCATATAAGGACCCCGTGCCAATTTCAGTCTTTATTCTTTTCTTTTTCTCCAATATTCTTTCATATTTTCACTGTGTCTCTTCTTCCTGTCTTCAGTCCACTTTGAACCTGCGTTTTTCTCTCTCCTACCCAGGACTCCTTCCATTTTTAACACTTTCGCTCAAAAAACTTCTCTTTCAATTGATTCTTCTGTGTTTATACTATTTTTTTCTAAATCCTTTTGGACTTCTTTAATCCAACTTTATGTTGACTTCTTCCCCCACAGAAGATCTGCTTTGTTAACCTATTGTCGTCTATTCTATATAAATGTCAAAAAAAAATAGTATTTTTTTCTCATTGTTTCTGTTACGTTTTCTATCCAGTGGAACCTCGATATAACCCCCCTGTGATAAAACACGACCCTTGATGTAACGCTCATTTTTCACAGTCCCAGCAAATTAAACAGTTAAACTTGGGACATTTATATAAAGCGACTCTCGATATAAAGCGCTTTTTGGCTGGTCCGCAGAAGAGCATTATATCAAGGTTTCACTGTATTTCATCACTACTTCTTAATTTCCAACCTTCTGAAGTTTTTCGTGGGCCTAATATTTTCTAATAATTCGTCTTTCCAATATTTATTTTTTATTGTTTATGTTACTAAATATAGTAAAATGCAAACGAGCATTAGTCACAAAGGAAGGGGCTGTTTGGTCAATTGACATTGACAACTGATTCTGTAAAAGGGGATCCATACTATGTGACATTCAGAAAGCATGACAAAGATTAGTTCTCAAATAACTTTGGACCAAGAAATTAGAGAAGCAGTGCATCTGTTGATTTATTGCTGAATCAACAACTTTTTTGTGTTGAAAAACAGATTAAGTTGAAAAATACGATGTAATGGAAGACATCTATTTTCATTGAAATAGTGTTGGTAGCTACATTGGAGATAATTATTGATTCAACCTTATTATTAATACATTTACCCGTTTATTGTGGTCGTGTTTCAAGTACAGGGAGTCTTGTAAACACTATTGAATGTGGGCAACATTACAATAATCCCGATTACTCTACTAATTATTTAGTAGTGTAACAGTTATAGAGCACACATTCATGGAATAAACACTACAAATTCAAAACATTTGAATTTTGGTTACAATTCCTTTAGTCTGACACCCTGATGGATGTTAACAATTTGTTTCAAATTTTAAATCTCTGTTGGGTCTTAGAGTCCCAAAATTTTTGAAATTTCTATAACTTAATACTACATTCAGATTTAAAATTCTCTTTAATTTGATACCGACACGAATTTTTGCGATTTTATCAAAATTTCACCCACTCTTTGGGCTCTGTTGTTGAGATGTTTTGATATTTTAACAAAAATCTTCTTGTTCATCCTCAAGGTTTAAAACAAGAATGGTTTGTTCCGGTCTCAAATAGGCAAATATTATATCTGGTCATTCCGCTTCCTCGGACGTCCCACACCTCTCCGTACCCTCGGTTTATAGTTCCATAGTTGTTTGGGAATGCGGCAGTCATCCATTCAGCAAAGATGTTCCCACCAATACTGGGAAATCCTGTCGTGATACTCATAATATTCAGTTCCTGCCGTATATCTGTGTTTCTTCTATGATCATGGAAAGTATACCCTGCCACGTGCCTGAGAAATCTCATTTCAGCCACTTGGTTGCAACGGGTGTGGCCTTTCGTTAAAAGTCCAATTCTCAGACCCATAAAGAAGTGTGGGAAGAGCCATCACCTTGAAGAATTTTAGGCGTGTTCCTTTACTTGCTGACTTAAGGGTTCGCCTGATGGTCCCGCACATAAGGTTGAACTTATGTAACTTATGCACCATGTCATTGCTTGTATTATAAGACACACTGTAGCCCAAGTATTCAAAACTGCTAACTTGTTCCAGGACAGTACCATCTATAACAATTTTTGCCTGTACGGGATCAGTTCCACAAAAACCCATCACCTTGGTTTTAATTGTGGATATCTGCAATCCAGAGTCTTTGCAGATTCCATGTAACAAGTGTATACCCATCTGCAATCTGTTTTCAGAGTCCGGCAGAATAGCCGGATCGTCCGCAAACAACAAAGTGTAAATTGTAATGATCACTATATTCCAATTATGGTTAAAATTATGATTTTATCCCCTCATATTTTTGCCCCCTGCCCCCTATTTTTTTGAGAGGATCTATCTCAAAACCAACAGGGTTCTGTTGAGTAAAAGTATGTACATACATGCCAAGTTTTATAAAAATCTGTTGATGCATTCAAAAGTTATCGTGAGACACACCCTAGACAGATGGACAGATAAAAAATAGGTTATGCATTTACTGATTTTGTACAAATTACTATGTGTAATCGTCTTTTTTTGTAAGTAAAATATTATGATACATAACTGTTTTCAAACTGTGTTCTGCATTGCACTATTTTGACATACAGTAGCTGGAGGAATGAAATATTTGTTCAACCTTTCCACCATCTTCCACCTCTTTATCCTCTTATTTCTTTCATTACTTCTCCTCTTTTCACTTACTATAGCACTAATTTCATTGTATTCAAGAAGTTCACAATTCCATCTTGCTCCATCCTTTCTCCAACGTTACCATAGAATCCTATTAACGAGGGCTATTCGGAAAGTAACCTCCGTTGCTGCATAGTGAGAAAAGTAATGGTGGAAAGTGGTGTTATTCCTGTGCAGACTGGTATAGTGGGTCAGTACGCGTCCACCTGCATAGTGGGGGCATCGCGCTCTCGTTCTTTCACTCGCTATAGCCTTTCAAACGAATGCTGCAATAGAAAACCCTGCCAAATGCAGAATGTATGTTATGGTAAGATTTCTGATGCCAGAAAACCTTTCAGTGGCAGACATTCATTGTGCACTATGTCCTGTGTACGGCCAAAACGTTATGAGTGAAGGTGTTGTGCGTCAGTGGGTTTGTTTGTTTAAAAATGGAAGAACAAACATTCACGATGAAGAAAGGAGTGGCAGGCCACCCATAGTCAGTGATGAACTCATTCAGAAAATAGATGAAAGAGTCCGTGAAAACCGCTGGTTCACAATCTGATCTTTCTGAACAATTCGCGCATATTTCTCGGACTGTTTTGTACGACTTTTGTGTTGCGAGACTTTAAAAAACTAAGAAAAGCCATCCAGAACAATTGCCGAGGTCTGCTCACTTCTGGTGTCGTGTTTTTGCACGACAACGCTCACCCTCACACCACTCGGCAAACACAAGAAGCCTGGATTTGGCTCCCAGTGATTTTCACCTGTTTATGAACATGAAGATGTGGCTTGGGTCCCAGCGCTTTGATGATGACGAAAAACTTCACTATGCTGTGACAGGCTGGCTGCGATCCCCGGCAGCAGAATTTTATGAAGAGGGTCTTTCCAATCTGGTCAAATGCTATGGTAAATGCTTACATTTAAATGGCGATTATGTAGAAAATAGTGGAAAGCTGTAGTTTTACAGATGTATATAATAAAATTTATGTATCTATGTCTGTGTTTTATTTATAGTCAAACGAGGGTTACTTTCCGAATAGCCTTCGTATTACAGTCCACTGTCTACTCATTGTTCACTGAAAACTCATTTATAAACACAAATAATAACACATTACATCCAAACAGAAGCCTTTACAATGTGACCAGCTGATAAACAACGAGTATGAAATTACTGTAATGCATTTGTAGGAAACATGATATGTTTTGCAAAACATTGACTTACTGAATGTCGAGTTTTTGACACTCTGCTGTTTGTTCATTTTTTGGAAAATTTTCTTTACTTAATATTTGTTAAATGTTAATATTAGGGTATTAATAATGTGTGCTTTGGTATTGTTGTTGTAGATGAAAGCTGAGTGCGAGATGAAATGTTCATCATGACTGAAGATTAATGTCAGCCTAGTGATATAATGCACCACACCACAGTCCCTAAACAACAATTACAACAACACTTCTCTCTCTCTTTTGTTTGGTGCTTTTGGGGTGCAACATTATTATTATTATTATTATTATTGTTATTATTATTATTATCTGTAATATTTTTTTTAATATTATTTAAACTTTTTTAAGAAATTTTTTTTTGCCATAACCAAACAAAATAATAATAATTCCAATACTATATATATAAATAGAAATATTCGTAGTAGATGCTTGTTGTAAATGTGTGCATGTGTTTCGGAATGCCTGTGTGTTTGTATGTATGCGTGTGCGAGCACAGCTTTTAAAAAACTTCTCTTCCGTAAAAAAAAAATTGAAAAAAGAAAGGAGACGTTGTCGTGACCAAAGAGTATAATATTTTTAATCGAATTTAATATTGTTTTTAACTGTAATTTATATATAGATATTTTTTCTGTGTCAGAGCTATGTTTTTAAATTATTTATTAAATTAATAAATAAAAAGAGTTATATCGATAATGTACAGACACTTCAACAATATATATATATATATATTGGCAACAATGAGTAAGAATGCCCAAGGCTTACAAACACGTATTTATAATTTTTTTGTAACATCTGTTTTTTGTAAATCCTGTCAGATTATATTTGCAGTTTTGTGCTGTCAGGAACAGTTTAATTTTTAAAACTTATGCTGTTTAGATATGACAAGAAGGAAGAGTGGTTACTTTGTATTAACCAGAGTTAACTTATGTAACAAACCACACAAGTGCAACAGCACCAGAAGTACATTAAATTTAACAGTAGAAAGGTAACGTTAATTGTTAAAAAATATAACATAAACATTAGATATTTTTGACTGGAGTCGTCTGGTTTTGTATGACATCTGAGCATTATTGGTGTTAGTTATTTTGCTGCAGCGTGTGACCTGCAAACTGTATTATTGTGAACTTTGAATGCTGTCAAGAGTTTGAAGTTTATTTTATTGTTATGTTGAGAAAATTATATTAGTGCATATTTTTTTTAATATTCAGTTTTTTATTTAAAATAATTACTGATTGAAATGAGTATTAAAATATCTAAAATAATAGAAAATTGCAAAGAATTTTAACCTTTTCACTACTACTGAGACAAATGGCCTACTCTACACCCCAGTGCTGGGCAAATTTTGTGTCATGTACTTTACAACTAGACTGTCAAAACTATTTTATAGATAAATAGTACAGCTTGTTGATAAATGATATGTAATATTTTCTGAAAGGAAAATACTATCAGACTTATTCAAAAGTTTTATTTGTAGGCCTAAGAAAACTCTGAAAAGGTTTGGTCAGAGTAAACTGAAACAAATTTATACACTAAACATGATTAAATAACAGCATATATAGAATAAATCAAGAAGAAGAAGAAGAAGAACCAAACCCATGACCCAAAATATAGGTTATGCACATGTGAACAGATAGTAAAGATCAAGTTATGATATGAGTTACTTTTCGATGCTGAAACGAATGTTCAACATAATACAAACAGCAGAGAACAGAGTGCAGCACAGATCAAACAAATTTAGTTCAATTTCAATTTAATCATACCAGAACACAGTAGTAGTGATGTGATTTTTATGAACTATAAACATCAAGTGTACCCGATTACACCAGTGGAAGAGTTAAGTGATAGAAAGTTGTTTTTAATATATTATACAGTCCAGAATTGTGTACTGAAACTTGCATACATAATTATAACATACGATACATTTTCCGTAATTTTCCCCTCGTAACACCAGGTTATGGGCTGAGGGTTGTTGAACATTATTAAACAATTTTAGACCTTTTGGTAGACATGCCCTGTTAACGTTTTTGTATAGTCTGAGTTTCATGTTTATTTATTTATTTTATTGAGAATTCCTTTTTTGGTCACATTGGAATTTTTATTTTAACTACTTAGCTCTGTTATTTGTTTCGATAGGTGCGATACAATTCATACACAATCAATAATATTTTGTCAGATTGATCGAGTGGAGTTGTCTCTACAATAAGAGATATGTGAATTATTCTTTTTTTTCTTTCTGTGTTAAAACATTCAGGTGTTTTTACCACACATAATCAGTATAGGCCCGCCAGCCTTTACTGAACAGTAATCTGTGCCGACCCAATACATGAATTACCCCCACTTTCAAGTATAGCTAAGTTATCTAGAGAGAAGAGAAGAGAGACGACGCTATAACGTTCACTGTCTCACTTCCATATTATTTCCCTCTCTGTCACACACATGCTTCCATTGTTCTCGCCAGTCTTGTTGCAGCCGATGTTCACACTTTGAAACACTGCACAAAACTGTTCTGTGCATGTGCGAAGTGAATGAAAATTTTGTTAGCCTTGCAACGAGGTGTTTTGTCTACTGCGCATCGAGACCCTAGTGTTCAACTTACATCACATCAACAGAAACAAATTTTAAATAGTTTGTATGAAATGAAGTAGATTTGATACAGTTTTAATATAATCTTGTACAAAATTAATATATTAAATTTACGATTACAATAAATAATGTTTTGCCGATGATACATTTTTGCAGGTGACTTGATGATTAAATAAAATGAAGTATGAATGCTACCATGTCAATCTTTAGATATCTTCCTGTTTTTTTTTAGAAGTCACCTAACAAGGTATTCTCAAATTTTGCGAATCCAATGTAAATTAAGTGCAGTAGATACAAAAATAAGGAACACTTTAATTGCTATATTTACCATTTTTAATAGAAAGTATTTATATTAAAAGTAGATTTTAATATTGTGCCCGTTGTTTAGTTTGTCTAGTTTTTAATTTCATTTTTAGTATTTATAATTGTATAAAAGCATTTGTGATGTTGAATACATAATATTAATTTAATAAAATGTAAATATTTATTAACGGGAGTATGGTTTACTATTTAACCATTGTTAATATAGATATATTTAAAAACAGCAATTGTAATTACATATTCAGTATTTTGTGATGTAGCTCTTTGTCTCACATAGACTTTATAGTGTCTGTGTTTCGTTTTACATGTTTTCATTTAAAAATTTTGATTCTTATTACGCACTCGTTTTCGAGACAAAGTCTCGCTTCAGTTAGTTATATGTCTTTTTAAATATGTATTCATATATGGGAAGCTGGAATGCAGACTTAGCAAGCTAAGCCTTTAACATGCATTTCACAGCTCAAAATTATTACATTTATTTTTCTTATTAACCTTGTTTTAAGTGAACTGTTCTGTTTACTAAATACTGAATACAGTAATCCCATTATAATCCCTCAGGAGAGAGGAGGTGAGGGAGCTTAAAAAAATACATCATTACAGAATACTAAGTCATACTTTCAAAATATCAAATATAGAATTTCCAGCATTTATTTATAATGATTGATAAGAACAGTTATACTATCAACAAAGCAATATATTGACAGTTGTCATTTGTAACTTTTTTTGTTCATCCAGATTTGTTATTTTTAAGTATAATCCTTTCCGTTAACAATTTATGAAATATCTGAATATTTGTAGTAACTTTGTTTATTGTTAAATGGACAAGAACTCAACAGCATTTAGTGATGCAGATTTACAGATTCACATTGTTAACATTTTGTGACTGGAAATATTAAAATATTAAAATTCATGGAAATAATTTATCATGTCGCCAGAGTACAGTAAAAAAAAAGTGATGCTTAGTTGAAGAAATGACAGACATTGGAATAATTTTATTTGATTTTATAATGTGTAGTCAGCTATAGGGGAGCTCATTGTATATGTTAAAATAGTATATATCTTGTTTTGCCAAACAAAGCCTTTCAGCGTTTTAGCCATTTCCAAATCCTTCCCCACTACAGTAAAATAATCTTTGTTTTCTGTGTATATGTACGAAAAACAATGTCCGTTTGTAAACCGGTCAGATTTTTTCTGCCATATCTATGCATTTGTCCTGTTTGTTGGACAGTTTTGTGAATGACTGGTCCTCTTGTGGTCAGTCTTGGTTAGTTACATGCTCTGTTTCTGCAGCTTCTTCACCTTCAGCAAGGATTAAACCAAAATTTTTTCTGGTCCCATAGACTAGAGATGGTCACTCGAACGTTTCTTCAGGTGTCCTACACCTGTCCGTCCTTTCAGCTTATAATTCAATCGTTTTTTTGGGATGTGGCAGTGATCCATATGATTAAGATGTCCCAACCATTTTAGCCGATATTGGGCAATCCTATCGAGTATACTCGTAATATTCAGTTCCTGATGTACATCGACATTTCTTTTGCGATCTTGAATAGTGCATGCACCCATCGACAAACCTGAGAAATCTTATTTTGGCTACTTAAATATAACGGGATTTCATTAAAGTCCGATTCTTACACATATAGAGAAGTGTGGGAAAGGCCATTACCCTGTAACACTCCATATGTGTTTCTTTACTTATTCAGCTTCTTCTTTATTAGACATATTAAGACATATTATCGTCATATACAGCACTCAACCTTCCCATATGCAGTGATTTATTTCATTATTTTTAAAATATAGTTAATAGTTTCTTTAGAATTAAATTACCTTTTTTTGTTTTTCATAAATTAATTTTTTCGTCAACATCTCTAGGTCTTGAAATATTTTGATTCTTCTGTTTTCAGAATTTCAGTATTTTCTGTTGGGTTTATATAAAAGATGGGATGTGATTTCTGTAATATGTGTTGTATACAGTGAATTAGGATTCGCTTCATGCATTGGCTAATAGGATTATGCATAGTTGATATTGACGAACTATTGTCAAGGGTTACATTCTTTTTCACACGGTTACTTGAATTTCACACGGTTTCTGTACTCCGTTTTTATCCAGTGTTAAGGAAATCTGTTATATGGGCGCACACACCAAACATGCATGTAAAAAATAAAGTAGGGCTCTTTCTATTCAATGGAGACAGGAGACAGGATAGCAAGTAAGGCAAAGCAGTGTGCCCAGTACGAGCTTTAGGCACCTAGAGTGCTACCCTGTATATGTTGTCATTCACACTGTGTGAGTCAACTTGGAGGATAAAAATCTTGCTGTGGTTTTTTGCCACTGCTGAAGTTTAAACAGTAGTTTTTTTCTTCACATTAAATTTGAATATTATTTGTGAGGCTTATTTGAACGAATAATGATACAACAGAAAAAATCTAGAATTTTAAACTGTACCATATTTCTGTACAGTTGTTTTGTGTAGCAGGTAAATTACCATAAACCAGACTGACGTATCCATACCAGAAGTTAATATTTGACATAATCAAGCAAGCTCTTTGCTTTGTCATTCTGTAGGAGCAGTTGTTGGTAGTGTATCTTTCCTCCACTCTGTCTATATTTCAACATTTGTTCCAAATGTTGTGACTTGAAAGAGGTTGCCATCATCTGCCAGCGTTAAGCTATATTTGATGGTCCTCGAGATGTAACGTATGACATTAAGACGAAATAGTGACATGTATTGTCACAGACTCAATAAAATTAATTTTGAACTTATTTATAGAAAGAGAAATATTTTAAGTGGCCGATGAAGTAATTAAATTTATCCTGTAGCCACAAAAAAATGCATTCCAAATCAAGTGAATGAAGAAAAATAAAGAATAGCCATTTGTGGATTAAGTTTGCATTGTTTCAGATGCTCATATCTTGTATACCAGTAGTTTGTGCCTTGTGTGCAAGCTGCACAACATATGTGGGAAGAGGGGTTCAGTGTTTGGAGACAATTTATAAAAATGTGCTTTTTATATTAGACACAGTCGTCCTGTCATGTCCATTAATTAAGAATCAACTTGTATGTTATTAAACCATTATTGTTGTTTCTTCTTCTTCTATGGCGTCACAGTTCAAAGTCGAACCTTAGCCTCTATAATTATCCGCCTCCTTGGCGATTGATGTCCATTGTTTTATTTTAAGTAAATAATCAGCATCCCTCACCACTGCGTCAATCCAGCGTGTCTTGGATTTTCCGACAGGCCTTCTACCCTCGATTTGACTAAACAGTACCTTCCTAGGTATTCGGTTGCCTTCCATCCTAATGATGTGTCCTGGCCATTGCAAACTATGTAGTCGAATGGTGGTGGCCAGATCATTGTCTTTATATAGCTGTATAGGTCCTCATTGTGACGCATTCTTCATATCCCATTGACTTGGTTTGGTCCATATATTCTCAAAATTCTCCTTTCATGTGTACTGACTATGTTAGCGGCTTGTTTGTTCAGAGTCCAATTCTCGCTGCCATATGTTATCACTGGTCTAATCATAACTTTATATAATGTGACCTTGGGGACTGGTGGAGGATATTCCTTGTCTTGAATATAGATGTCAACGAAGCATACACTCTATTTGCGGCCTGTATCCTTTTCCTTATTTCATTTATTTTGTCATTGTCTTCTGCCATCCAACATCCCAAATATTTAAACTGATTATCCAATAGTAATTAAACAACAACAAAACACTGGAATAATGACATTCTTTCATTTTTTGTTACTACATATGCATATTCAATTTGGGTGATATTTATTGGAAAATGAAAGTCTGTTTCAACTAGTATAGAATTTGATTGATATTGTTTAGTATCTACATACATATAGCAGTCATAATTTAACAACAATAGTTTTATATAGCAATAATTTATTTTAAATTAATTTTTAATAAAACAAGAGAAAGAGACTGTTGAAAGATTAATGATGTGTACTTAAGGAAAAGTTCTGTTTCCTGATATTGTATATACTGTATGATGTGTTACACAAGTAGAATAGATATGTGTCTTTGTTAAAGTTGAATATTTCAGCTGTTGGTGCTTAAGAAGGGATTTTAATATTTAAAACTAAGGTGAATGAATAAACACTTGATTAATTTGGTGATTTAATAAACTGAAATTTATTTAAATGTAAGTTATAAGACGCTGATATAAAAGGTGGAATAATAATCAAACATAAGTGAAAAGTGGCATAAATTTTTATTTTAATGATACGATTAATCAAGATTTACTGATTGTTCATTCACTGTAATGTTACCTGTACATGGATGAGCATGTAAATATGCTCATTGCGCACTATTACACATGCTGCTGTTAGTTGTTTGTAGCAGAATGGCTAGAAACTGTTTGTAACGAAATAAGGTGATTATGTATGTTATAATAACCAGTGTTTTAACTTTTTCTTTTTGACAGATCATTGGTACACAACAGAATGTATAACAGTGTTACTTTGTCTCCAACTAATTTAATCATACTTGTGGCATTCTTCACTCACGAAAAAAATCAGAATGCAAATAGAACAGTAATTATTAGCATGGCTGATTATTTTTTTGTGTTTTTCTTTTATTTTATGTTCTGAAGAATATGTGCTGTGAATCCATTATAAAATCGGTTGCTGTTTGTGCATTAAAAAACTACGTATAGAGAGACATCTTAAGTCAATATTTCTGACAACGTCGGGTGAAAAAAATTAAGTGCAAATAACAGTAGATGACTAATGCAAGCAACACTTTTTGTGATCGTTTTTGCTTTGTATTTCTTCAGATGATGATGATGATGATACAGAGTTTAAGACAAGAGGTGAAAGTAGTAAAAGTAATATTAGTTACTGAAAAAAATATATGTGTACAGTTTTTAGTTATGATAATTATTATTTATTAATTTATTAATAATTTTAGTTGTATAAATAAAAAATAAAAATTAACTATTTTTGAAATTATGTCATATTTTGTTTGTATGTTCAGCGAGTCATGTGGACTGATTATTTTCAGAATACATAATTTAATTGAAAATTGTAACAGACTAAAAAAGAGTATATGTTTGGGTAAGTTTTTTCTGTCATTCATATGAGTTTCCCTTCCATGCACGTTAATTTAGCTGTATACCTTAGTTAACGGGGTCATTAAGTGCCTTTATATTTTAAGAGATTGTCGTAACTTAATATAAATTGAAAATTTACGGTACCCCAAGCTTATAATAATATATCTTGTTGTTTAGTCATGCTTTTAAAAAATCAGATGAATGTAGTATAATAAGGTTGTACAGTTTCAACGTAATTTTGGTAATAAAACATGTTTTACCAACCATTTTTCAAAATTCTTTGTAATATGGCTACATTTTGTTCTGAAGTACGATGTGACGCATTCTTGGTGATTTCTGTATTGACTGGTTTGAAATTGCCAGTACTTTTACATAACAGAAACATGCACACAAAGTCTATTGACATAATTTCATAAAACTGTTACTAGAAATTCTGTTGTACATTCATCGTATTAATGACGAAATTAAACATTCTTTTCTTACTTGACATTATCTATTGACGTTATTTTTCTTATTACAAGTTGTTGGATAACCGAGGGAAACGCTGTTAGAATTCGTTGGAAAATTATTGTTACCTTTTTTGAAAAATATGTTGTTAAAATCAGTGGTCACATAAAAGAAATGTCTAAATCAACTAAAAATATTTAAGAGAATAAATTCTCAAATTTATACCACTAACGAAACATATTCTGATATGACCTGTGATGGCACGTTTTGTAAAGTCGTCATCAATTGAATAAAGTGTAATAATAATTAAAAAAACTCATGTAGAATGGCTTATGTAATTTTTTTCATAATAGTATAATACCCGTAAATAAACAAATGTAAGATATATATATTTAATATATATTCATAAATGTAATAATAATGATTATTATTATTATTATACTTGCTTTTTAATGTAAGAGAGTGCTTGTGATAATGTGAGAAAAACTGATGTCCTATTTTTTGAATTATTTAATCCTTTAATGTTCCTTTTGGCACTCTCCTATTGTTTTGCTTTTTTATGCTCAAATAGAACAAACACGTTACATCACGATTCAACAGATATTCGGATTCAAAGGAAATTTGAATGAATTTTCCATTATTTTGACAACAGTGAACGTTATCTTGATTTGACTTTGTTGAAGTTAACAGTGTACGTATCTCACTGTTACATTTCTTGCCATATGCAATATTTATATGGGTATAGCTACCAATAAGGGGTGTTAAGGAAATTTGTAATCTTTTTGCTTAATATATATATATATATATATATATATATGTAAAAACAAAAACAAATATGTAGATAAAGTAATTTGAACAATAATAAAAAACTCTTAAAACAATACTTTTTGTATAAGGCAGTGGATATCATACTTTTTATGCAGTGAACTATAAATTCAGACTGTTTCTTGGCAAATCTTGACGTAAGATGTTATGTACTTTATTAAGGAATTGATTTTTGTTGTTATCCTTGCAATCTTCATTAAAAAGGAAAAAGTAAAATGGTGCATAAAATACATTAATAATGAAACATTTTGTTTTTTATAAAATTTGTAATTGGTATACTGGTACACAAAGTCTTTATTTCCTTAAAATCGCGAAACAGAAGATGATTGAATGTTTAATTTGTTTTCAGTGTGTATCATTGAACGTTCTTCCGTCCTTGCAGCATAGATAGCAATTTTGTTTAATATACTGCCTGATTTGATCGTGATTTCATTACTTAACTACTTATTTAGTGTGAGAATATTTGCAGTTCATATTTTTTTTATATTATCACTGGTTGAAAGTACATTGCATCATTAGTTTGTAATAAGCGAAATAGATTAGTTATGTACATTGGATTTTTTTCTGTCTATACATATATACACATTTACAAACATAAGTTTTTATTACTTGGAAAAGCATTTATTTGAATTTTGCATATTTAATAACATAATAAATTTTTCAGTTTTGAATAAACAAAGAGCTTTTTAGATAGTTGTAATTAGAGAGAAAAAGCCGTGTGCATATAGAACTTAGATCTCTTGTTTTTTGTATATTGTATAACTTTGTATATCTATATAAGATTATATATTTAAATAGGTATTAAGTTTATTTATTTTATATATTTAAATGTGTTTCTTACTTTGTTAATCTGATCATTATAGGCATCCTTTGGTTCCGAGTTGTTGAATCTAAATAAAAACAAAAAAAATTGAATCGGTGTGGCTTTTTTCCAGTCAGGCTTATTAAAGAAATTCTTGAATATTGATTACAATTTAAAATTTTTTAACAGAACATTCATAAAAATATGTAGTGATTGAGAAAAAAAAGATATAATAACAGAAATTATCTTATTTGTTGCAGAGGGGGGAGAAATAATATTTTTTGATATATATTAGAAAAAAAATAATACAAAACTGTTTTTGCAATATGTAAAGTGTGCACAGTGTATTTTAGATTAAATAAGTAAATAAATGAATAATAATAATATTATTAAATATATTATATACATAATAAAAACAGGTTGGTTATTAAAAGCTTTAACAGTGCACCAGTTCTATATTATTTTTTTAGTCCTGCATTTAGGTGAATTATTATGTATTTTTGTTTTTGTTTATAAATTTAACTAAATAAATAAAAAATTGCTT
The DNA here is from genome assembly GCA_034769895.1 of Magicicada septendecula. Classification (NCBI taxonomy): domain Eukaryota; kingdom Metazoa; phylum Arthropoda; class Insecta; order Hemiptera; family Cicadidae; genus Magicicada; species Magicicada septendecula. The sequence goes on from CM068374.1 coordinate 421,972,617, forward strand.
GGTTTGAAGGATACATTGAAAAAAAAGAATGGAATTCAGTAATAAAAGCCAGCAATGCTTGTCATGTTGTTTGTGCATTTCATTGAACAACCTGTTCTCTGGGTGAAAGGCGAACACAACAGAGAGGACTCCACTCTGCCCCCTGTTGTTTTGACATAATATTAAGCCACAGTTTCATGTTTGTTAAGACAGGGTGGAGTATTCAAACAAAAAAGGATTACGATACAAGGTACGTGTAAAAAGAAAATGATGTGTTTATAAAATTAATTCTTGTCAGACGAATTGCAAAAACAATATTATTGCAAAGTACTGTAGTTCCGTTGGGAAGCTGTTGACTGTCAGTGCTTTTAGCTTATCTGTCACAGCCTTCAAACTTGTAAACCAGCTGTCCTGCAGTTTGCGTTGTATTTTTTGGAACAGAAAATGATATTGTGATTAAGATTAGGAATGTAAGATGGCTGGTGTACGAAAAGATTGCCATTTTTTGCCAAATACTTATTCACAGAAAGTGTGATGTGATGTTATGATGGAATCATTCAACAGATCTTTTACTGGATTCAGTTCGTTCATGAAAGTTTTGTAGAGAATGTGTTGATTTAAATTGACTTTTAAACCAATCATTGTTTTTACCATTATTTCAAAAAATTGTAGAAAATATATCTTAACCAAATAATACTTACATTACAACACTTGTAAGCCCCTTCTATGTATTTTTGACATATATTCTTAGTATTTTTATCACACACACACACACACACACAAGTTTTAAACTAGTTAGTCTTAAACATACTGTTTCATCACATAAAAATTATTAATTTTAGGTGTTCAAACTTGTGGCAATTATATTTACACTCTAATTAGTCTCTATCAAGAAACAATGACAAACTATCAAATCCTCCTCCTCCTCCTCCTCCTCCTCCTCCTCCTCCTCCTCCTCCTCCTCCTCCTCCTCCCCTCCTCCTCCTCCCCTCCCCTCCCCCTCCTCCTCCTCCTCCTCCTAACCAAGAATGGTTTGTTCCAGTCTCAAATAGGCAAATATTACAGCTGGTCACTCCAACACTTCCTCGGCCGTCCCACACTTCTCCGTCCCCTCAGCTTATAGTTCCATAGTTATTTGGGGATGCGGCAGTCAACCATTCGGCAAAGTAGTTCCCACCAATTCAGCCGATACTGGGCGATCCTTTCGAGTATACTCATATATGTTCAGTTCCTGCCAACTGAAAGTGTCAATTGTAGAGTGACCAATCATAAAATGGTCTTTCCCTTTATCTCATCATCACTTTCAAACTTCTGGCCGGCAAGAAATTTCTTCAGTTGCAAAAACAAATGAAAATCACTGGGAGCCAAATCTGGACTGTAAGGAGGATGACTGAATTGTTCCAAGCGAAATGAATCAACAAGCGCCGTCGTTACACTTGCGGTATGCGGTCACGCGTTGTCATGCATAAACACCACTCCGGAAGTCAGTAGTCCACACCTTTTGTTTTGTATTGCTCGCCGTAACTGTTTGAGTGTTTCACAGTAAACGTCTGCGTTGATTGTTGTGCCTCGTTCTATAAATTCCACTAACAAAATTCCCTGACAGTCCCAAAAAACGGTGCACATGATTTTTTTTGCAGAAAGAGGTGGTTTTGCTTTCTTGGCTTTCGGGGAACCAGTATGCCGCCATTGGAGTGACTGTCATTTAGTTTCTGGTGTCTCGTAAGAAACCCATGTTTCATCACCAGTGACAATTCTTTTCAAAAAACAATTTCCATCTCTTTCATAATGCTGAAAAAATTCGAAGGATGCTCCCATGCGTTTCGTTTTGTGACTGTCCGTTAGCATTTTCGGCACCAATCTCGAACACAGTTTTTTGTAGTGTAAATGTTCAGTCACAATTTCGTGTAATAAAGATCTAGAAATGTTTGAAAAATTCATTGACAAATCAGAAATTGTGAATCGCCTATTGGAACGAACCTTCTCGTCAACACCGCAGCAATTCTTCGTTGACTAAGGACGGGCGACCACTACGCTCCTCGTGAACATTTTCTCTTCCATCGTTAAACATCCTAACCCACTTTCTCACCATACCTTCACTAATCGCATTCTATCCATAAACTTCACAAATCTGATGTTTTCCTATTTCTTAAGATTACAGTGGAAATGGCATCATTTTAGTATGATTGAGGAGATACTGCCAGAAACAAACTTAAGAGGTACTTAATACGTTCACCTCAGAACTACTAGAGATGCATTAAAAAATGCTGTGATCACTGTATACATGCTCAAGGGGTTGACCTACTTCAAAGGAGATGGTGAATGAATCTAGAAATTACAGTATGCAATTATTTTTTGTGGTAAAATTCCCAGAACTTTTGGGGGTAGCACATCATACATATTGTGACAAAACATATATTAGGCATAGTAATAATTGAACGATATAGTCAGTTATGTGGAGCAAGGTTGTATATTTTGAAACAAATTTTAAAAATGGTCTGTAATTCACAAATAATTTATTTTAATGTAATAATTGTCTTTGAAATATCAGAACTGATCTGTTTAAAATGTCAATTGTTACTTGAACGCTGTATCCAAATATGTTGATTCGTCTCACTGCTGGTCCTGTGATCCTTCGAAATCTGCTCCCTCGTCGTCTGCTACTCTTCGCACACTGACGCTTCACTGACACTCCTCTTGTACCCACGCATGCCGACACACCCGATAACAGTTTACTCTTTATCTCAAGGTACTGAACTGGGCTGTAATTTAATATTTATTTACTATGGTGCTTCAAGCATGCACCTTCCCGCGTCTTGAGGTTTCCTCGCGTTAACACAGGAGTATCCTGGATGGATAAACCTCCCCTATGCGGAAATCTTGACTCACGCGAGACTAGCACTGTTTAATATAAATATTTTATTATTTGAGAAATATTGAGTTTGTACCAATAGAAAGTATTAGTTAATGGGTAACTCGTCGCTAAATCGTCCTTGATAACTCTTTCATAAGAACGTTTCTGTTCGAAAAACTCGCACAGAGAGCACGTCCGTAATATTCGAGCTGCTGGATGGAAACTGCCTAGACTTACGTTGCCGGGACCCAATCTTAATGAAAATTGGGGCCGCTGATTGGTCAAAACACCTGTCACGTGATTGATGGGTAGAACTGATAGACAAACTTCTTGAACAGATTTCTGCAGAAGCAGGTATAGATTTTATCTACAAACCTCATTACTTCCAAAAGATAAGGAATTTATAGAAAGTTAATTTTTACTAAAAAAAATCCCTATTAAAATAGTATGTAACAAGTCTCTGACACACAGAAAATATAGCGCTATTTAAGATGCTTGCGCTATCCACAACTCAGTTCAATATGTTCATTTATAACAGAGTTATTCATAAAATACGAATGACACGCGCACTCGCACATGACATATCACAAATAGATTTATGGGCATTTTGATACATAAGAGTCTTTTACCCAATTCTTAATTCAAAACTTATCTCTAATTAACAGAATCAAACAAAAATCAAATTTTAACATGTCTATAATGTCATAAAATGATATATCAGCACGTAGTACGGGCTACAGTTTCCTTTACTGCAATGTTCTATTGCAATATATGGTGTTAATAATAAGCTAAATGTGAAAACTTAAAAAGTGGACAGAAGTATACATTTCATTTACATAACAACAAAAAATATTGACACTATAGAAAAACATCTTACAACAACACAGCCATAAACAAATAACCAGCCGTCCATGACTGGTACAGCTAACAGTTTTTGACTACAAAATGCAAAGGCGTTCTGTCATGAGCATTAGTCTTAGAACTGGAGTCACATATGCACACATTATCCATCAGATTTGTAGACTGATGACATGAAAGAGAACCATGTTGAAATCAGTCAGGAACTGACTGAGCAGTGCAAATTTGTTATGAAAACTGCAGAATGGAATGAAAGACTGTAAAGATTTTACTAGTTTCCAACAAAATTTCAGTAAATTTTTTTCATGTTGTTCAAAGGGCACCTGTAAAGGCCAAGTTACATGGTTTGAAGTCTTACTCACAAATTGACTCACAAATTGTGTGTTAGTTTAATATTATTGTTTATCTGTAAGGTATAATCCAGAAATTCGTTTAGTGTACTTTGGCAGAGAACGGTGGGCAAATACAAATAACAATGCGCAAATCAAGTAATATATAACATTATTTATTTTTCTTTGAGAACATAAAAAAGATCATGAACACACTTATTCCGCCTTAAGGCGTGAAATGATTATCAACAAACTACGACATCAAAATACTACTACGTATATCAAAATTGCGCAACTCAACACTTCTTGTTAGGCCTATATTTTTTCATTCACTCAATCACGCGCACTTTCACACTTCTACATTTCTTTTTTATTGAGCTCAATTTAAAAATGCCAGTATTTTAAATAATTTTGAAATGTCTACTTCCCCGTTGATGCGTAGAAATTAGACACCTGGGGCGTCAACTCGTGGTTTGCACTGTTTGCTGTTTTATAGTTCTCACTTTCACATTTTACGGCCGAACTGTCAATTTACTGCAATTAATCACTATTATGGATGAATATTTAGCCAAGAACTGTTTGTATTTTGAAATATATATAATTTCACATTTTCTGATGTATGCGGGCGAAAACGGTACGCAGTCGGCGGCGAGCGGAACTGCCCACGTCCGCTTTGTTTAGATTTTGTTTGCCGACTGGTGTTCAGTGTTACAAATTTTCCATTTGGTGCGTCTCAAAACTGCTTCACCCCGCTCCCTGCCGTACGTCTCGTCCTCATTATTATAACGTTCCGTTGGGTTGAGTTTCACCTCTTCAACCTCGTTACGAATTGTTTTTCGTCAACAAATACTTGATGTGTTGGTCACTGGCTATAAATAGATTTTCGTTATAACCATATATAAGGCCATGGGAATTATTTACTGGCTCTTGTGTCACCTCAAAGGGGCCTCCTCTTTACATGTTATAGAATTTATGAAATTACACAATAATATTTAGGTAAATTTAGACCCGTTACAATACCCCCCCCCCACTGAGAGGATTTATGCCGAAGCATAAAAGCTCTCATTGACACTCATACTTTCTAAAGGCATCAGCCAAGATATGTCGCCACAACCCCCTTACGTTTTATTCAAAATTGTGGTTAACTTACCCCTGGTCCAGTGACTGTGACCGTACCTGAATGACCTTACTGGACTTCTCTTTCGAGATCCCAACACCGCAAGGCCAGACCAGCACTTGACGCTCCTGCTCTGACACGCAGGCCAGCACAGGACCGCTGCCACAGCATCACTAGACACTGAAACATGAAATCAAATAGTGGCCTGGTATAATAACATATCCCTAACTGATCTGGTTCCTCTTAGCTGTGTTGGTTTGCGTTAAGAAATACTGAGTTTTTTTTATATATAGATGAATACTTAGTCTAAGTATAATACATTATAAGAATTACATATCTACATTCTGTATAACCTCCTCTAGTTAACTCTTGCCCCAAAATTCAACATGATCGCTCTGATTCCCATCAAAATTTAAATAAACATTTCCATTACAACATATAAATCCCTCCCATTATAAATATTCCATTCACCTTTCAAAATTAACAAACTCCTTATATAGAGTAAAACACATTAAATCAACTACATTAGAACAAATTACAGTACAACCTCGTTTGTTCGGACTAACTGGGACCAAAGGCAATCCGGATAATCTGGGTAATAAGCAAAACAAAATCCTTAAATAAGCAGACTTACTGTTTATTACGATAAAAAACTATGTTTTGTAACAAAATTACATAGTATTGTTTACAAGACATTAAAAAATATAAAAATAACTTTTCACATCATTTCTTAACAAAGAATTGGTCCACTGCCTTCTGTTTGAAACACGTGTGGCGTTTGAATGAAGCACGGTCACGCAAATGCTTTATCATTAATAGTTCAGCTGGAGTGTGTCAGGCTGACGCTCCAAGTACACCATGATGTTTGTCAGCTGGTGGGCAGCATCTGCATGTGTCGTCCGCTGTTGTGGTGTGATCGCTCCCTCCTCGTCCACGCCATCTTCTTCCTCACTGTCAGCTGTAGATGTGCATGCTGCTACAATTTCTTCTTCCGTCATAGTGTCGTAGCTACTGTCATTGTTGTCTTTCAGCCACTCACTAACGTCTTCCATAACATCTGAGCACCCACTTATTGTTCCTAACATTTACAGAAGGTCGTCTGCAGCCACTTGCACCAAATCATTGCTTGCCATTTCGTTTGTGACACAAATAGCTGGCCACAGTTTTTTCCATGACTTTTTCAAAGAGCTTTTTGTGATGCAATCCCAAGCGTCAGCAACCATGTAAATAACGTCTTTGATATTGATTGATTTCAACAAATCATTCACACTTTTTTCCCCTTCCTCTTCAATTATTTTACCAAGCAGTTCTTTTCGGTAAACTCTTATGATGTTTTCAAGGACTTATAACATCTTAACTGGCATTATAACATAGGGAACCCGCATTAATTGGTTATGCCAATTATACAGGCTGCCTTCGTTGTAACAAGCTGAAAATTAAATCACTAAAACAATTAATATACAAGGAACTTGGGGGGGGGGGAAGTCTGCTGATTTATGCACTCAATTTAGTATTGTACTAAAGATGACATCTCTTTATTTATGTCTATTTGATTATACATAACATATCAACTTTTAACTTACAGTGAAAATTGTAATGGGTTTTCTACATTAAGATTTATAATACAGTTAGTGCATTTTACCTCGGATCCGAGTTTATATGTATTACTTAGGAATTTAAAGTTTACTCTACTCCATTAATGAATTACTTTATTACTCTTTATACCATTTGAGGAATGGTTTCATTTAGTAGTGCAATGTTCTAATGCTACATCACACGTGTTACTTTACAACTTATGGTTACTGAAATTACTTGTTACAACATTTATTCTTAAACTTTAGAGATTGTCATTTTAAAGTCTTTTAGTTTACAATTACTTCTATTTCAAAAGATACATATCCACAGAAGACAAGCCTCCGCGTCACCTCTTAGTTAAGGGTTTTAGTCCTAGTCCACGCGTGATTCTTCAGTCATCTCTCTGTAGTGGGTTGTCATCGTGGTAGTCTTTCTGGTAAAGGTCCTCGGACTCAACTAATGTTGATTCGGATGTTACGGTGTCATGAAGTCGTCCTGTTTCTCGGTGGTATTGTAAATACAGTTGAGGTCTTCGTCTTCACATTTACAGTTATCCACATCACATTTGGTAATAGTACGGTTGTATCTGAATTTACATATACAACACTAAAATAACTTTAACTATATTTCTTACTGGGAGATGTCACCTTACGCACTTAATTTTCTACATTACTTTTTTCTATTACACACTACATTCTCGTTGTATAACTCTTCACACGGTTATTTGAAACTAATAACCACATTTAACAAAAAGTACATATTTTGTACAGCGCTCGGCTTTGAGCTGCTTACTGGTTGAACGACACATCATCTCTGCTCTGTAACTATGTAGGAAGGGTCAGTAAATCGCGCGGAGGTTACGCGTCGCAGCGAAATAGTTCCATATTTCTCCTTTATTTAAATGGTTAAAGTTTGACTTTTTAATTATTTAGAGATATTCTTAATTACAAACGTTATTAAAGTACACTACTGTGGTCTTGTTTAATTATTTAAATAATGTCAAATTTACAAGTATTATTAGTTTGTTTAGGGGACGGTATTCAAGTTAATTCCGGTTAGCGCATGTCTATGCAGGGTTAATTAACAAGGTTTACCCTATCTGTACACTCGTATTCCTTTTTATTTTATTATTAAAACTTTATTAAATATTATTATAATTTTATGATAGCGATAAAATTTAGTTTAATTGTGCGATTTTATTAAAATTTCTCAGCCTTTACATTACCTATTTATTAATTACTATACTTTTAATTAATGAAATCGTCACATACTCCGCTGCTTAAAAACAGACTCCGGCTTATTTGGTCAGCAATGTACCGGGAGTATGCTTGGGATTACCGTGTGAAATTTCTCTCACTCGTTTCTCTGTATAAAATTACGAGCTGCATAAGTCACTTTCGACTTGCTTATTCTTACTATCAATATATATATATATAATACTTTACAGACTAATTCTAATACTACATAAAATTCACACATTATAAAATATATTGTAAACATTCTAAATTTTTCTTAACTCTACTACTTACGACTACTACCGGATTTTTCTTTAGTTTGTGAGTTACTCTTGTTATAGAATTACTCCTTCAGTAATTTGTTACTTAATTATTACTCATATTCAATGTCAGCTGACTTCTCACTTTGCTCTACTTTCGATGAATAGGATTCAAGGTTGATCAGGCCTAGTACCTATTTATACGATTAGGTAGCCAATTGTTACTAAAGTAGTCTTTAGTAGTTGAGTACAAAACATATACCTTTTACTACATTTATTTTGCTTGCACTCTACCATTTCCTTCTTTGTGATAACATTTTATCTGCGAAATATGTGTTCTTCGTACATATTTTTGAGTAGAGGGTTCGTACAGGGCTACAGTTACTGGAGTTAAGTATCTGTGAATTTGATAAGGACCGCACCATCAGTAGGATAGCTTGGAGGTTGTCTTATCGATTGCACTACTCGTAGGGTGTGTTTTATACATTACTAAGTCACCGATTTGGTACTTTACTTTATTATTATTTCGCTCGTGATATTTCCTTGATTTCGCTAAGTTTGCTCATAAATTAGCGCGAGCTTCATTCCAGATTTTCTTTATATTTTTATCCCTAATTTCAAGGGGTAGCAACTCGTGTATTTTCCACTTAGTGGATAATGGGTGGTTAGGTTTGTATTTGAACAGTAATTCGAATGGAGTAGACTTATGTCCTTCATGATAGCCTGAATTAAAGGCGAATTGTATCCAGGATAGGTTCTGGTCCCAAGACGTATGGTCGTTTGCATGGTAGGCTATTAAAGCAGATTTTAGGTTTCGCAAATACCTTTCAGCTATATTACCTTGCGGACGATACTCTGTAGTGGTAATGTGGTCTATTCCTAATTTGAAACACAAGTTCCTGAATTCCTTGGACTTAAACTGTGGTCCGTTATCCGACACTAGATGAACTGGTGTACCGAATTCTTTAAATAATCTATGCTGTAAAATACTTACGGTGGTTGAAGCTAATGCTCGCCGCATGGGGTACATCCAGACGAATTTGCTGAAAGAATCTACGCAAATTAGTAACATTGTATTTCCTGATTTAGAACGCGGGTAGGGTCCCGAAAAGTCTAAATAGATTTTGGAGAACGGGGTAGCAGGAATCTCTGAGATTAATTGACTTATTTGGCTGTTTCTCGCTGGTTTGCTGAGTGCACACAACTTACACCTTTTCACGAAATTAGCGATCTCACTGTTCATATTTTCCCAGTGATATTCTTTACGAATTCTATGTATGGTTTTATTTATTCCCATATGTGCTCCAATGGTTGAAGAGTGATAGTATTCCATCAGCATAGGTTTAATAATATCAGGGGCGATTATTCGTAAAAATTTTCCGTTCGCTATTCTACAACATAACACTCTCTTACTTAATATGTATTTTTCTGACTTAATTCCTTTATCGAGTTGTTCAATAATTGGTCTCAACCGGGGGTCTTGTTGTTGATACTGGCCTAAGTCCGTAAATGCAAGAGGAAATTCGGTAATTAAAGTATTGATAATCGGCGTTTCTGTACTCTCCTTGTTTTCGTATGTTTTACTACTCGGCTGGAACATACGTGACAGTGTATCGGCAACTACGTTTTGGGTGCCTCTAATATGTTGTACTTTGAATTTAAAACAATTTAATCTTAATACCCAGCTTCCGATACGACCTAACTGTTTTGGGTGATTTAGTAGCCAAGACAATGCTTGATTATCTGTTTCTAACAAAAACTCTTTATGTTCTAAAAAGGGTTTGAACTTTTCAAAAGCGAAAACGATAGCTAAACATTCTAATTCGTATGCGGAGTATTTCTTTTCTTGGTCTGTCAGGGTGCGTGAAGTGTAACTAATAGGTAATCTAGAGTTATCTACTTCCTGATATATTACTGCACCTAGGGCTACACTTGAACTGTCTGTCTGCACTATAAACGGTTTTGTAAAATCGGCTAATTGTAGTACTGGGGGTGATATGATGCTTTCTTTTAATTTCTCGAATGCGGCTTGGTGTTGCTCATTCCACTCAAACTTAACTCCCTTCTTTCTTAAGGTATTTAGAGGTGCTGCAATTTCGGCTAGATGTGGGATATACTTGTGGAAATAATTTATCATTCCCAAAAATCGGGCTATTCCTTTCGCATCCCGCGGTGGTAAAAATTCTCTGATAGCACGGGTTCGCTCGGGGTCTATGCTTACCTTTCCGTTGGCTTTTACAATGTGACCTAAAAATGAAAATTGTGTGACAGCAAAATTTACTTTACTGGGGTTTACGGTTAATCCAGCTTTCTCCAATCAGGATAGTACTTCACGTAGATGTTTAAGATGTTGGTCAATTGATTCGCTGTAGATAACGATGTCATCTAAGTAGTGGTACACATATTTAAATTTTATATCATGAAATAATTTTTCTAATAATCTGCTACATACAGAACTACCTTGGGATATAGCAAAGGGTACCCTCGTAAATTGGTACAGGTTGAAAGGGACGGCAAATGCGGTCAGACGTTTTGATTCTTCCGAAAGGGGTATTTGATGAAATGCCTGATTTAAATCCATGATGGTAAAAATTTTTGCTTTTGTAAAATAATGAAAAGCACTGTGGATGTCGGGAAGCGGTATAGATTCAAATTCTATCCGTTTATTTAGTTGCCTGTAGTCCACAACTAGTCTATGTTTGTCGTTACTCTTGGGTACTAAAAACGCGGGTGATGAATAAGATGAAGTAGAGGGTTCGATGACTCCTTGTTCTAACAATTTGTTAATTTGGTTCCTCATTACTTCCATTTTTGGAGGTGATAACTTGTATGGGGCTAGACGTATTACTTTATTGTCGCTCAAATTGATTTTGTACTCTCAGGTCCATCAGTCCTAACTTTGGGGTGAGGACGTTGGAGAACTGTTCTATTAATGTCTGCATTTTCCGTCTATCTTTACTTTCCAGATGACCTAATTCAGATTCGTGATGTTTTAGATGTGTAGAAGTAGTTCCAGTACTTTCTCTGTTATTTGCATTATCATCCAAGTTATATTTTCGTGAACGATCGAATCCAAAGTAAAATTTCTTATCGTGAATATCTAGAATTATTCCTGTTTTACTGATAAAATCAGCTCCCAATATTAACTCGGGTCCTAACTCGTCGCATACCAACATTGGAAAATACCACGTTAGATTTTTAATTTTTACTTTAAACGTGATGATAAGTTTTATCATTAAATTTTGTTTATTAGCTGTAGCGCACCTAATATTTACTGATTGACTGCGTTTAACTAAATTGTGTTGAAATAATTTATTGGCTAGCTCTTGACTAATTAAACTTCGCGTTGATCCGGAATCAATTAATCCGAGGGTGGATGTGACACTGAGGTCAACTTGTATATACGGTAATTGACACTTACTGAAATCACATTTATTAATCGCGTTACATTTATCAATAAATTTTCTGACATAGGGGTCTAATTTTCTTTGGTTATTATTATTTTGTTTTAATTTGTTGTCTCTCAGGGGTTTACCTGTTTTCACGATGCTGCGGAAGACGCAGGATTTCGGATCTCCCTGCCTTACATGTTTTTTGGATAATGGGTTTTCTGATTGTACTGTTTCCGTTTACAGTTTCTACTGGTGTGTCCAGGTTTCCCGCAGTTATAGCATACATTTTCTTTACGTGGGGTCTCACTGGTTTCCTGTCGAGGTTGAGGCTCCTTGGACTTACCATGGCCATGAAAATTGGTGGGTCGACGAAATGGTCGTCTTTCTCGATGAGTTCTTGCATCTGAGACTAGGCCTTGCGTTTCCTTTCTATGTTGTGTTGTGGATAGCGATGCATGTCTGTTCTGATCTGCGTACCATACATTTGAAGAGTGAATACTACATTATTCAAGATCAGCGAAAGTGTGGGGCCTATTTATTAGTGCTAAACGGGAGCGTTCTTCAGGAGATAAGCCTACTAGAATAGTATCGACCAATTGTTTCTCACTCCAGTCGACTTGCAGTAGACGTGAAGATTCTCTGATGTCTGCAATATAGTGGGCCAGTCTTTCATGGGCTCCTTGTACTCGAAGTACGGTATTTCTTTTAATCTCCTCGTAAATTCCCGTGGGGATAAAATATTTGATTACGGTAGTATGAAGTTCTTCTACTGGAAGAGTCGAGTTTAATGATTCCAGTACACGATCTCGTAATGGTGGTTTACATTTGGGTAGGATTACTTGCAGGATTTGCCAATCGTTCAATTGTTGTAGATCTTTTATTTGCAGGAGGTATCTGATGAAATTTAACAGTTTCGTAATACTTAAGCCATCGGTGTAAGGAATTTCATTAATTATTTTCTCTACTGGGTGGGTAATCTTTCCATAGAGGTCTACATTAAAATTTACATTTGGTATACATTTCGAAGGATTTGTGGCTGCATAAGGAGTCGTAATCGCATATCGACTAGTGCGTGTATGGTGACCACTAGGCTGTGGGGGTTCTGATATCGTTAGGGTATTTAATTCTCTACTAGGTAACTGTTCATGAGTCGGTTGTATCTTCGATACGGTGGGTGATTCGTGGTTCGAGGTGGAGGGAGGGTGTTCTAAAGTAGGGGATTGAACCGGGGAAATGTATAATTTTTGTAAGTAGTGCTCAATTTCTCCCATTCTAGATGAGTCTGAGTTTCGTCGTAATTCGTTGATAATTATGGGTAATTGGCGTAATGCCTCATCCGCAAATTTCTGCACATCGACAGGGATTTCGGTGACGTCGGGCCAGCTTAATAAATTGTTCAACCGGTGGGTTAAATGTTCTATTCGTTGCGTGACGCGCAATATTACAGTAGGTGATTTTTCGTCTTGAAGGTTTTGAGATAATAACGTCAGTTCCCTGTACTTCGCATAACAGGTTTCTCGTTCGCTGTCATAATCGAGTTCACGCAATCTATCTAACTGCGAGGGTATATCTGATCTGCTTTCGCGTAATGATTTGCGCAATTCAGACACTGTTACGTTCACATGTTTTAAACCACGTAAAATAGCTTCGTAGCACAGCTCTTCTTTTAATAATAGATCAGGGTTAAATACAGCCATTTTTGAAATGCGAGTGGCTATAAATACTTATTCTACTATTCGCATTAAATTCTATACTACTCTTTCTTTTTTTTTTATACGTAAACGATAAAAATTTGAACTTTAATCATTTTACATTGGTAGTGAGAGAGAGAAATCTCACACAGGCGTCAATATACGTTCAACGAAGGGGGAATTCTCGGTTACTAAACACAGGATAATACACGCTTCTTATAACAATAGAACAATCGAAGAGGGTTGCGTATTGTCTAACTCAACTTCGCGGGAGGTAACTATGACAGTTTTACACAGGCGTGGACAAGAATTTAACCGGTCAGATTTTGTTTACAAACCGACATGTTGATGACTGAAATTTATGACAAGCACGTACCTGATGTTGTTTCGTATTCTTGTGGCGTGTTAAGTTAACATTATGTACATTCCTATATCTAAATCATAATTAAAATTACTTTTTTACTATACTATTATAATAATTTTTATTTTATTTAAACTTTTAGACACATTTTAGAGTAAATGAGTGAATAGATCAACAGGGTGTCACAATATTACACAATTACTTATTAAACAAAACAAAGTGGCGCATGTTAATAATAAAATTATTTACCTATTTTTTTTTTTTACAAAAAAGCAGAGTTGCGCAATTTATAACATCTTAACTGGCGTTACAACATAGGGAACCCGCATTAATTGGTTATGCCAATTATACAGGCTGCCTTCGTTGTAACAAGCTGAAAATTAAATCACTAAAACAATTAATATACAAGGAACTTGGGGGGGGGGGGAAGTCTGCTGATTTATGCACTCAATTTAGTATTGTACTAAAGATGACATCTCTTTATTTATGTCTATTTGATTATACATAACATATCAACTTTTAACTTACAGTGAAAAATGTAATGGGTTTTCTACATTAAGATTTATAATACAGTTAGTGCATTTTACCTCGGATCCGAGTTTATATGTATTACTTAGGAATTTAAAGTTTACTCTACTCCATTAATGAATTACTTTATTACTCTTTATACCATTTGAGGAATGGTTTCATTTAGTAGTGCAATGTTCTAATGCTACATCACACGTGTTACTTTACAACTTATGGTTACTGAAATTACTTGTTACAACATTTATTCTTAAACTTTAGAGATTGTCATTTTAAAGTCTTTTAGTTTACAATTACTTCTATTTCAAAAGATACATATCCACGGAAGACGAGCCTCCACGTCACCTCTTAGTTAAGGGTTTTAGTCCTAGTCCTCCACGCGTGATTCTTCGGTCCTCTCTCTGTAGTGGGTTGTCATCGTGGTAGTCTTTCTGGTGAAGGTCCTCGGACTCAACTAATGTTGATTCGGATGTTACGGTGTCATGAAGTCGTCCTGTTTCTCGGTGGTATTGTAAATACAGTTGAGGTCTTCGTCTTCACATTTACAGTTATCCACATCACATTTGGTAATAGTACGGTTGTATCTGAATTTACATATACAACACTAAAATAACTTTAACTATATTTCTTACTGGGAGATGTCACCTTACGCACTTAATTTTCTACATTACTTTTTTCTGTTACACACTACATTCTCGTTGTATAACTCTTCACACGGTTATTTGAAACTAATAACCACATTTAACAAAAAGTACATATTTTGTACAGCGCTTGGCTTTGAGCTGCTTACTGGTTGAACGACGCATCATCTCTGCTCTGTAACTATGTAGGAAGGGTCAGTAAATCGCGCGGAGGTTACGTGTCGCAGCGAAATAGTTCCATATTTCTCCTTTATTTAAATGGTTAAAGTTTGACTTTTTAATTATTCAGAGATATTCTTAATTACAAACGTTATTAAAGTACACCTCTGTGGTATTGTTTAATTATTTAAATAATGTCAAATTTACAAGTATTATTAGTTTGTTTAGGGGATGGTATTCAAGTTAATTCTGGTTAGCGCATGTCTATGCAGGGTTAATTAACAAGGTTTACCCTATCTGTACACTCGTATTCCTTTGTATTTTATTATTAAAACTCTTAAATATTATTATAATTTTATGATAGCGATAAAATTTAGTTTAATTGTGCGATTTTATTAAAATTTCTCAGCCTTTACATTACCTATTTATTAATTACTATATTTTTAATTAATGAAATCGTCACAGACTCCTTGGTCCATAGGCTGCAGCAGTGGGGTTATGTTTGGTAGAAGAAATTTCACTTTAATTCCTCCACTCATGAGTTTTTGTTCTCCTGGATGAGACGGAGCATTGTCGATCAGTAAAATTGCTTTTTCTGGTAAACTATTTTCTTTCAGGAATTTTCGAACTTCAGGAACAAAGTTATCAAAAACCCAGTTCTTAAACAAAAAACTGTTCATCCACGCACTTTTTTTGTGGTCGGTAAACCACTGGCAACGAATTGTGGTTCACATTTTTTAGCGCTCAGGGATTCTTGGATTTCCCTACAATGACAAGAGGAAACTTATGTTTCCCTGATGCATTGCTACAAGCCATAGCAGTTAGCCTATCGTTACTTTTCTTGTAGCCCTTAGCCAAATCTTCAAGCTTTGATGCTAACGTTTTGCTCGGAAGCATCCGGTAAAAAAGCCCAGTTTCGTCAGCATTATAAATTTTATCGGGTGTCAATTCCTCAGATAAAACAAATTGTTCGAAGTCCTTTTTAAATTTTTCAGCACCAGCAACATCACTAGACAAGCTCTCTCCAGTCAGAGTAAGTTGGCGAATACCGTGTCAGTTTTTCCAACACTCTAGACACCCCTGGCTAATAGTGAATTTTAGGTCAGGATTCGGTAACATTTTGTTTAAGCTCAAAGCTTTTTGGGCCAAGATCGGTCCAGATATAGGCAAAAACCACGTTCTCGCTGAGCACTGTACTACATGAATAGTGCGTCGTCTAATGTTTCTTTTTTTGCCGTTCCTCTGCCTTCCAAACTGTCTTTACATATCATTTTACATTTATATGATCATTTTTAATCATCATTTTGGATTAATTAATGTCAATAATTTAAATAACAATATTAACCTTTATTTATATAAAATTTATTATTATTATCATAGACCTTAATTCAAAACAATTATTTATTTATTTTTTTTGACCAGGTTTGACTCTCATACCTTATTGCTCAAACTGTTATTTCTTTATGGGTCAATATTTTGTTTATTCTTCCTCCTATGGGAACATAGCTTATATAGCTTACCTCCATATATAGAAACTCCTGGTTTGGAGTTGGTAACTGCACTCCTCCAAGCTACACTAATCCTAGGGTCTTGTTGTTGATGAGTCCCTATTTCCTTAAGTCATCTAACTACTTCAGGTTTTGTTATATGTTTTACCGCGTAAATACCAATATCATTGCTACTACATTTAATGTTATCTGTTTCCATGTTGTTTTCTGATGGTGGATTTCTACTGAGTACATCTGCTACTAAGTTGTCTTTCGCTTTGCAATACTGTATATCAAATTGATACTCTTGTATAGCCAAGATCCAACGAGTCAGACGAGCACCTAGCAATTTACAGTTTAATAAAAATACTAACGCCTTATTGTCGGTGATTATAGTAAGTTTAGCACCCAGAATATAACTTCTAAACTTTGACAGGCTATGCACTATCGCTAATAGCTCTTTTTCTGTCGTAAAATAGGTTAATTCTGCCCCTTTAAGTGTGCGACTTACAAATCCTAATACCGCTTTTTGGCCCTTCTCATCAATCTGATACAAGTGTGCTCCAATAGCAATATTGCTGGCGTCTGTTTGCAAGTAAAATCTTTCTCCTATCCTTGGATGATTTAATACAACAGTATTTATAAAAAGACTTTTCACTTGTTGCAGCGCTTCGTCGTGGTCCTTTGTCCACTTCCATTTAATCCCTTTGTTTAACAATGGAACAGTACTTTCCGCGTATTTACTTGTAAACTTCTGATAGTAGTTAGCTAAACCTAGAAATGACTTTAGCTGCTTGCAGTTCTTTACTACACTTACCGACTTCCAATGCTTATATTCTTTAATACCTACATTTATTTTATTTGTATTTATTTCCATAGTAATGGTATTTCTTTTAAAATTTATTTTTGCTTTCCATTCAAGCAACGTATCTACCCCAATAATACAATCATGAATGAGTTTCGGGACTATTAGAGTAGGGTTGCCAGACATACGGTTTTAGCCGGAACATTACGGAATTTTCCCGTTTTGTTCCGCGTACGGTGCGAATCTTTAACCGTACGCCAAATGTTCCGATTTCGAACATGAAGCATAATGACTTGTATTTTTGAATCTAGCGGCAAATTTTACGTTGATGCAGTTTCTGTTGTTCACGCTAGGGCGAGCATCGGAGCATGTGATGGCAGTTAAGTGAGACGGATGTGACGTCAGAACTGCGTTGCATGCCGCTGAGCGAGGCACGTGGCTTCGCTCATTTCGTTGGAGGCTTGGAGCGCGTGCGTGACCAACTCATTACTCAACTCTTTCACTTTATCGCAAGCCATCGTTCAGCCTGACAGTTCAGGGTGTAGTTTACGTTTTGAAAGTGATTCTTTTTGTAATAGTAGTGTGTTCAAAATGGATGGGAGTGAGACAAATCCCACGAAAAGAAAACTAGGTATTGAAACCAGCACAAACCAAAAGAGAAGACTGCGAGTGTATCGCCCGGTTTGGGAAAAAGATTTTCCAGAATTGCGGCCAGTTCCAGGAAATGCATATAAAGCAAAGTGTACTTTATGCGTTGCAAAAGCTGGAGAGGTATTTTCCATTTCACACGGTGGCATAACCGATGTTCCTAAGGAAAATCCTGGTATAATAAAATCAAACTGCTGTGCACATATAGTCCATAATTGCTGTAAATCTGGTATGATGCTATGTCCATAGATATTGAAATGTTAGTAATTAAGACTTTCAATTATTTCTCAAATTCAGCTAAAAGAGTATCTCAATTGAAAGATTTCTTTCAATTTGTTGATATGGAATACAGTAGTTTGTTAAGACATGTGCCTACAAGGTGGTTAAGCCTAAAGCCTGCCATAGAAAGATTGTTGAAAAATCTTCCTGCAATTATATCGTACTTTGCTAGTATAGATGATTGCCCCAACTTCATTAAAAAAAACTTGATGGGTGTCTCTGATTCAGAAAAACAAATTATATTAGTGGAATTATATCTCCAGTTTTCTCTGCATTTAACTGAAATTTTTTCCACGGGTGTACTCAACTTAGAAAAAAATGAACTGACAATTTGTGAAGTATATTGTGTGATGGAGAAAATAAAAATAGAGTTAGAGCATAGGATAAATGTGATCTGTTTTTTGATTGTAAGGTGCAACAGTTAGATAAATTGGAGGACCTTTTCCCAGGTGAAAAGCAAAGAGAATTGAGAGAATGTAGATATGTATATGAAGTGTGTCTGAAATATTTAAATAAGTGGTTTGATTTTGGTGATGGCAACATTTTGTCCTTAATGGACTGTATATCACTTGAAAAAAAAACCCCCGAGTTTCAAAATATTTTAAATTTACCAGAGTCACTTTGCATTGTTGATCACTTTAGTATAGATAGTATGTATTCAGAGATCACTAGGATTTCTGATTTGTTTTGTGGGGAAGGAAATGAACAGTTGAAAGCAAAATTAACTACTATGACAATACCACAGAGATGGTTGTACATTATTGAACTGATTGGTGCATCAAATCTGTGCAATGTTTTAGTTAAATTTGTTTTGGGTATATTTCTATCAAATGCATTCACACAGAGAGTTTTCTCCATTATGAACATTAAATGGAGGGATGAGCGAAACAGATGTTCAGTTGATCTAATAAAAAATGAGTTGTATACTTACTTCAATTATGATGAAAGTTGCAGTGATTTCTATAAGAATGTACTTTCTAATGAAAAAGTGTTGAGAATTGCACGCTCAAGTGAAAAGTACTCTTGTTAATTGTGTTGAGTATAGTATATTATCCATAAAATGTGCTGTAAATAAAATCAAGAAATTCATTGTCGATACACGTGTTCCTATTTCTCATCTCTGAAATCTGGCAACCCTATATTAGAGCTACTATTTGGGTTTGGTTACCATTTATACTGACAGGTAAATATATTTGTTCAGTTATCTTTTGCATTTTGGCTCCAGTGGCTCCCTGTACATTACAATGTTTTACGGGTAGTCTGGGACAATTTTGCAACTGACTATTATCTACAAATTTTGAGCTAACACAGGTAACTTCACTGCCAGTGTCAATAAGCGCTCTTACCAGTAGATTACTGATCTTACAAATTATTTCCGGGCATTCAGGATAATGGTTTCTCCCCACTTCTTGCTCTTCTTTTAACAAGAACTCCCTATCGCTCACTTGTTTTATATTATTAGCTACGTTCTTCTTACCTGTTTTCTTTGGTTTCACTGCAGGTAATGGTAGATTTAGTTTTGTTTCTTTTCTACCTGCAGTGGTTTCCCGTTTCCCGTATTCATTTTACTAGTCAACGGTTGCTGCTCGGTAGAGGTTATAGTTGTTTTACACACTTTATACCCTTTATTTGGTTTGTTTTCTACACTCCTACTTCTACCCTTCTCCTCCAATTCCTGTCGATTTTGTGGTTTGTTACCCGGATATGGGGTAAACCTTTTTTCTTTCATACGTTCATTGTCTCTCCTCTTATTTGAGTAGAAAGTTGGTTCTTGCTGATCGCCTCTAGAGTAGTCACTCAGCTGATTACTTACACGCTGTAGGTCCGTCTCTAAATCTAGACACTCATCTACAACCATAATGAATTTCTGTAGAGTATCCACTCCTCTAGTAGTGGTTGCTACTCTAGTGCGTTCTGAGAAATGACGCGCTAGCTTATATACTAGGTCTCTCTCTTCTATTGGTGGTGTTAGATGTTTAACTTGCGCCATTACATTTAGCACATAATTGGTAGTTGTCATATTGATTGACAGATGATACTTAACCAAATTCTAGATGATCGCGTACCCTTCTTTGTATCTGAACATTCCAGTACTGAGCAAGGAATTTTTCTCTGAAGTCTGAGTAGGTTTGGACTCTGTCTGAGATGACTTTCCACCACGTACCTGCCCAATTCTTGAGAAATCGGCCTAACATGTCCTTCTTATCCTCGTCGTCCATCAGTGGATTTACACGAGTTACATACGCCTCAAACAGCTTTAGGAATTCCACAGGATTCTCATGTGGGTTTCCTGAAAATGCAAGGTTTTCCGGTTCTTCCTTATAGCCGCCACACCTCACTACTTTGGTTTGCTGTGACTTAAGTGCTTTAGTCAGGTCCTCCCGCATTACCTTTAACTGCTGTTCCATCTTTTGATGTACTTCGTCACTGTTAGCCTTACTCTCTACCTGTTTCTTAACTTCATTAATATTTACACCCAGTTGGGTACACTCTTCCCTAGTATTCTGGATTTCTTCTTTATTTAGAAGCGATTGTGTTTTTAATTCAGCTGTTACTTCACTGAATTGTTGATTAATGAGGGTTACTTTCTGTTCTAACTTTTCATGTAATTCATTTCTAAATTTATTTAGCTTTTCGTCTTGACGGCGAAAATTAGTGTTTACTTGTTTTCTAAACTCATCTAGCGTAGTTTTAACCTCTTCGGTATGCTTATCAAACCTACTATTACTCTCGTCTATTTTATTATTAGTACTATCTAATTTACTAGCTAGATTAGATATTTCTTCATCTATTTTATATGTAGCCTCTTTACTACTTTGTTCTATTTGGCTAGATAAATTTTCATTTATTTGTTTCATTTCACTGGACAAATATTTGTTTGTTTGTTCTATTTTATTATTAACATCTGTTAACAATTTTTGATTACTTTCCTTTAAACTTTTATTATTTTCTTCAATTTTATTATTGATATCTTTTATTTCACTTTTTGTACTTTCAATTTTATTATTAGTTTCATCAATTTTAGTGGTCAACTGTTTAAACATTGCTCAATTGCTGCCATATCTACTGCTGATGATTTTGCCATTTTTAAATTTTATTATTATTTTTGACAATTAAATTTAACAATTATTTAACTGTTATTTGTAACCTTGAATTCCACTTTCTTTTCAAATTTATTAATATTACAATTTAACTAATCACTGGGGTAATAGCAACGCTAAATTATATAACTTTATATAATTTTGTGAGTTTGATCGGGCCCCTAAAGTTGCGGCGCCAAATACATACAACGCTACCTTTCGTCTAACACAATTATGTAATATGTGTGATGTTAGATAAAAAGTTACTTACCCGTGATATTACTTTACCTGGGCACCAGAACAAATCCCAGATACAAATGACACGGTTTCAGCTTAGCTCAGCGCATGGAGACACTCTTTCTCAGGATTCGTTCAGTGATTGTGGTTTTCAAGGGGAATCGTTACAAACAACACTTTAAGATTTGCTTGATTATTTAATTAACTTTTATTTAATTATTTTTAAACTTTAAATTGTTAATGGTAGGACTTAATTCTACCCTAACACTTATATTTACTGAGTGAGTGTGAAAAGTAATGATTAAGACATTCAAACGACCTATAGCTCTTATCTGGTTTGATTAAGAGATTTCTATCTCCCAAACCAGTGCTAAAGAACAGGTCTGCAATAATTTGCACATCCAATACTACACACCACTTTCCATTCAACACTCCTATACTATATTAGAGCTAATCTTATAGTTAAAATACAAAGTGTGCTTTTCTTAGTGTCCTTTTAAAATTGTTTATTGTTTTATTATTTGTTTAGTGCTTATTTCATTGATCAATGAATCTATTTCTTACTGTTTGATGCGTTGACCGAAGATAGGAATCCGTAGCGGTCCTCCTTTTGATGGTGTTGCACAGAAGAATTGATGTCGATCAATGCTGTTGAAGATGCCCTGGCAATTACAGATGCTGTAGCCTTCTGTAGCACAGGTCCTTCACGGCTGATGCTTAATTAATTAATTATTTAATTAATTAACGGTTGTTTTACGCAGCGAGTGTTATTGAACGTTGTTAATTCATCTACACTGCGGACTACTCGAATTAGAACTTAAATTGCACTTTTGCATGATTTAAAAATTTCTGTATGTGAATTAAACACGTCTAGTGTGTTTAAGTACCGAACGAAGAGTGATGCTACCCTCCGCTTTTAGCTGGCGTCAGTTTTAAATACGGGCTGCTGATTGGTTGTATAAATAAATCATCCGTTTTTCCAGTTTTGACAATCTCGAACAGGTCGGTCAAACACTCCGTGACAGGTTCCAAACGGCAGAGAATTTCTTGTCAAAATCGTACTTCCTGTATTTGCAAATCGATTGAGTACAGGTATTTGCAAATGTGTTTCCAAAGATCTGACCACAGAATATTGTTGCTTAGGTCTTTATCTGTGTGTGTGTGAAAACACCTTATTCCTACGTAGCATAATTCTCTCGTTATTCCTGTTGGCGTGCGTCATCCGTATAACTTCTTCAATTGTTAATTATATTAACTGAGATTGCGGCTACTTATAAAGCTTTTCTTGCTGAATACAATGCTGTTTTCAGAATTGCCGTATATTTATAACTTTTGAAGTTATCGCAGGTTGAACTGATAATTCGCTTTGAGTAAAATTACATGTTTGAACTGGATTCTAATGTCGTGGTGACGTGGTTAGAGTGAGATGGCTGCGATTATACGCTCTCTCTCTTTCTTATGGCGTTACACTCGTACCGTCTATAGCTTTCATATAACGCTCAGATAGGACGCTATTATGAATCTTTATAATATATATGTTACCGGCAAAGTACAAAATCAGGCATTTCATAGGATACCTAGGGATTTCATACAATGGCTGAATCCAGCCGGCAAAGTATGAAACAAAAGACATTTCATACATTTCCTAGGCATTGTATAGAATCGGTAACGTCTTCTAGGTAATGTATAGAAGACAATGTGTACACTGAGGTTTCATGTCACAATGTAAATCCCCCCTCCCTCACCCCGTACCATGCCTACCTAATTCAGGCAACAGAACATGCAAACACTTCAACTGTAAGCATTGATCCTGTAGAGCATTCTAGTGCAGCCAAAACCACTGACCCAACTCACCTTTTAGACGCAGCCCAAGAATCCCGCCTAAATCTGACAACGGCGTGCTGTGTTTGTTCAAACAAAACGTTGGGTTCTGAAAAGTGTGTAGAGTGCTGCAGAGATATGCATAGTACGTGTGGACAGTTTTTGAACACTAGTGGCAATAGTGGAGATAAGTGTGACGATGGGAAGAAGCTGTGTACTCTCTGCTTCAAAGCAAAAAATGCAGCTCAAAAAAGAAAAAGGTCAAAACCATTTCTAGCACTTCAGGCAAAGAAGATGAAATCTGTTTCTGACGAAAAATTTCCTCCACCTGTCTGTTCGTGTTCCAATTCCTGAAATAGACAAAGGGCGGGAAGATCTTCGAAACATCCTAGCAATCGTGTGTGACAGAAGACAGATTTTACAAACTGGGAACCACTAACAGATTGTTAAAGCAGCTGTATACAAGATCGCAGTTCACTGATGCCCAAGACCACTAACGAGGGTTGAAGATGTTCCTTAACAAAAAACCGCACTTCGTTCTGGTGCTACTGCCCAATCATCAGGATCCGGACAAGGGTTTGTAAAATGTGTGCAAGACTAAATGTCAAAAAAAAGTAATTGTGTAAAAAAATGAAAGAAAGTGTACTTCAAAATGTCACAGCTCTTGTCTTGTTGTAATAAGTAGAGTACATTCCATATATTTAAAATTAATAAACACCAATAATATCTAATGTATTTTTTTAACCAGATTGGTTAAAAAAAGTTCTTATACAGCATAATTTTAAGCATACTCTCGAAATGTCATACAAAGTCCTGCTCTGTGTAAAATCAAGCAATTATGTGTCATTTTGTAATAATATGTTTTCACTTTGAGCGTAGTAAGCTTATTTTACACTTTGCCTAAATAATCACTGGCATCATATAGAATGCCTAGGAGTGTACAGAATACCTGGGAAAAGTATAAAAAACATTTGAAAAGTATTCTATTCTATACTTTGCCAAAAGACTCCAGCCATTGTATGAAATGCCTAGGTATTCTATATAATGCCTGGATTACATACTTTGCCGGTAACATATATAGAGAACTATCATTACATTTTATTTTGTTTGAGAGCTGAGTCTAACAAATGACAGAGAAATAAAATTTTATTAATTTTTATACAAGGATGACATGAATAAAAAAATTTTTTTTCTGAACATGCATGTAGTATGAAAATGCACGAATGTATCTGATAAGTCAAAAAATAAGTTCATTTCATTAAGTTAAGAGGTTATTATGTACAGATTAAATAGAAAATAAAAAATTAGTGGTTAAAACACACACACCTCACCTTATATATCTCACACTTCCAGAATGATGACAGTCGGCATAGAAGCAACTATTATCAGCTGTAGTTAATTGTTTATCTTGCATTAATGTAGTTACATTGTTGACACATTTCTGCACATGAATACGTCGGTTCTATTAAAGGTTAAAAGCTATGGTTAACGAATGCTAATTGCGGAAACATGGCAACAATGTGGACATAAAATGGTAACGTAATGTCATCTTACTAACAGTGCAATATCATTGGTGCATAGAGACAGTGTTGGGAAGTGTCATACAATTAAGCACACATTACATATTGAGCACAGATTTAGTAACAAGCTTTTTTATAATGATAGAACAATGGTACTATCAATGGAGTAACGAAATTAAAAAAAAGTTATACTGTATATTAAAAATTGTGCAATGCCATCTTTTTAGGTGAGTTGTACAATAAACAGCTTTGAAACTTAGCGAAAGGACAGCCAGTATTCAGAAAGTTGCATTCAAGTAAAGAAATAAAACATCAGGAATATCTTTTGATACATGGTGTCTTGAAGTTCGTGTATAATGACAGAGTAACTGTAAATTTTCACAACTTATTGATACATTTTCTATTTTTTTAAATTTCGATTCACTAAGTTGTGAATAATTATGATTATTATATCTTTTTTTGACAAGTTTGTTTCTTTTCAGGTGTTAAATGACAAAACAGAGAAATTTGATATATTTTTACTGGTGATTTTCAAATACTATTGCAAATGAATAATAAGATACTGTATTTGTGAAACATCTGTGATACAAGATGAAATATTAAAAGTACAAAACATGTTTTCTACTTGGAATATTAAATTGTAAAATATATCTGAGATGATGAGCATGTTGGGATCAATATAAAAAAGCTACAGCTAATGAATGCTGTTTGTAAAACACGCATTGTTGTCCACCAACAAGAAAATGTAATTTTAATTATTACTGGTAATAATACTGAAAATTAGAAATCAGGTTTTTTCCGCTCTTTGAAATAATTGCATAATTTAAACCAGAAACGTGGTTTTTTATAAAGTTAAAAACATAGTTTTAGTATACTTTAAAATAACTATATGGCATTAGTAAATTTATAGTATGATCTTAAAACTGTACATTTCTTTTCAGTTACCCATTTTGGTACAGATTAGTGTGTATTAATTTTTGATTCTTGAACAGTTAATGAGGTACAGTCTGACGATAAATAAAAATTTCACAAGGTCTAATTAGTAATCACAATATATAATGGTGAATTAGTATAAGCACAGAATTGCTTTTCATATTGTGCATACATGTTTACTGTAAGCATTTTAAATATGTAAGCACTTTTCCAAATGATACCATATTTTCAGGGCCGTCCCCAGCGCTTCTGCCGCCCTGTGCAGTATTTATGAGTGCCGTCTCCTTCCCTATTTTAACTCTGAACACATGCACACTAGATCTGCTCTAAAGGTATGGCGATTACCTTCAAATGACGACTAGGAATGTTTGCATTGTTGTCTTTATCAAATAACTAGAACTTTTTTGCGTTTACGATGCGGCAAATTCTTATACCCGCAAATTCAAATGTACAATTCAATGATTAGTTTTTTAAAGCTAAATAGTTATATAATAAAATAATTGAAATTAAAACATTATTCAAATTCAGATTAAATGAAATAAAGCTAATTAAATTGAATTAACAAAATTAAAAAGTAAAATACTAAAAATAAAATGATAAAATTAAATATAATTAATTAAATTAAATTATGACATGCCTAGCGAGAGAGCGTATTGCGCGTGTCCGAATGGTAGCTTTATCTCACTGACTTAAAAGAGTGTTGGAGGACGGTGCCGAGAATTGGTGGTGACTGGTGGCATGGTACAGCCGTTAACGTAGTTGGGCAGTATTATCTGCTGATGACTCGTGCAAGGTAGCACTCATTGTCAGGTTTACGTTCTCTTGTTCACGAGTTTTCAACTCTTCGTTAAACTCCGCTGACTTTATACATAAAGTAATTCTTACTGATCTTACATATTGTGATGAAATTAAGTGAATGATTTTTTTTTTTTGCTCAATTTCAAAACTTAACATCCCGGAATCTGCCGCCCTGGGCGGTGGCACTGTTCGCCCCTGCCTGTAGCCGGGCCACCATATTTTCTCCAAAATATGACATATTAATTTTGGTAGCTTTTAAATTAAACATTAAATAGGATGTCACAACACTAATCTAACACGCCAAAGTATGTATGTGTTACACGCAATGTTTGAACATTTTCATGTATTTAAGTGAAGTTTAGATTTCATTCAGTTTGTTCCTGTCTATATTCTTCCATAAAATTACATATCAATATTTATTTGAAATTAGTACAAAATGTTTGAACAGGAATTTTTTTCTGGAATAATTAATTTGTCAATTTTACATCTGGAAAAATCAGTCCCTACTAACTGTAGACAGACGTGATTTAATTTTCCACCAAATTCATTATACTATTAAGTGAAAGTACCGCTTTCTCGGTGTGTTTCCAGACATATGAGCATCAGTCAAATATAAAACAGATTTTTTTATAAACAAATTTACTTATTTATTTATTTATAAACTACACACACTTTTCCACATAGTTTCCATTGGACACACTTTTTCCAGTGGACTGGCAGTTTTTTTGTCCCATTTATATAAAACATCTTGGGACATGTCAGAAGCAAATTGCACACAAATATTCCGACCTTTTTATTATTGGAAAATTGTCATACCCGTAACACTTCTTTCCAAGGTACAAACAAATTCTGATTGATTTCAGGATGTTATCACACGTTTTTCAGCCACTTTAAAGATAGTAATGTTGTTTAGTGTTAACTTGTTTTTTTTTTGTGTGAACCCGACTCGACCAGACCCCAGACCCTTCATCCCAATACCAGATTCTAGATATGCCACTGATCATCTTCTGTTGTGTGCCACTGATAGACCAGATTTGTGGTTGTGTACCAGATTTGCTGGTAATTGTGTATGAAGATGCAGCTTCTATTGCTGCCTTGGAGTGAGATTAACAAAATTTCTTGTCAACTTTTGACCCTCTGGGCGGGCGTCTGATCCCGTTTGTCCCCCCTTGTAAATATGTCCTTGGTTCTGAGTATGTATTGTGTAACGGGGCTAAAAGGGAAGGTTTTTATTTTATTAAGAATTTTAAATTGTTTTCATCGGTGTGGCCAGCCACGTGTGGAATAAAAACTTTACTCAAACAAAGAACGGTAAGGTGAAGTCCGTACAATGGAATGTGCGTGTCGCACACAACTTCGTAATTCTCAGAACGGTAAAACAGTGTAATGCGCCCAAACGCACTAACATCGGCGGAGCGCAGAACCCACGCTAAACAAAAGGCACACAAGATGGCTTGAAGATGAATTTTTCCAACATAAGCTCAGAGATACGACGGAAACGTAACTAGACCACGCCTTTACCGTGACATAAACCTCTGGACACCAAATTTCGTTAACGTCCAACACACGGGAATTGTACGTAGTACCATGAACAGTGACTATGACTTTAAAGTCAAGGCATTGGTTTCCGTCTTGTCGAAAAAAATATAATGAGTGGGGACATGGTAAACGCTCTCCCCAGTCTCTCACCGATGCTATCCTGGCCAGGTAGCCCGCCAAACGTGGAGTCTCGATAAATTTTTAAAATATTAATTAACAAAGCTAACAGTGGCAGAATGATGTCTTAACATAAATCGGGAATGCAGTAGTGAGTGAAGAAGAAGAAAGTATGAAATAATAAACTGTTTGGAACCCGCAAGGAGGACTTGGGGTGAGACGCGCCACGCGGTCGGGGCAGAGGTCACCAGAATATGTAACCGTATAAAATCTAAATCAATTGCTAATGAGATCTCTACAATGAATTAATGGGGGGGGGATAAATTGATGTGAATGAGTGTGTGCAGCAATCTGGGTCGTCTTAATTAATTAATTAAATATTATATTAATTACAATGTTGAAATAAATGTTTAGATAATATCAAGTAGTAATATGTCAATGTTGAAAGAAAGAGTAACAAATTCATGCCTTTTTAAAAGTACAGATGATGAAATAAAATCTCAGTTGTTTTTTTCTATATAAGCGAATCGAGTGAATTATTAAATAACCTTGAAACCTCACTTGCATTTCTACGTTCGTGTGATGTAACTCTGGGCAATACAAGGTAAGTGGAATAACTTAATAAATAATTTTTGTGATTTTAATTTATTAACAAGGAAATAATTATCACAATTGTAAGTCAAATATTTTATCTAAGATATCTGTATCTTTATTGACATGGTGCATAAGTTCAACCTTATGTGCAGGACCATCAGGCGAACCCTTAAGTCAGCAAGTAAAGGAACACACGTAATGTTCTAAAAGGCGATGGCTCCTCCCACACTTCTTTATGGGTCTGAGAATTGGACTTTGACGAAAGGATGCCAGGCCAGTCACATCCAAGCGGCTGAAATGAGATTTCTCAGGCACCTGGCAGGGTATACTCTCCATAATCATAGAAAAAACAGATATACGGCAGGAACCAAATATTATGAGTATACTCGACAGGATCGCCCAGTATCGGCTGAATTGGTGGGACACCTTTGCCGAATGGATGACTACCGCATCCCCAAACAACTACGGAACTATAAGCCGTGGGGACGGAGAGGTGTGGGATGTCCGAGGAAGCGCTGGACTGACCAGCTGTAATATTTGCCTATTTGAGACCGGAACAAACCATTCTTGGTTTAAACCTTGAGGTTGATGATAATGATGATCTTTATTTAAAAAAATATTAGGCCCTTCAGCTAAAGTACGGGTAACTCTAAAAGCATCTGTGGTCCCCCTGGTAGGGTGTTGTGCAACAGTCCTGTAACCTGTGCATGTAAAACTATTAGATACAGTACCCAAACCAGCCTCAGTGTTAAGAACTGGAAACTTGGCAATAGGACTCTGACAAGGGATAAAGATTTGAATAAATGGATAGTGGAAAAATTAAATATAGCTGCATAGAATGCAAGTGGAATCAATGGCAAAGAATTAGAAATAGAGAAAGTATTTGAAATGTTAATATATAAGTATTAATTGAAACAAACAATAAGTTGAGAGGGATCCTGCACATGCAGGGAATCATATGTTTTACAGTGGTCTGGATGCAATATTCAGGCAAGTAAAGGTGTGACTATATTTGTGGATAAAAAATGGGGAAAAGGGAGTTAAAGACTACAGTTTTGTGAGTGAAAGAATAATAACTATGAAGCCTAAGTGTGAAAGAGAATACATTATCATAATAGGTGTTTAAGCTCCAGAAGAAGTGAAGGAAGAGGAAACAACTTTATTCTATCAAACACTACAAAATATAATTAATATGTATAGTAAGAACTATAGTGTAATACTTGTTGGTGATTTAAATGCTGGTGTCAGTAGTTATGTGGAGCCAACATTAAACAGAAATGGTGGAACATCAAGGGAATTTGTGATTTACATTGATTTAAGGATAACAAATGGATTTTGTAGGAAAAAGGATATTCATAACTATACCAGGTTAGTGAAAGGCTCCAGATCAATTATAGACTACATATAGTTACGTTTAATTAAGAAAGTTGTGTTAGTGGTTATAATCAAAAACAGATTTATCACTGTTGCACACCACTATAGAAAATTCTTGGATTTCATTGTCCATGATGTGTCCGTCACTTCACTAATTGGGTTCACCATAAAAAACTTTGTGTCCTGAGTCGGTAGTGAATTAATTATAATTAGTGAAGTAACGGACACGTCATGGACAACGAAATACAAGAATTAAACACAGCAAGACAGTACAAACTTACAAAAGCGAGCCTCTGAAGAAGCTTTTTAAAAGCGAAAACTGGTTCAGGCCATAAGGTAAAACTTTTTCGTTTTTACTCATAAAAAACTTTGTGTTCCGAGTCGGTAGTGAATTAATTATAATTACTATAGAAAAATTATTCCGATTAGCATTTTCAAGCTTCACAGCTCGTCAGATCAGAAAAAAATGTCCAATCTGACAATGAGCTGTGAAGCTTGAAAGCGCTAATCGAAATAATTTTTCTGTAGTGGTGTGCAACAGTGATACATCTGTTTATAATAGTTACAGTCAGTCAGTAACCATACTGCTCCATAACTATTTGTATACTGCATACCATAAGCACATCGTAAGTCATTCTTTCAACCTTCTCAGTGTTTCTTGTTCCTTTTTTTGCTAATGTCTATGTCTCATCTCCATAAGAAACAACCTGTCTGATAAGTGTCATATATTTTCATTTTTGTCTTTACCCTCTGTACATAAATTATACAGATTGCTTACTCTTTCTGATCCAGAAAACAACATATAGTTTTGATGATATTTACATACAACCCATTCCCGCGGATTTTTTATTTAGTTCCTTGTAAACGTCAATCAGTCGTTGTCTTGATCAAGCTATTATCACATCATCGCCCATGAACCTAAGCGAAAGAGAAATATGGAACGTTCATTCAACTGACTAAACTGAAGTGATGTTTCTCGGAACGGGTGGATAGGTCGAACCTTGGAAACCGGAAGAAGAAAATTTGAGCACCGGTCGAAATAGAGCTCTAGAATATAGGTATTCGCACCCGCCATCTTTGCTCCGAGACTTTTAAATGTAATATGGCGGGAGCAATGTAAGCACGCTGTGCGTTGCATTATTTAATGTAAATTATGTATGTAAATATTAATATTTTTACATATCAGGGTTATAACATTAGTGTACTAATTTGATTTATGTATTACACACGAATATGTATAATAATCATCTCATCTTGTCAGTGAAAACAAGGTTATAAATACTGGTGTTAGAGATATTATTAATGTTATGTAGTATGTTTTGCAGATTGTTGTACAACATCTCATAATCATAATGACTGGTTGTTGTGCTGTAAATTGCATAAATCGAACAGAAACTAATTTTAGAAAATTCAAATTTCCGGCAGACCCTATTCGATGTGCAAAATGGATTCAAAATATGAGACGAGACAAATTAATACTAAGCAAGGGAATGCGTCTGTGTGAGGCAAATTTAATGGTTGTTCCTTAAAAGTTTGTGATGTTAATCATAACGACTAAAAATGTAATACACCTTTGCACTTTTAGGTTCATTTTGAAAGTTCACAGTTTGAACAGGCACGAGTAGTTGTTGGAAAAAACTGAAGCCTAATGCCATACCGACTTTGACGTACCAAATCCACCTCCTAGGATCGGCCCAGTTCCACGCAGATCACTGTACAAGGTGGTTTATTTTTTTAATCCATTAATTATAAATATAATGTTAGACTATAACTAAAGCCCGGATTCACGTGCAATTGCATCTTTTTTTTTGCTAGTTCGTAAACGGCCAGTGACAAGTTATTTATCCAAATCGGGACGTGTAGGTCATTTTAACATACATTTTATTTTGCACAAAATTGCACGTTTTGGGGGTTACTGCATAAAATTGCACATTCTGTAGTTTTAATGCACAAAATTGCACATTTACCTGTTTTTCGAAAATCAGCTGCGCGATAGCCAAGCGCGAAACATACACGCAGATCGTAAACAAAGTCGAGAACAAAATCAGCACGAAGAAATTCTAGTCCAGTAAGCGCAGCTTTTGACGTAACAAAATTTTGACTGTCGATGGAATTTCACGAAATTTGATATGTATGTTCTATATGCACTCTAGAACAAAGTTAAACTGTACGCTTTTTATTTGGGGGTGAGAACCACCCCTTTTTCAAGGGTGATTGATAAAAAAAAATTAACCCCAGGATCCAATAGAGAATCAAATTCTAAGCAAAAAAGTCAGTACGCAACTGTTTTGAAAAATGCGTTGTTTTCGAGTTATTCCAAATCAACATTTTCGATTTTTACCCCCAAAAAACAGGATTTTAGCGTAATTTTTTGCGAATAACTAAAAAACGTTTGAGTTTATAGTAAAAATGAATAGGACCAAAATTATTCTATACGAAATAACAAACAAAATGCGTTTTGGCCGGGTTTTAATCCACGAGTTGTTTTCAAGATATGGCCGTGAGAAGTTGTAACTTGCAAATGTTTTGCCTGTACTAACAAAGTTTAACCCTTCCTACTAACCGAGAAAAATACTTTTGACTATAAAATGTCTAGTGCAATGAAAAATACATTATTGTTAATTTTAATAAAATGTTAAGCTAAACTTTTTATTATTAATTTTAACTAAATGTTAAGCAAAAAACCTGAATATAAACTTAATAGTAAGTTAAAAATGTAAATTCGTGTTTATTAAAAATAGTTTTAGTAACTTTATTTGGACTTTTGGACAAACGAAGTTTAGTAAACATTAATTCAACAGCCATCTATTATAAACAGGAATAAAAGTAAAATTGAGAATATATACCTAAGAAAGTGGTAAGTGGTAACGATTGGTACAGTATTTGTTGTTTTTTAGACAAAATTATTCTCCTCTTACTATGGTCTGAATCAGTAAGTTTTAAGATGAAAACTATTATTTCCATATTTTTAAGGACGTGGGACATAATTTCACACATTGAAATTATATTTTTGGCACGAAAAACTACAATAGTTTATGTAATATCGAAAACAAATTTATACTGCGTCCCATGTATACACAAGCGCCACCATAATATTGTCAGTCTCGGAACAAAGATGGCGAGTGCGAATACTCCCTTTTATAGATCCTTAGTCGAAATAGACATGGCGACTTGAACAAATTTTTAAACCAGTCATTTTTGTGGTAACGGTAGTTTTAATAGGCCTACGACCTGAAAATCTCATCGAGCTTAGTAAAAAAAATTAGAACAAGTGTTACAGGATAAGAAGAATATAGTGAGTAGTGAGGTTCACAATGTTACATATGGGTTTCATACCCAAGGAAATACAAACCGAATACAATTACGATTGTGCGATCAATAAAAGGATACACGGGGGGGGGGGGACGGAGGAGGCAGAAATTACTGTTCGACCATATCTTTATGCATTTTTCATATCAGATACGACTGACTGTAAGAGACCACAAAAACTAGGGGGAAATGTCTTACTTGACTGGGTACCGCCTGAAATAAGGACACGAAAGTGGATTATTGTGGTAAGACGCAGGTGGATGCGGAAGTTGGAGGTGTGAGGCTATCTTGGGTTAAAATCGATAGTAATGGGATAGGAATATTTTAAATCAACCAACGGTGACTCTTCTCAGTACCGTTGAAGAAAATTTTGCGTCGTATGAGAACCATGAATTTTTGAGTGTTTCGAAAAATTTAATTATGGTGTTTTTGTGTGTATGGCAATTTTTACGATATTATATTTAGAAGAAGACTTAATTAAACTGGAGAGGCAACCTTGCTTTCGTGGACTTTGAAGAAGCTTTCGACAGGGCTGATCGCAATTTGCTGTGGAGAATACTTCTGTGAAGAAGAATCAAAAACTTGTATTTATTACCTTTGTTCTAGCCTGTCTTGTGACACGCGTTTCGAGGATAAATCGCCATTATTAGGTTGTAGATATAATCCCAATAAAGTTCGTAAAAAAATAAATAAAATGAATGGACTTTCCAATTAAAACTAGTAAGCTCTCTAAAGTGAAGAACGCGCTCACTATTGTGAACGAAGTACATTTGTTACTAGATTTTCAATATTAAATAATTTTTCAATTATGGAAAGAATGACAAAATCCCGATTTCTCTACTATTTCTTTAGACATCATCATCATCTTCACGGATTAAACCAAGGATGGTTTGTTCCGGTCTCAAATAGGCAAAGATTAGAGCTGGTCACTCCAGCGCTTCCTCGGACGTCCCACACCTCTCCGTCCCCTCGGCTTATAGTTCCAGAGTTGTTTGGGGAGGCGGCAGTCATCCATTCGGCAAAGATGTTCCCACCAATTCAGCCGATACTGGGCGATCTTGTCTAGTATACTCATAATATTCAGTTCCTGCCGTATATCTGTGTTTCTTCTATGATCATGGAGAATATACCCTGCCACATGTCTGAGTTATATAATTTCAGCCGCTTGGATGCGACTGGCCTGGGCATTCGTTTGAGTCCAATTCTTAGACCCATAAAGAAGTGTGGGAAGAGTCATCACCTTGTATAATTTTAGACGTGTTCCTTTACTTGCTGACTTAAGGGTTCGCCTAATGGTCCCGCACATAGTGTTGAACTTATGCAACTTATTCACAACGTCGTTGCATGCACTATAAGACATTCATATTGTAGCCCAGGTATTCAAATTGCCATTTCTTTAGTAATATTACAACTGTAGAGTACATAATCACACAATAAACACTACAGATTCGAAACATTCGGATTTGGGTTATAATTGTTTTTAGTTTGTCACCCTGCTGGACTTCCACAATTTTTTCAAATTTTTTATATCGTATGGCCCTGAGGCTCTAAGTTTTTGAGATTTTCAAAACATACCACTACATTCAGATGTTAGTTAAATTTTCTTTAATTTGATACCCCACATGAATTTTGGCGATTTTGTCAAAAACAATGTTCTGTAGGGTAAAAGTATGGACACGCGTCCCAAGATTTACGAAAATCGGTTGATGCGTTCAAAAGTTATCGTAAGACGTACCCCAGATATATAGATAGGCAGATAATTGCCAAACGGTCGAGTAAAACTGAGACTCGCTTCGCTCGTTCAATCTCTATATATAAAACTCAAAGTCTGAGGATTTATGTATACTGAATACAAATCCACACCGTTACACCGATTGCCATAAAGTTTGCACAGGCAACCTTTGATAAAAGGCGAAAAATACGGTCTGACTTGGAATTTGATATTTTGCTCCGTTCCCACGATTTAGACCCTTTTAATTATGCCTTTTCGTTGACGCGTATAAAGATGTCAGCAACACCATGGAGACCAGAATTAATTACCATACATACAAGTAAATAAACAAAAGTTATTAGCGGCATCGGGATTGTACATTTTATCCATTCCTGCAGTAAATTTTCGATGTTTTATATACTATGCGTTTGTATCGATATATTACGATGTGGAAAGTGTACTAATTGTAAATTGTCCTATTACTTAATGCAAAGCGAAAATGTGTGTTGTTTTCATTTGTGAGGTTAGGTGACAATGGTTTTTGGTTTTTAGTTTACTGCTGAAATAAATAAAAGCCATGGTTGAGGAAAACATAATGTTTAATGTGTTATACAATGCTTATAACACAGTAACACTTAAAATAAAGAATTTAGCGTTTTTGATTTAACAGGCACTTTATAAATATCTCCAAAGGCTTTATAAACTGGTAGTTTTAAATCTCCAAAGGCGGTTGCACCAACATAATAATTTAGTACAAGTGTTGAAAACAGCATTGGAGAGAATTTGACTAATGAGTACAAAATTATTATACGAGCTGACAGAACGCCATATACAATAGACAATAAAAATTATATTAAAAAACTTATTAAAAGTCAAATATTCGCGTGCGAAGCCGCAGGTAACAGCTAGTTATAAAATAAACACAAGCAGGACATATCACAGCAGAGTTTGGTGCGCACCATCTCGTTGCTGTCGGCCGGTTGCCGTATCGATACTATCTCCATGCATTTCGATGGTAACTGTTTTATACAGAAGAATCGACTTGAACGATATGTGTCGCCATTACAGAACGTTCTAAATGTTTCTCGGCTATCCCAGCAGAGCCCAGCTGTAATATTTGTGTTCGTACGTATTGCTATTTTTGAAAAGAAAGACAATTACGTGACACTTAACATGCGTTGACAATCGAGGCTGTTCCAGACTTCATCGGTCACACACTGCGTTCAAGGCCGCAATCAATTCGCTCTAGTGTTTTAGAGTAGTGGTGACGCGTATTGCGGATTATTCTGGAACACTTGTGCTATCTATTTAAACAACGACGGCTGCCGCTTAGAAGGCAGCTTAAGTGGCGATTTATTCAAGCGAGGTTCGAAGTAGTATGGCGAAGTGATATTGTGTTATAATAGTGTGGGACTCTACTAATTGACATTGCGTGTGGACAAATTTTGCTCTGATTATTGTATAAGTTGATTATAAACTGTATTTGTTGTTAATTAAAGCTGGTGATTAGTAAGTTGATTAGAAGTTTAATGAAGAAAGTTGTGTTAGTGGTTAAAATCACAAACAGAATTATCACTGTTGCACACCACTATAGAAAATTCCGTATTCCGATCTGGCGATGAGCTGAGAAGCTTGAAAGCGCTAATCGGAATAATTTTTCTATAGTGGTGTGCAACAGTGATAATTCTGTTAGTAACTTGATTAGTGTCTTGTATTTTATTTTCCACTGTACCGTACAACGATCAGCGAAACCGTCGGAACATTATAATTTATCGTCTTATCAGACGGTCTTTCTGTATTATTTCATATTCTTCCACAGCAATATGTTCATCCCTTTTCTACACTGACGAATTAGTGTGTAGTTTGCATGAATCGTACGCTGAGTAAAGGTAGATTTTGTAAATATAAGTGTATCACTACCGACTCGGAACACAAAGTTTTTTATTGGTAAAAACAAAAGTTTTCCCTTATAGCCTGAACTAGTTTTCGCTTATTATAAGCTTCGTCAGAGGCTGTCACTGGGAGCGCTGTCCGTCTTGTTTCTGGCGACGGCGGAACCATTAGCTATGTTTACTTGTATATCAATCGGTAGTGATATATTTAGTTAATCAACGGACACGTCATGGACAACAAAATCCAAGAAGTAGATTTTGTCTTAAAAATTTCAGTTTTTGCGAGGAGTTCTTTAAAACGCTCCATCGATTTTCTGCCTGCTTTGTCTTACGTAGGACTTGTCGCAATCGTCACATTTTATTTTGTGCACACCTGTTTTTTCTTCATCTGGGATGGGAGTTTTAAATCGTGATGTCTTTGTCTTGTTGTTAGTTCTGAACGATATTGTGGCACTGCGCTCCTGAGTTCGTGTTTTACTACCTCAGACAGGGGCGGATCCAGCAAACAATTTGAGCGAGGGAAGAGTTGAAGTAGGGGGGGATATGCGAAAATCGGTATGGAGAACCATACATTACTTCCATGTTCTAAGATTTATATTTAAAATCCTTTTCGAAATGAAAATATTTCCATAGAAACTACTTCTTTCTTCAGCCTTAACCACAGTGCTGTGGTCACTAACATATACCACCCCACGTTAGCGAACTCGATTTTCACTGATGATGGCAGTCGATGGCACTACCGAAACGTCTGGTTTTGCAGAAAACATTGGACCACGCCAAACAGCCCGGGAAGGAATTTTAACAACAAACTACTTCTTTGTTGCCGATAACGTAGTACACATAAAAAAATATCCCCTTCCCCTTTAACTGTCATTTTCGTTTATATAAAATTACTCCCTCCCCCTCAACTACCCTTTTTATTTATAGATATTTCATCTACTTTTTTACAGTGCATTATTATGACCTTCTTTACAGGTTACTTTCTTTATCAAAATTAAGTACTTTACTCTTGTTAAAACATAAAACGTTGCAGGTAAACTACCCCTTCCCCTTAACCGATCTTCACCAAAATCAATAGTCCCTGAGTGCTCTACAATTCAGGATGGATGCAAAAAGTTATTTGATTCTGTTTGAGTTTGCGGCAGTTATCGTTCGCCATAGAAAATATTCTACACACACACACACACACACACACACACACACACACACACACACACACACACACACACACACACACACACACACACACACACACACACACACACACACACACACACACTTTTTGAAAAATTACTTTTCTTCATGTTTTGAGGGTAGTACAATCAGAATCAGCCCTTATCTCGAACACAAGTTTTTCGCCATCACCATACTTCCATTTCCTTATGGAACATGGAAGTAAAATTGGACCATGCTTTAATGTATAAATGACAACACTGACTAAAGATGAAAATACAGTTTTGTATTACCAACACAGTAAGTTTATTAACATACAAGTATAAAATCATATCTGTGTTTGTCAGTTCATTGTTCTTTCAGTTATATTCACTTACAGTTTGAAATACACACTGTTCATTTAAGTTATGTATCAAACAAAAAATTAACATGGTAGTAAGGTACAGTTACAATTTAACGTAGGCCTAACTTTACAGTAAAACTATGAACCTACATAACTTGATAAGAATTGTGTATCAATTCACAGTCACTAAACCATTCTACAACCACAAGACGACGAAAATGTTTTGGTCAGAAGTGACCATGGGGGGGGATTTCCCCCATTCTCCCCTCCGTGGATCCGCGCCTGACTTTAGAGGCGCCTGCTTTCTAGCAATAAACTTGGTACCCTCTTTAGCAATTTTCACCATTTTGGATTTATTGTTTTTTTTTATATTTCTTCCTGAACCTGTATATGATTATAGTATTGTACCCATTAGTAATAACTAAACTTTTTATAGCAAGGTTAGTGAAATAATTTATGTTAGGTTCAACAAAGTGTGAGGTCAGCCATATATTTGCGTACTCCGTAGTGTAATTTTAAAATATTATTGAGAGCCTGTAGTGCTAATTTTATGAAAACATTGTATTCATTTGATTGGTAAAACGTGTAGGTCGATTTCATTTTACTTAAATATTTAACCAATTTAACTTTTCTGAAGGATCGTTCCGCTGATGGAGCTGTTACAGTTATAATAAAGACATCCTATATACCGGTAGTTTATTACGTGAGGAATTTTCTGCCGATTTTGAGTTAGCGTCCATGGATCCTTCTGATTTTTTTGTCAAAGTCTTCATAAAAGGTTATAAAATAAAGTTAAGGAAATTTGTTGGCCCGCTCTTAAATTTAGGGGTTGTTTTCACCCCTTTTTCGGGGGTTAAAAAACAAAATTTAATTAACCCCGGGAACCGATAGAGAATTAAATTCTAAGCATAAAGGTGGCATACATTTTTTCGAAAAAATTCATTGTTTGCGAGTTACAAGGGTTCAAAGTTTTGCAAAGAAACGCGTTTTTTAAAATTAATCTCCAAATAACTCAAAAAACGACGCCATTTTGCGAAACATTTGTATAAATAAAACTTAAAGCTTTTTAACAGGCAAACATTTTCCATATTGTTTGGTTTCGTTATGTCAAATAGTGCTCGAGAAACAGCCAAAACTAAATGGCGATTCACGGGTTTCTGATCAAATTACGTGCTTAAAACTAATATAACTTGGCGAAAAATGGTTCGATCGTAACCAAATTAGTATCAAATAAAAGCCTGCTAATTTCATAAAAATTTTGGGTTAATCATTTGTGTAACTTGAAACATTACGAAGTTATGTAGAAAAATGTCATAATTTCTGCAAATGTTTTCCAAGAAATTTAAAAAGGGACGTCCGTCATTTTGTCAAATATGTATATTAAGCCGAGATACTGTAGCTTTCGGTTGTCTATTATATTAGCAATGTCCTCAATTTTTTTTAACCATATATGTATTGCTGTACAGTAACATGTAACGTTTTAAGAAAATTCAAGTTTTTTTTTTGATTTTCGCCAAAATTCGGCTTTTTTATTAAATATCTCAGTAACAATGCATTTTATCGAAAAGTGGTTATGAACAAAAAATAAATCCTATAAAAAAAAAACTTTTGAATTTTGTTTCATTTCTTTACGACTAAAACTCGCTGAGTTACAGCAGTTTAAAGGTGTATTTTGTCGACATCGTGTAAAACATTTTTGACTTCTAGGCGAAATATCTAGTGTACAGTAGGATTTTTGACTACAGTGCATAGTACAATACTTCTAGCTCTTTAAATTTTCTACAAAATACATTTTATTTTAAATTGTTTCCTTAAACATTGACCGCATTATGACTAAAAATGTAAACACCCTCCAACAGTTAGATTTTGTTATCTTAGTTATATGTTAGGGTGCGGTCCTGAGAGCCTATTAATTTATACTAAACTAAATTTTTTTCAAACTAACAATAGAATTAAGTATTATTATTATTATTTTAACGTGTATTGTAAACAAAACAATATATGTTGCAATTTGTCACTGTCTGTACTGCTGGTTCATTATATCAATCGAATGTTTAATTTAATACAATAATATAATGTTTATGGTTCAACTTTTCTTTTATTAAATTTTATAAATATGGATGAAATATATATTTTTTCGACTGAATTTTGAATTATGACCGCTAAAAATACGAACCCTCTAGCGGAGACCAAAAGGGGCCTGAGTACGTCCTCACGTTGTTTCATGTAATCAACCCTTTAGGGGTGGTTCTGGACATCAAAATCGTAATCAACAGCTCCCAAAACCTGTAGGTACCCAATTTCAGGACTTCAAAATAAAATCCTCACGTTGTTTCATGTTTTCAACCATTTAGGGGTGGTTTTCAACCCTTTCAAGTACAACCCTTGCGTCGGATGTATTCCTTGATGTCAAAATCGTAATCAGCACCCCCCCCCAAAACCTATAGGTACTCACTTTTGAGGATTTGACCGGCATTCTCGCGAAGTTTAATAATTACACCCCCTGATTATAGCCTGATTCAACCCTTTAAAAACTACCCTTTGCGTCGAATATAATTTTGGACTTTAGAATCATAATCAGCACCCCCAAGAACCTATAAGTACCTAATTTCAGGGCTTTAACATGCATCCTCGCGTCGTTTCATATTTTCAACTCTTTAGGGGTAGTTTTCAACCCTTTAGGGGTGAGAGCAGGCCAAAATGTTTCATTAAGTTTGTTATAGAACGTTTTAGGAAGAGATAGCAAAAGGAATCAAAAAATTACATGGACACTAACTCAAAATCGGCAGACAGGCCCTTTGTCGTGCCTGACGTAATAGACTAATAGGGTATTTTCGTATTATTGTACGAGGAGCGTTCAAATTTAAATTATAATTTATTATTTATTCAAAAAGTAACATAAAAAAAGTAAATTACACACTGTTATTTGTCAACGTAGTCTCCCTCCTTTTCAATGCACAAGCGCCATCTTTTGGGTAGCTTCCGTATTCCTTCAGAAAAAATTCCTTTGGCTGCTAACGGACCCACTCTCCAACAGCATTAATGACTTCTTAGAACAAAACTTTTTACCCCCTAGAGCTTCTTTTAACGGTCCAAACAAATGGAAGTCAGAGGTTGCGAGGTCCGGACTATAGGGGGAATGTTGCAGAATAGTCCACTTTAATACACGGCCACATGAGGGCGCGCATTATCCTGTAAAAACAGACAGAATGTTGACTTTTTTCCGCTTGTATCGGATGGCTGTTTTTACTGGACTCCTCAGTAAATTTGAGTAATACTCGGCATTTATAGTGGGCTGCTCTGTTAGGAAATCGATGTGTAGAACACCCCGCATATCGCGAAAGAATGAAGCCATAGTTTTTCCTGCTGAAAAAGTGGTTTTTGCTTTTTTCGGTTTCGGAGATGAAGGATTTCGCCACTGCATCGATGCTCTTTTGCTTTCTGGGGTAAAATGGTGTACCCAAGTTCTATCAGTAGTGACAATAGACTGTAAAAATTCACCACCCTTTTCTTCATATTGTGTGTGAGCCACCTGCAGACGTGTAATCCAACGTGTGCATATTTTCCGATAATTAAGTTGATTTCTGATACAGCTACCCACACTGCCAACACTGATATATAGTATGGAAGGAATACACCGTACCTTTTACGGTGGTACCTTTTACGTTCCTTTTAAAAAGGAATTCGACGATCATTTTGAATATGTGTGTTAATCCTGTCAGCCATTTCTTCTGTTGTCGATGTTTTCGGACAGCGAGAGTGCGGTTCAGTCTCTACACGTTCTCGACAGTCTTTACAAGATTTACTCCATTTATAGATGCTTATATTTGTCAACGTTTCCTCACCAAACTGTCTTTTAAGTCTTTCACAAATTTCTGACGGTTTCACATTTTCTTTTGTAAGAAATTTTATAATAATACGCTTGAATGCACTTATTTTTACTCGTAGTTGTAAACAAATAGCATATAACAGCTGGGTTTTTAATGAATAGAATAGGTTAATGTTTGTTTCCAACAATCAGACAGCGCTACCAACTTCGGCTTTTGTTTCTTTTATTTGGCGCCAAATTGAAATTATAATTTAAATTTGAACGCCCCTCGTATTTGCTGTCAAGTCAACACGGCGAACTAGTTGTAACAATTTCTAAACTGTTAATTTTGTGTACTCCATAACTAAACTCTGAAAACATTTTATCCATACTTATTATTTCATTCAAGAATTCTGGGCACTTTAAGTCAAACAGTTGCTCCAGTATATAAAATAAGGCAGCGCCGTCATGCACAGTATGATTACCGTATTGCATAATTTAAGAGAATTCCATTCCATAGATTCGCGAAGATTTCAACGATCAGAGGGATTCACCCTACGAGTAGACCGATTTAGGTTCAAAATTACTTATATAAGCTGCATTACGATCGTAGTTCGAAAAGTTCTCCTACGCCTGACAAAAAGATACCGCCAGGTGTAACAAGTGGCTGTGTTTGGCCGCAAGTTCGATCTGTCAGATGGCGTGCATAACGCTTAAAAAAGCTATGTTTTTCTAGTTCGATTGTTGTGATCAAATAAAGTACGTATGTGTTGACCTCCATATTTGAAGCGAATCTTGTACCCACTTCTTCAAATTTGGGTACAAGAAAAGTCACTGGTGGCTAAATCTGACGAATACAGTGCGTCTGGCAACAATTCGTTGTTGAATTCATGCAGCTTTGGGACTGGATAAAAAACACTTTTGTCTTTGTTAAATGCGGTCGTTTTGCCTTAATAGTCTTATTCAGTTGCCCTCCAGTACATAATATACATGCTACAAAATATACTCCGCTGATGGTTTTGCCCTTTTTTTTCTAAATAGTCCATGAACATCACACCCTGCTGTGAACATGGTCATGGCCAGGGAGAGGGGCCGAGAGGTCCAGACCCCCCCCCCCACACGGAGACTGAAAGATGTCGAAAGCTATTATAAGGCCTTTATTGCACTACGCAACTGATTGAAAAAAAGTTGTGGGGCATAGGTTTAAATGTAGCGTATTACACTTATACTGCAATTGGTTGCAAGGCAGTTTCAACCCTTGCAACTGCTTGTGTAACTTTTAGTTTCACGCACTCGTTGTAGGGCATTGATTCAAATGTAGCCTATTACAATGTGCAACCGATTGCATGCATTTCGCCTGCGCGCGCATACTGTAGACAACGAAGAAATTTCATCACATGGGACCGACACAACATATTTGTAATTTTGT
Organism: Magicicada septendecula; assembly: GCA_034769895.1. Classification (NCBI taxonomy): domain Eukaryota; kingdom Metazoa; phylum Arthropoda; class Insecta; order Hemiptera; family Cicadidae; genus Magicicada; species Magicicada septendecula. The sequence goes on from CM068374.1 coordinate 422,016,490, forward strand.
ACAAAACCGCCAATGTCTTAAAAATCGAAAAGGAGAATTTTATTAAAACGAAAACCAAAATAAAATTTGTATTTTTTCTAAATTTCATTCGCTGACACCATATAGCTGTCTCTTGTACATAGAACGAAAGTTTATTGCATGCCAATAATTTCACTACATGCAAGTTAACAAAAAATTCATGACATGGGACCGTTTTAAATCTCTGTTCTTGAAAATTATTATAGTTATTGGTCCAAATTTATGTCTAAAACCATCCTCAAACTTCAATAAACACGGTGGTGAAAGAATTTTTTTTATCGGATCAGTAGTTTCTGAGGTTAGCCCATACAACGATACAAAAAAATTTTACCTCGATATTAATTGATGACTCGTTGGGGACTTGGTGAAACATATTAATACAAAGGTTTTTTAAAAATATATAAACACTTGGTACGTTTCACAGTTTCTTTTATTTAACTCTGACAGCTGTTTCGACTTCTTAAGCCATTGTCAAAGAGCTGAGAGAACACTAAACAAAGGATGTAAGGGTGTGGTTGACATCTGTTTAGGGCGTGTATCGGAACATGTGTGAGGTGTGAAGATGGAGAGGGGGGCTGCAGGAGCTAAGGGAAGGTCAAGTGTCTGTAAAAACTAAATATAATCTGAATCCAAAATATAAAATTATATGGTAAAAATAACAAAACAGCCTAAAAATTAAGAGATTAGCAAAATTCGTCAACTTTTCCGACCTTCTGGGGGCGGTCCCGTTCATAACCCCCCCCCCGTAAATACGCCCCTGGTAATGTGATGTTTTAACCCTACACTTCATGAATTGAATTTTACTTCCATGTTCCGTAAGGAAATGAAAGTATGGGGATCGCGAAAAAAATCGTGTTCGAGATAAGGGCTGATTCTGATTATACTACCTTCAAAACAGGAAGAAAAGTCATTTTCCGAAAAATGTGTGTGTGTGTGTGTGTAGAATTTTTTTATGGCGAACGATAACTGCTGCAAATTCAAACAGAATCAAATAATTTATTGCATATGTGCCCAAGTTGTAGAGGACTCAAGGCCAATTGATTTTGGTGAATATCGGTAAAGGGGGAGGGGTAGTTTACCTGCAACGTTTTACGTTTTAACAGGAGTAAAGTACTTAAATTCATTTAAACTTTTTCAAACATCGGTATGGAGAACCATACATGACTTCCATATTCTAAGATTTATATTTAAAATCATTTTCGAAATGAAATATTACCATAGAAATTACTTCTTTCTACTTACTGCTTCAGCCTTAACCACAGTACTGTGGTCACTAACGTATACCACCTCACGTTATTGCACTCGATTTTCACTGATGATGGAAGTCGATGGCATTGCCGAAACGTCTGGTTTTGTAGAAAACATTGGACTACGGCCAAATATCCCGGGAAGGAATTTTAACAAAAACTACTTCTTTGTTGCCGATAACGTTGTACACATATATATAAAATATATGCATAAAATTAATGGCTTGTATAAGTTAATGATTGATCTCCATTAAGTAGTGCTCAAGTTTCCAAAGTTTTAATATTATGATGTCCGTAATTAAAACATCAGAGCAGGTTTAGTGTGAATGAGGGTACACTGTGGACAAAAATTTTCAACATTTCCTATTGAGCGTTGCTTAGAGTAAAGCTGCGAATCTACAGTGTATATTTCACAGAACAAACACGCGAAAAAGAAGGAGCGCTCCGAAGTCACTCATGGACCCTCAGCATCTTGCAGAGGGTTCATTCCCTAAAGACGAAAACTCTGTCTATGAATCGTTCCTCTGTAAACACGTGCAGTTACATTGCCCAGCGATCCACAGGAAGCAAATTGATGTCCATTTTTTCGGCTTGCACGCGTTATGTTGGTGTGGGTTTCGGCACTTTCCATTTAAAAAGCGTGCAAATGTAAGAAAATAAACATGAGTGAGGCCAGAAATAACGTGAATTGTGTGTGTGTGTGTGTGTGTGTGTGTGTGTGTGTGTGTGTGTGTGTGTGTGTGTGTGTGTGTGTGTGTGTGTGTGTGTGTGTGTGTGTGTGTGTGTGTGTGTGTGTGTGTGTGTGTGTGTGTTACCTGCCTTTTTATTGCTGTAGGCATAATAATAAAATGGAAACGTAAACATTACATAACTGAGATATGCTTACCTGCCACGAACGATATATTATTTTATACATGGAGGAGTTCAGTGACATACACACGTACAGAAGAATTATATATATAAAGATATTAACTCATACATAATTTACATTAAAATGAAAAAATTATAATTTTATTGCCTGGCAACAAAATTATTTTATTTTTAACAATTACCATTGTTTCAAAAAGTTTAAATGAATTTTCAAGTACTTTACTGTTGTTAAAACGTAAAAGGTTGCAGATAAACTACCCCTTCCCCTTAACCGATCTTCACCAAAATCGAAAGTCCTTGAGACCTCTACAATTCAGGGACGTATGCGAAAAATTAATTGATTCTGTTTGAATTTGCGGCTGTTATCGTTTGCCATAGAAAATACGCTTGTTAAAAAAACGTTGCAGGTAAACTACCCCTTTCCCTTAACCGATCTTCACCAAAAACAATAGATCTTGAGTACTCTACAAATCAGGACTGTATACAAAAAATTATTTGATTCTGTTTGAATTTGCGGCTGTTATCGTTTGCCATAGAAAATACCCTTGTTAAAAAAACGTTGCAGGTAACCTACCCCTTTCCCTTAACCGAATTCACCAAAAACAATAGGTCTTGAGAACTCTACAATTTAGGGCTGTATGCAAATAATCTTTTGATTCTGTTTGAATTTGCGGCTGTTATCGTTTTCCATAGGAAATACCCTTGTTAAAACATAAAACGTTACAGGTAAACTACCCCTTTCCCTTAACCGAGCTTCACCAAAATCAACAGGTCTTGAGAACTCTACAATTCAGGGCTGTATGCGAAACATTATTTGATTTTGTTTGAATTTGCGGCTGTTATCGTTTGCCAAACAAACAAAATTACCCTTGCTAAAAAAAAACCGTTGCAGGTAAACTACCCCTTTCCATCAACCGATCTTCACCAAAAACAATAAGTCGTGAGTACTCTAAAAATCAGAGCTGTATGCAAAAAATTATTTGATTCTGTTTGAATTTGCGGCAGTTATCGTTTGCCATAGGAAAAAAATCTACACACAGATAGACACACAGATAGACACATAGACAGACAGACACACACACAGACACTTTTCGGAAAACGACTTTTTTTCATGTTTTGAGTGTAGTACAATCAGAATCTGCAATAATCTCGAACACGATTTTTTTTGTCATCACCATACTTCCATTTCCTTAAGGAATATGGAAGTAAAATATCGGTATGGAGAACCATACATGACTTCCATAATCTAAGATTTATATTTAAAATCATTTTCGAAATGAAATATTACCTAAATATTCCCTAAAGACGAAAAGTCTGTCTATGAATCGTTCCTCTGTAAACACGTGCAGTTACACTGCCCAGCGATCCACAGGAAGGAAATCGCTATCCACGCTGGACACTTTTTCGGCTTGCATGCGTTATGTTGGTATGGGTTCGGCACTTTCCATTTAAAAATCGGTATGGAGAACCATACATGACTTCCATATTCTAAGATTTATATTTAAAATCATTTTCGAAATTAAATATTACCATAGAAACTACTTCTTTCTACTTACTGCTTCAGCCTTAACCACAGTACTGTGGTCACTAACGTATACCACCTCACGTTATCGCACTCGATTTTCACTGATGATGGAAGTCGATGGCATTGCCGAAATGTCCGGTTTTGTAGAAAACATTGGACTACGGCCAAATATCCCGGGAAGGAATTTTAACAAAAACTACTTCTTTGTTGCCGATAACGTTGTACACATATATATCAATGGCGAAGTTACATGGAGGCAATTGGGGCAATGCCTACCCTAAAAAATTCTGTAGAATAAAAATTATAAATACGTATGAACTACATAACGTAAAGATTATACATTGTTACTGCGACTGTCAAATTTATTAAACCGAAACGTGCTTTATTGAGCGACTGCTAGATATTGACAGGTGAGATTCGGCATAGTTCGTTTAAAGCGAATGAGGCAACCTGAACTTGCCTCAGCGTTTTTTGTATACATCGTATGTAAGCAATGTAGTGGTGTGATAGGGAAGTGTAGGGAGGGGGGATTGTCCCGCGTTGTACACATAGAGCGTTGAGGCATGCCTCACTTCTGTGGTCCAAACAGTTAAGTTAAAGCGCCTGTGTTGTTTCTAAGTGTTTATTTTATGCGGTTATTAAAAGTGTCACTGTTATTCCGCTGAACTAACAGATGATCAAGATTGTTATTTGAATTATTTGTAACATTAAACATATATATAGAAACTAATCAAGTTTAAAAATTTGAAGTTCAATCAGTTGTATTATTGTGTATGACTAATACAAGGATTGTTCTATAGACACACGTATAGAGCTGTAAAGCATTTTTTATTCAACGATTTTAAAAGAAGTCTCCAATAACATTAAGACATGAGTTCCACTGTTGCGCTAACCTGTAGATTCCCTGCTAGTAAAATTCTTACGGCTGTTTGTGGAACCATTCGGTTACAGCAAACTCTACCTCAGCGTCCGATTTGAACCACCGTCCTTTTAGTGATTCCTTAAAAAAAATTTAAGATAAGATTTTTGCCTACCCATTCATTAACTACTAGCTTCGCCAGTAAGCAAATTGATGTCCATTTTTTCGGCTTGCACGCGTTATGTTGGTGTGGGTTTCGGCACTTTCCATTTAAAAAGCGTGCAAACGTAAGAAAATAAACATGAGTGAGGCCAGAAATAACGTGAATTGTGTGTGTGTGTGTGTGTGTGTGTGTGTGTGTGTGTGTGTGTGTGTGTGTGTGTGTGTGTGTGTGTGTGTGTGTGTGTGTGTGTGTGTGTGTGTGTGTGTGTGTGTGTGTGTGTCTTACCTGCCTTTTTATTGCCGTATTAAATGAAAAATATTATGTTACATTAAAATGAAAAAATTTTAATTTTATTGCCTGGCAACAAAATTATTTTATTTTTAACAATTACCATTGTTTCAAAAAGTTTAAATAAATTTTCAAGTACTTTACTCTTGTTAAAACGTAAAAGGTTGCAGGTAAACTACCCCTTCCCCTTAATCGATCTTCACCAAAATCGAAAGTCCTTGAGACCTCTACAATTCAGGGATGTATGCAAAAAATTATTTGATTCTGTTTGAATTTGCGGCTGTTATCGTTTGCCATAGAAAATACGCTTGATAAAAAAACGTTGCAGGTAAACTACCCCTTCCCCTTAACCGATCTTCACCAAAAACAATAGGTCTTGAGTACTCAACAAATAAGGGCTGTATGCAAAACATTATTTGATTCTGATTGAATTTGCGGCTGTACCGTTTGCCATAGAAAATACCCTTGTTAAAAAAACGTTGCAGGTAAACTACCCCTTTCCCTTAACCGATCTTCACCAAAAACAATAGGTCTTGAGAAATCTACAATTTAGGGCTGTATGCAAATAATCGTTTGATTCTGTTTGAATTTGCGGCTGTTATCGTTTGCCATAGGAAATACACTTGTTAAAACATAAAACGTTACAGGTAAACTACTCCTTTCCCTTAACCGATCTTCACCAAAAACAATACGTCTTGAAAACTCTACAATTTAGGGCTGTATACGAAAAATTATTTAATTCTGTTTGAATTTGCGGCTGTTATCGTTTGCCAAAAAAAAAAATTTCCCTTGATAAAAAAAACCGTTGCTGGTAAACTACCCCTTTCCCTCAACCGATCTTCACCAAAAATAATAGGTCGTGAGTACTCTACAAATCAGGGCTGTATGCAAAATATTATTTGATTCTGTTTGAATTTGCGGCAGTTATCGTTTGCCATAGAAAAAAATCTACAGACAGACACACAGACACACACACAGAGACTTTTCGGAAAACGACTTTTTTTCATGTTTTGAGTGTAGTAGAATCAGAATCTGCAATAATCTCGAACACGATTTTTTTTGCCATCACCATACTTCCATTCCTTAAGGAATATGGAAGTAAAAATTTCCCTTGATAAAAAAAAACCGTTGCAGGTAAACTACCCCTTTCCCTCAACCGATCTTCACCAAAAACAACAATAACGTAGTACACATATAAAAAAAAAATTATCACCTCCCCCTTCAACTATAATTTTGATTTATAGAAAATTACCCCCAGCCCGTTCAACTAGCCTCTTCATTTATAGATATTTCATCTACGTTTCTACAGTGGATTATTAAGATCTTATCAGGATATTTTATCAAAATTAAGTACTTTACTCATGTTACAACAAAAAATGTTTCAGGTAAACTGCCCTTTCTCCGTAACCGATCTTCACCAAAATCAACAGACATTGAGTTCTCTATAGCTCAGGCACATATGTAAAAAATTATTTGATTCTGTTTGAATTTACGGCAGTTATGGTTCGTCATATAAAAAATTACCCATGTTAAAACATAAAACATGAAATTTATAAAACATATCTAAAATTTATATTTAAAATCATTTTTGAAATAAAATATTTTCATAGAACCTACTAACGCTGGGGAAATCTGAGGAGCCAATCAGAGTTGGGCCTACCTGTCACTCTGCTGAATTTGGTGGAAAGCCCTGTCACTGTCGTCAAAGTATCAGCCTTGACAGGGTCCTCTTTTTCTGCAAAATGGGAGAGGAGGCTTGAGATGGAGTGAGTGACATGGTCCCCACCGCAATGAAGAACCCATTGTTTTATAAAAATATATTTAAATTTTGAAAACTGAAAATTCTTTTCTTGTTGTAAATATTTATATTTTATAATCAAAATGACTTAATCAAAACACAAACATTATTTTTTTATAATACGTACTTACATATGTTTCTTAGTATGCTTACTTTTTCTTCAATGTTGATGATCATTTCCAAACATTCTGACAAAATTGTATCTACAGAACAGTTAACATTCCCCAGGTTTCCATTTATGCTAATTTCTCATTACACCTTCCACTGACGTATTATTAACCATTTCATAAACTATCGTATAATCTTTTCAGATTTTGTGGTACAAAATCTGAAATTTTCAGATTGCCTGGCAACAAAATTATTTTATTTTCAACAATTACCATTGTTTGAAAAAGTTTAAATGAATTTTCAAGTACTTTACTCTTGTTAAAACGTAAAAGTTTGCTGGTAAACTACCCCTTCCCCTTAACTGATCTTCACCAAAATCTAAAGGCCTTGAGTCCTCTAAAATTCACTGATGTATGCAAAAAATTATTTGATTCTGTTTGAATTTGCGGCAGTTATCATTTGCCATAGAAAATACGCTTGATAAAAAACGTTGCAGGTAAACTACCCCTTCCCCTCAACCGATCTTCACCAAAAACAATAGGTCTTGAGTACTCTACAAATCAGGGCTGTATGGAGAAAATTATTTGATTCTGTTTGAATTTGCGGCTGTTATCGTTTGCCATAGAAAATACCCTTGTTAAAAAAACGTTGTAGGTAAACTACCCCTTTCCCTTAACCGATCTTCACCAAAAACAACAGGTCTTGGGTACTCTACAAATCAGGACTGTATGCAAAACATTGTTTGATTCTGTTTACATTTGCGGCTTTTATCGTTTGCCATAGGAAATACCCTTGTTAAAACATAAAACGTTGCAGGTAAACTACCCCTTTCCCTTAACCGATCTGTACCAAAATCGACAGATCTTGAGAACTCTACAATTTAGGGCTGTATGCGAAACATTATTTGATTCTGTTTGAATTGGCGGCTGTTATCGTTTGCCAAACAAAGTTACCCGTGATTAAAAAAAACCGTTGCAGGTAAACTACCCCTTCCCCTTAACCGATCATCACCAAAATCGAAAGTCATTGAGACCTCTACAATTCAGGGACGTATGCAAACAATTATTTGATTCTGTTTGAATTTGCGGCTGTTATCGTTTGCCATAGAAAATACGCTTGATAAAAAAACGTTGCAGGTAAACTACCCCTTCCCCTCAACCAATCTTCACCAAAAACAATAGGTCTTGAGACCTCTGAAATTTAGGGCTGTATGCAAATCATCTTTTGATTCTGTTTGAATTTGCGGCTGTTATCGTTTGCCATAGGAAATACCCTTGTTAAAACATAAAACGTTACAGGTAAACTACCCCTTTCCCTTACCCGATCTTCACCAAAAACAATAGGTATTGAGAACTCTGTAATTTAGGGCTGTATGCAAATAATCTTTTGATTCTGTTTGAATTTGCGGCTGTTATCGTTTGCCATAGGAAATACCCTTGTTAAAACATAAAACGTTACAGGTAAACTACCCCTTTCCCTTAACCGATCTTCACTAAAAACAATAGGTCTTGAGTACTCTACAAATCAGGGCTGTATGCAAAACATTATTTGATTCTGTTTGAATTTGCGGCTGTTATCGTTTGCCATAGAAAATACCCTTGTTAAAAAAACGTTGCCGGTAAACTACCCCTTTCCCTCAACCGAACTTCACCAAAAACAATAGGTCTTGAGAACTCTACAATTTAGGGCTGTATGCAAATAATCTTTTGATTCTGTTTGAATTTGCGGCTGTTATCGTTTGCCATAGGAAATACCCTTGTTAAAACATAAAACGTTACAGGTAAACTACCCCTTTCCCTTAACCGATCTTCACCAAAATCAACAGATCTTGAGAACTCTACAATTCAGGGCTGTATGCGAAACATTATTTGATTCTGCTTGAATTTGCGGCTGTTATCGTTTGCCAAACAAACAAAATTACCCTTGCTAAAAAAAAACCGTTGCCGGTAAACTACCCCTTTCCCTCAACCGATCTTCACCAAAAACAATAGGTCGCGAGTACTCTGCAAATCCGGGCTGCATGCAAAAAATTATTTGATTCTGTTTGAATTTGCGGCAGTTATCGTTTGCCATAGAAAAAAAATTACAGATAGACACACAGACAGACAGACACACAGACAGACAGACACACACACAGACACTTTCCGGAAAACGACTTTTTTTCATGTTTTGAGTGTAGTAGAATCAGAATCTGCAATAATCTCGAACACGATTTTTTTTGCCATCACCATACTTCCATTCCTTAAGGAATATGGAAGTAAAAAACCGTGCAAATGTAAGAAAATAAACATGAATGAGGCCAAAAATAACGCGAACTGTGTGTGTGTGTGTGTGTGTGTGTGTGTGTGTGTGTGTGTGTGTGTGTGTGTGTGTTCCCTGCCTTTTCATTGCGGTAGTCATAATAATAAAATGGAAACGTAAACAGTACATAACTGAGAAAAAATACATAAATGAAAAAACTATAATTTTATTGCCTGGCAACAAAATTATTTTATTTTCAACAATTACCATTTTTTGAAAAAGTTTAAATGAATTTTCAAGTACGTTACTCTTGTTAAAACGTAAAAGGTTGCAGGTAAACTACCCCTTCCCCTTAACCGATCTTCACCAAAATCTAAAGGCCTTGAGTCCTCTACAATTCACTGATGTATGCAAAAAATTATTTGATTCTGTTTGAATTTGCGGCTGTTATCGTTTGCCATAGAAAATACCCTTGTTAAAAAAACGTTGTAGGTAAACTACCCCTTTCCCTCAACCGATCTTCACCAAAAACAATAGGTCGTGAGTACTCTACAATCAGGGCTGTATGCAAAAAATTATTTGATTCTGTTTGAATTTGCGGCAGTTATCGTTTGCCATAGAAAAAAAATCTACAGATAGACACACAGACACACACACAGACACTTTTCGGAAAACGACTTTTTCATGTTTTGAGTGTAGTAGAATCAGAATCTGCAATAATCTCGAACACGATTTTTTTTGCCATCACCATACTTCCATTCCTTAAGGAATATGGAAGTAAAAAAACCGTGCAAATGTAAGAAAATAAACATGAATAAGGCCAAAAATAACGCGAACTGTGTGTGTGTGTGTGTGTGTGTGTGTGTGTGTGTGTGTGTGTGTGTGTGTGTGTGTGTGTGTGTGTGTGTGTGTGTTCCCTGCCTTTTCATTGCGGTAGTCATAATAATAAAATGGAAACGTAAACAGTACATAACTGAGAAAAAAATACATAAATGAAAAAACTATAATTTTATTGCCTGGCAACAAAATTATTTTATTTTCAACAATTACCATTGTTTGAAAAAGTTTAAATGAATTTTCAAGTACTTTACTCTTGTTAAAACGTAAAAGGTTGCAGGGAAAGTACCCCTTCCCCTTAACCGATCTTCACCAAAATCTAAAGGCCTTGAGTCCTCTACAATTCACTGATGTATGCAAAATATTATTTGATTCTGTTTGAATTTGCGGCAGTTATCGTTTGCCATAGAAAATACGCTTGATAAAAAACGTTGCAGCTAAACTACCCCTTCCCCTCAACCGATCTTCACCAAAAACAGACACTTTTCGGAAAACGACTTTTTTTCATGTTTTGAGTGTAGTAGAATCAGAATCTGCAATAATCTCGAACACGATTTTTTTTGCCATCACCATACACCATACTTAAGGAATATGGAAGTAAAAATGATAATTGTTAAAAATAAAATAATTTTGTTGCCAGGCAACCATGTTATTCGGTTAGGAGGGAGGGGTAGTTTACCTGCATTGTTTTGTGTTTTAACAAAAGTAAAGTACTTAATTATAATACATAAGTGCCCCGAAAATAAAGTCATATTAATCCACTGTAAAATGGTAAATGAGATAATTATAAATGGAGTTGGTAATTGAAGGGGGAGGGGGTGATTTTCTGAAAATTGCCGTACTGAAATCAAGTAAAGTACGAGTATTTAATTTTGAAGGATAAGATGCCTTAGCGATTACATATGATAAAACTATTACTCTGTGAAAGTGTAAATATCATTGATGGTGGGGATCGGTTGACGAGGAGGCATGATTATCTATGTAGTTCAGTTTCTTTATAACAAAGTACCTAATTTTTATAGATAAAGTGACTCGAAAATAACATTATATTAAACGACTACCTCATAATAACAAAAATATCTGTAAATAGTGAAAATAGTTTGAGGCTGGGCGATATTTTTTTAGAAATTATCGAACCGAATTCAAGTTAAATGATTTTAAATACAAATCTTAGAACATGGAAGTCATATATGGTTCTCCATACCGATTTTTTAATTTCAATTCAAAAAGTATTTATATTATTGTTGTAATTATGTAATGTTACTTTTATGTTCTACGCCCTTTTGTCAGTTATTCAACTACAACAATTTTATATACAAAACTGTTCCACAGGTGGAAATCGATGTGGATTTCTTTTTATAAAATCATTTAGTAAGGGAAAAATAAACTGTTCCAGCCAGATATGGGACGTGATGCAATGCATACGAAAGAGCTAATTAACTGGTTACATATCATTCGACACCACACGTTGACTGAAAATCTGTGCACAAAATTTGAACAACCTGGATATCTATATAGTTCAATATATTAAACAGGCATAATATAACAATTTGAGGTTAAATATTGAACTCAAATACAAGGGAATATTGTTTTACAAAGGGAAAATTAATAATAATCGTGCATAGAAAGTGCAGCGGTGGGATAATCGCAATAATTATTATTGTTGTTACTATTAAGTAGGGTATTTATGAATTAGTTAAAACGGAACCGGGTGTAGAGGAGGAAGTAGGTGCCGTGTTGTCATGGCAACGCTTGTGTAATGTGTGGCCACTGGGATCACATCATTTTCAGACGAAGCTCCGCGGCGTTGATACACAGCAGCCCTCTCTCTCGTCTCTCACTACGACTACACTCAATTAAAAGGTGAGTACCTCTAATAAATTGTTACTTTTACATTCGTGAAAAAAAAAACTTAACAAAAGAAAGATTTGCTCTCTTCGATCGTTCTAGTTAATCTAAATCTATCTGGTGATAATGAACGTCGTTGATAACGTTGTTATCAATACAATTATTCCGTATCGGATCACTGACAGAAATTACGCGTAAATAAGTTGGTGTTATCAAAAGTTCTGTTTGTAATATTAAAATGAGAGTTTAACTTATACCTATTATTGGAATAAGAGTATCTGAAATATTCGTAAAGTTTCGACTCCGTTAAATAAAATTGATAAGTTAAAATGTCTTCGTAACATTCGTTAAGCCGAACTAACGCCAGTTAAGTCGTCTTCCTTTGACCTAGTCGTTGATAAACAGCGCGTTTCAGACTCTCACTGCCATATTCTCAGTAAAACAACATTTCGTCTAAGGCAGGGGCGTATTTAGGGAGGAGACAAAGAGCTCCAACCTCCCCGAAATTGTGAGAGCATACAATAATAAAGATATAAATGCATAATTAAGAATTCTGGAGAATAGAGAATTATGAAAGATGTACTCTTATATTCAATTCAGATAATGATGACTTGTCCATAATGTGAGTTGACAATATAACGTTTTTTTTTACCTCACTTACTTTTTTCGTTCCTGTAAATGAAAACGCTGACTGACCATAGTTTCAGCACATTAAATAAATCGGTCTTCTCTAACACACACACACACACACACACACACACACATAGATTTTTTGTTACAAATTAGTAATAGAATTTCAACACGATCAAATCTTATTAAGACACACTTGATTTTATGTATGTTGAAATCTTTTATGTATTACCGAGTTTTGCTACTCCATTACTTTATGCGTAACAAAACATCTCGGCCCCCCCCCCAGAAGAAAATTGTATATACGTCCCCGGTATAAGATACGTTGATATATCTGAAACTATTAGGTATAACGCTGAATTCACATTACAACATGGGTGTTCACAAAATATTGTAAAAAACGATAATAATAGATTTCGTCTACAATTGTGTGTGTAAGAGAAAATGTTCTCTTACGTACATTTGGCAGACACAATCTGCATCATCAGAGGATTATAATTAAATCCACAATAAAATTAAAGTCGTATTATAATTGCATTTTAAAAATTATAAATAAACGTGGGTAAGGATAAGTTAAAAACCGCTTATAGAATAAATTTGTTATAATTTAATTTATACAATACGATACATTAACAGTTACAAGTGATACAAAAACAACAGCAACGCACGCGCGCGCGCACACACACACACACACACACACACACACACACACACACACACACACACATTACATTGTGATGTAAATATTACAAATATCAGTATTTTTAATCGGTTTTAGATTTAATTGTTTTGTGTTTTAGAGTTGTTTTATATTTAATGATTTACTGTCAGCCCAAAATGTTCAACGACCAGACGGGACTGTATATTATTTTCAATTACTCAAATCAAAATTTTAACAAGACGGAGACTCGAATATAAATTTGAACACACGCTAGACAGTCAGTACACACACACATGCAAATTGAAGATCGTACACACAATGAATTAATTTCGACTAGTTTAGATCAGAAAAGCACTGTTTTTTAAATATTGAAAGCTTCTCCGAGGTTCTGGACAATTGACTGGGCACGGTTTCAATTATTTATATATCGACGTTTCGACTGAATTTATTGTCGCCTTCAGAACTTGTACAAGGCAGGCTACACAAACGTATTCACATATTTAGACAGTCTACGTAAATTATTCTAGTTAACTGACCGAGAATCCAGCTAAATCTTTGCGTCATTTTTTATTAACTGAGTGTAGTTTCTATTATAATTAATTATATTTATTTCTATAAATATACACCTTTATACTTTACATATGAGTTACCAAATTTAAGACACAACTGCTTGTAGAATACGTTAAATTAATAATTGTGTGATTTTGTTTTTTCTGTGTTTGAGGTTTTTGACCACTTTGTTGTACCCATATTCTAGGAAAAGAGAGTACAGAATTATTTCAATAATATAATGGTGCGAAAATAATTTGTAACTTGTTTTCGCATTGTCGTAACATTAACTGTAAAATTTCGTAGTTACTAAAATTACTTCTACATTATTTTATATTCCTACGTAATGTTACGCTTGAATCGAAAAACTGAATATCCTCAGGGAGCATACTAGTAATAACGCAATCGCATAGCGTTTCTTTATTAGAAATATTTCTTCATTATTAATAGTTAAATGTTAAAAGTCAAAATAAAGTGAGTGCTCCATTGGTCGACCGCTCTTAGGAAGAAACGGGAGCTATCTTACGTTTTCTAAACTCAGTAGTGGTGAAACCTGTTGAGATTAACCGTTGAATGGCCAGAGTCGTTTGAGTAGTGGTGGTGGGTGGTAAGCCTAGTGGTTTGGTCGATGAAGACACAACCTAACGTAGACTATTAATCGGTGTCAAAGGTGTAGGACATTTTAGCCGGGATATATTAGGCCGTGGTCCGATTTTCAAATTTTCAGAAACGCCAAACATTTCGGCCACACCTACGGCGGGCATCTTCAGTTACTATCTTGTTTCTGCTCCGCTGAAGATGGTGCGATCGAAATGTTTGGTGTTTCTGAATATTTGAACCCGTGTCGAACAGCTGTGACATCACCGACCGTCAGATTTTGTGTTCACTTATAAAATGGTGTGATTTTTTTGTTCAGCAAAACGATCGACCTCATACGTATAACAAAACGACCCTTTGTCATCAAAATTTGGCTCTAAGCTGTAAGCGTACGATCTTGATCCAGTGTAAATTTGGCTCTAAGCTCTAAGCGTATGATCTTGATCCAGTGTAAATTAGGCTCTAAGCTCTAAGCGTACGATCTTGATCCAGTGTAAATTTGGCTCTAAGCTCTAAGCGTATGATCTTGATCCAGTGTAAATTTTTGAAAAAAAAAAGCGTTGCGAGGAAAACATGTTTGTTCAATGAAGACGTTTACAAGGACCGGGTTACGTAGAAAAATAACGCAGGTTTCATTAATGTAGGTGCAAATAAACAGGCCTATAATTGTTATTAAATTTTCATTTACTTTCTTACTAACCCTGGTATTTCGTTAATTCAATTTAAATTCTGGAAAAACACCATTATCAGCACACCGTGATTGAGTAAACATATATTCATTTATTTTTTTATTTTCGATCCGTAGGTTGATATACTGGGTGTTCCGGGAGGAAAAGGAAATTTTTTACAAGATAGTTCTAGAACTAAAAATAAGAAATAAAATGTTATGTAAACATAGGTCCGAAACTGCTTCGTTTTTGAGTTACAGCCTGGTAAAAAATTTAATCTGTGTTTGTATTTTGAAGAGTAGGCTAATAATTTTAAAAGTGAAATTTCTCAAATTTTTGTTTGTTTTTCACTGACATTATTCAGTCAGATTTTTCGGAATAACATTTTCTTCAAATCTAACTACAAAATTTTAATGTTTACTAAAAATTTAACAAAGTTATTGTAGGCTACGCTAAATCGAAAAAATCGGGTTTTTGAACTCGAGTGTTTATACCTTTCAGCACGTTTCTTGCAAAGTATACTACTACAGGCAGAACTCTGGAATCATTTTCTTTTAATATCTCCAGACAACCAACATACGGGAACACTAATTTTGCGCCCTATAATTTGTTTTCCAGGAATTTTCATATTGCGCTATTATTGTGCCTGAAAATTAGCTGATATAATATTATTTGGAATATATTTATTTATACATTTATAATAAACTACAGCTTGTATATACACATTTGCCGTTAAATATTATTATTTATTATTTAAATTGTATAGTTGTTATCACAAACATAATTAGTTTCATCTGCAAGCATAAAAATCATTATTTTTCTTCTTATGATTTGTAATAAAATTTTTAATTCTTATTATGTATGACGCAAGAAATTAGCTGCTTGTAGCAAATTGGAACTAACGGCGATAGTTTTTTTTCCCCCGAGATCTTTTAAAATTTTCTTGTACAAGACAATCGTTTAATCGTTTTTGTTCCCTCGTTTTTCTGTGAAATTATTTCACTAACTTTGTCGCTACCAGCCTTGCTTTAGTCGTAGATTAATGTTTCATAAACCAAAATCTTCCACGACGACAACGCTTCATAAAATGATGAAGACCGCGTCATAATCCGCCCAGTGGTTCTCTAGATTAACCTGAAAAAGTATACAGACGTCGGTCGGAAACTTTATTTTGTACCATGTAGTGATTAAGTATTGAATTTTGAAAAGGAAGTCATAATTTTTTGTTTACTTTTAATTTTGAATTTATTCTGTATTAATTCATTCATTATAAGATTGAGTGTTTTTATATATTTAAGTTTTCTAATGGTTCTTTTATGATATTTTAAACAATTAAAGTTACATTACTTAGGAAAAGGATGATTTCAGTAATTGAATGTCAATAGAAATAAATCCTGTAAATCTGTGTTCTTAAGTAAGTATTATTGAACTGTAAGAGTCTCTATACTTTTTTTTAAATATATATTTCGGCTTAAGTAAATTGTTTTAGAGTCTAGTATTGAATTTTAATTACGTAAAAACTGTTCCCCCTCTCGTTCTCCACCGTTCTCTGACCAGTTTCGATCTTCCAGTATTTTATAACCTTTTATATTTTCGCTTGTCCTTACATGAAAATTTGAGTGCTTACCCATTTGAGTGCTTACCCATTTGAGTGCTTACCCATTTGAGTGCCCGAAAATATTTATTCCTTTTATTAATCACTTACCACGTAGGTATTGTTACGACATCACAGAACAATCTACGTGTTACTCGAACGATCCATTTGAATCCAGCTATAATGTTGCGTGCGTATGTGATGTCAACATGCGCTCGCGAGATTTTGCCAGACTATTGGCAGAAGCCGCGCGCACTGTGTCAAGGCCGCAATCAATTACGTCGTAGGTAGAGCTAATACGTAGTATGTGGAATAATCTAGATTTTCGGCGGGTTATAAATACAAGCACTCAAGGACGCTCAGTTCAGTTTATTGTCGAGCGATTACAAATGATTATTGTGTGCGTTCAAGTGGTTATTAGTGAAGTGTTGTGTTTAATAATCGGGCGGGACAATTGTGTGTTATATTAGTTGACATTTTATTGCGTGTAAACAAGTTTTATTTCTTTGTTGTAAGAAACTGTCTTGTTAATTACGGACTGTTTAACTGTGATAATTAAAGCTGGTGTTTAGTGACTTAATTTGTGTCTTGTATTTAGTTTTCCACTGTACCATACGACGATCAGTAGACCGTCGTAACAGTATATTTAGGGTACTGATCATCATCATCATCATGACAATCTTCAGCAAGGATTAATCCAAAAATGGCTTGTTCCGGTCCCAGTGCTGCTTCGGACGTTCCACACCTCTCTGTCCTTTCGGATTATAATTCAAAACTTGTTTGAGGATGTGACAGTCAGAGGCGTAGCTGAGGGGGGGGCAGCCACCCAGGGCGGCAAAGTAAGCGTAGACTTGAAAAAATTGTTTTCAGTTTATAAAACTACAATCAACTTGTTTATTTAATATGACTATTCCTTTCATAAAAGAAGCATAACCACCTAGCTTGTCTGTTGAATACACACGGTTTAGACCTACAACGCATTTGCATGTTTATTAGAACATTTTTATGTTATGTTTATGGTATACATTTTTTATGTTACTACGTTTTTTATAGTCTACATTTGTTACTAATAAATGTATATAAACTGAATACCGGTAATATTATAGTATGGAATTTCTTAATTTTGACTTAACAAATATTCTCAAGACGTTTGCTAGACGTACTTTCAACAAAAAAATCTAGATATTTTCATTTATTAAGTACATTGTCCACTGGATGGGCCTTCATTTTTGCTCTTTTGCCCCCTTTTAATTGTGAAGACGAAGCGGCCGACGATTTCCTTGCCCCTGCCACCTACGCCACTGGTGACAGTCGTCCATTCGGTTAATTGTGAAGGCGAAGCGCCCGACGATCTCCTTGCCCCTGGCGCTTACGCCACTGGTGACAGTCGTCCATTCGGTTAATTGTGAAGGCGAAGCGCCCGACGATCTCCTTGCCCCTGGCGCTTACGCCACTGGTGACAGTCGTCCATTCGGTTAATTGTGAAGGCGAAGCGGCCGACGATCTCCTTGCCCCTGGCGCTTACGCCACTGGTGACAGTCGTCCATTCGGTTAATTGCGAAGGCGAAGCGGCCGACGATCTCCTTGCCCCTGGCGCCTACGCCACTGGTGACAGTCGTCCATTCGGTTAATTGTGAAGGCGAAGCGGCCGACGATCTCCTTGCCCCTGGCGCCTACGCCACTGGTACCAGTCGTCCATTCGGTTAATTGTGAAGGCGAAGCGGCCGACGATCTCCTTGCCCCTGGCGCCTACGCCACTGGTGACAGTCGTCCATTAGGTTAATTGTGAAGGCGAAGCGGCCGACGATCTCCTTGCCCCTGGCGCCTACGCCACTGGTGACAGTCGTCCATTCGGTTAATTGTGAAGGCGAAGCGGCCGACGATCTCCTTGCCCCTGGCGCCTACGCCACTGGTGACAGTCGTCCATTAGGTTAATTGTGAAGGCGAAGCGGCCGACGATCTCCTTGCCCCTGGCGCCTACGCCACTGGTGACAGTCGTCCATTCGGTTAATTGCGAAGGCGAAGCGGCCGACGATCTCCTTGCCCCTGACGCCTACGCCACTGGTGACAGTCGTCCATTAGGTTAATTGTGAAAGCGAAGCGGCCGACGATCTCCTTGCCCCTGGCGCCTACGCCACTGGTGACAGTCGTCCATTAGGTTAATTGTGAAGGCGAAGCGGCCGACGATCTACCTGCCCCTGGCGCCTACGCCACTGGTGACAGTCGTCCATTCGGTTAATTGTGAAGGCGAAGCGGCCGACGATCTCCTTGCCCCTGGCGCCTACGCCACTGGTGACAGTCGTCCATTAGGTTAATTGTGAAGGCGAAGCGGCCGACGATCTCCTTGCCCCTGGCGCCTACGCCACTGGTGTCAGTCGTCCATTCGGTTAATTGTGAAGGCGAAGCGGCCGACGATCTCCTTGCCCCTGGCGCCTACGCCACTGGTGACAGTCGTCCATTCGGTTAATTGAGAAGGCGAAGCGGCCGACGATCTCCTTGCCCCTAGCGCCTACGCCACTGGTGACAGTCGTCCATTCGGTTAATTGTGAAGGCGAAGCGGCCGACTATCTCCTTGCCCCTGGCGCCTACGCCACTGGTGACAGTCGTCCATTCGGTTAATTGTGAAGGCGAAGCGGCCGACGATCTCCTTGCCCCTGGCGCCTACGCCACTGGTGACAGTCGCCCATTCGGTTAATTTGTGAAGGCGAAGCGGCCGACGATCTCCTTGCCCCTGGCGCCTACGCCACTGGTGACAGTCGTCCATTCGGTTAATTGTGAAGGCGAAGCGGCTGACTATCTCCTTGCCCCTGGCGCCTACGCCACTGGTGACAGTCGTCCATTCGGTTAATTGTGACGGCGAAGCGGCCGACGATCTCCTTGCCCCTGGCGCCTACGCCACTGGTGTCAGTCGTCCATTCGGTTAATTGTGAAGGCGAAGCGGCCGACGATCTCCTTGCCCCTGGCGCCTACGCCACTGGTGACAGTCGTCCATTCGGTTAATTGCGAAGGCGAAGCGGCCGACGATCTCCTTGCCCCTGGCGCCTACGCCACTGGTGACAGTCGTCCAATCGGTTAATTGCGAAGGCGAAGCGGCCGACGACCTCCTTGCCCCTGGCGCCTACGCCACTGGTGACAGTCGTCCGTTCGGTTAATTGCGAAGGCGAAGCGGCCGACGACCTCCTTGCCCCTGGCGCCTACGCCACTGGTGACAGTCGTCCGTTCGGTTAATTGCGAAGGCGAAGCGGCCGACGATCTCCTTGCCCCTGGCGCCTACGCCACTGGTGACAGTCGTCCTTCGGTTAATTGTGAAGGCGAAGCGGCCGACGATCTCCTTGCCCCTGGCGCCTACGCCACTGGTGACAGTCGTCCATTCGGTTAATTGGGAAGGCGAAGCGGCCGACGATCCCCTTGCCCCTGGCGCCTACGCCACTGGTGACAGTCGTCCATTAGGTTAATTGGGAAGGCGAAGCGGCCGACGATTCCCTTGCCCCTGGCGCCTACGCCACTGGTGACAGTCGTCCATTCGGTTAATTGGGAAGGCGAAGCGGCCGACGATCCCCTTGCCCCTGGCGCCTACGCCACTGGTGACAGTCGTCCATTCGGTTAATTGTGAAGGCGAAGCGGCCGACGATCTCCTTGCCCCTGGCGCCTACGCCACTGGTGACAGTCGTCCATTCGGTTAATTGTGAAGGCGAAGCGGCCGACGATCTCCTTGCCCCTGGCGCCTACGCCACTGGTGTCAGTCGTCCATTCGGTTAATTGTGAAGGCGAAGCGGCCGACGATCTCCTTGCCCCTGGCGCCTACGCCACTGGTGACAGTCGTCCATTCGGTTAATTGAGAAGGCGAAGCGGCCGACGATCTCCTTGCCCCTGGCGCCTACGCCACTGGTGACAGTCGTCCATTCTGTTAATTGTGAAGGCGAAGCGGCCGACGATCTCCTTGCCCCTGGCGCCTACGCCACTGGTGTCAGTCGTCCATTCGGTTAATTGAGAAGGCGAAGCGGCCGACGATCTCCTTGCCCCTAGCGCCTACGCCACTGGTGACAGTCGTCCATTCGGTTAATTGTGAAGGCGAAGCGGCCGACGATCTCCTTGCCCCTGGCGCCTACGCCATTGGTGACAGTCGCCTATTCGGTTAATTTGTGAAGGCGAAGCGGCCGACGATCTCCTTGCCCCTGGCGCCTACGCCACTGGTGACAGTCGTCCATTCGGTTAATTGTGAAGGCGAAGCGGCCGACTATCTCCTTGCCCCTGGCGCCTACGCCACTGGTGACAGTCGTCCATTCGGTTAATTGTGAAGGCGAAGCGGCCGACGATCTCCTTGCCCCTGGCGCCTACGCCACTGGTGTCAGTCGTCCATTCGGTTAATTGTGAAGGCGAAGCGGCCGACGATCTCCTTGCCCCTGGCGCCTACGCCACTGGTGACAGTCGTCCATTCGGTTAATTGCGAAGGCGAAGCGGCCGACGATCTCCTTGCCCCTGGCGCCTACGCCACTGGTGACAGTCGTCCATTCGGTTAATTGCGAAGGCGAAGCGGCCGACGATCTCCTTGCCCCTGGCGCCTACGCCACTGGTGACAGTCGTCCATTCGGTTAATTGCGAAGGCGAAGCGGCCGACGATCTCCTTGCCCCTGGCGCCTACGCCACTGGTGACAGTCGTCCAATCGGTTAATTGCGAAGGCGAAGCGGCCGACGATCTCCTTGCCCCTGGCGCCTACGCCACTGGTGACAGTCGTCCATTCGGTTAATTGCGAAGGCGAAGCGGCCGACGATCTCCTTGCCCCTGGCGCCTACGCCACTGGTGACAGTCGTCCGTTCGGTTAATTGTGAAGGCGAAGCGACCGACTATCTCCTTGCCCCTGGCGCCTACGCCACTGGTGACAGTCGTCCATTCGGTTAATTGTGAAGGCGAAGCGGCCGACGATCTCCTTGCCCCTGGCGCCCCACGCCACTGGTGACAGTCGTCCATTCGGTTAATTGTGAAGGCGAAGCGGCCGACGATCATTTTATGTTTTAACAAGAGTAAAGTGCTTAATTTTGATAAATAAAGTATCCTGAAAAAAGGTAATAATAATCCACTGTAGAAAGAAAAGATGGAATATCTATAAATGAAAAGGGTAGTTGAAGGGGGAGTGGATAATTTTCTATAAATGAAAATGATAGCTGAAGGGGGAGGGGATATACCTGTACTATATTGTCGCTCAACAAAGAAGCAGTTTGCTGTTAAAATTGCTTCATGGGCTGTTTGGTCGTGTTCCAATGTTTTCTACAAAACCAGACGTTTCGGCAGTGTCATCGACTGCCATCATCATTGAAATTCGAGTTCGCTAACGTGAGGTGGTATACGTTAGTGGCCACAGTAGTGTGGTTAAGGCTGAAGAAAGAAGTAGTTTCTATGGAAATATTTCATTTCGGAAACGATTTTAAATATAAAGCGTAGAACATGAAAGTCATGTATGGTTCTCCATACCGATATTTCAAAGTTTATGTATTCGGAAGGTTGTCTGTCACTCTATCGAAAAGTAGGTGCACTCGGGCATCTACTTTTTTAATGTATATGTAGACGATGTAGCGAGGAAGTGAATGACAGAATTTCATCACGGGATGAAAATTAATGCACTTGCTATTACAAACACTGCTATAAGCCAGTAAGCAGGTCATTGTGGATTATGGTGATTAACATAACTTAATAGTGGAAGAATTAAAAACTACCGGGCTCGATTGCTTGAATATTGTGACATATTTTTGTCTAAACCCACCGGAGGATAAGCCCGAGCAACAAACCCGGTAGTTGACATTGACTGCGACCGTGGTAGCCTACGTAATGACTTAATACACGGTGGTGTATGGTGACAGAAGGAGTACACAAACAGATTTTAAAATTTGAATCAAAAGAGAAATAAAAATACATCAAGGGACCACATCTAGTGGATACGGGTCTGGCAGTCCCGATGTGCCCTACCTGGATTCTTACTTTGCTTCAACTTGTCTCTAGTCTCTCTTGACTGACTTGTTTTTTTCTATTAGAGTACTCGAGGGCTAGGTTGTCTTTTTTTCATTCTAATTTATTCATTTTGGGAGATCTTGTAACCCCTATCTCAGGCGCGTCCCCTGGGTGGCGGGTGGGGGATCCCACCAGATATGGTGGGGGTGGTCTGAATAACCAATAAGGACCCGTGGACCAACAAGGAGCCCAGGTTCTGGGGGCCTGAAAATACTGGAACACCCTCCAGGGGATATAAATATGGAAGGCCCAACCCAGGGTAACAGGGTGAAGACCTCAACGGTGGAGTAACAGATCAGCGGAAGAGCAACCATCCCATTACGGACAGAATAATTGGCAGCAGGTATGAAGGCTGAGAGGATGCAGCTCCTCCGTTAGATTTTCCTGGCGACAGGCTGGTTCTCTGTCCTGGGGAAAAATATCAAACGCGAATTCTTCACATTAAGCCTTCTGGAAGAAGGATGTAGGAAGGGCAGGAAAGAAATGTATCTGATAATGTGAAGTCGGAACAGGCACATTGCCTAATCCCTGAAGTGTAGAAGAAGAAGAAGAAGAAGAAGAAGAAGAAGAAGAAGAAGAAGGAGGAGGAGGAGGAAGAGGAGGAGGAGGAGGAGAAGACGAAGAAGAAAAAGAAGAAGAAAAATGACTGTGATGAAGATTATTTGTCACTTATCTTTACCCCTACTGTTTAATGTAAAAGTTTTACTGTTACAGTGACTAATGACAAAAATAATAATCTAATAAACTGTATTTTTACGTTAATAAAAAGCAATTACTGGCGAACTCCGTAATTCACGACGTTTCCGCAGGTTATATACTTCTGAAGAGTCATTTTTTCTGCGTATAAATTTTATTCTCGGAAGTGAGTCGAGAGCTGATTATAATTGGCCGTAATGAATAGAGTTACTTCTCGCGCGCACGCGTCAAAGAACAATTATTTCCTCGATAGCAGTACAGCACTCACCTCTGTCCGTACACTCTACGTTTTTTCTTACTTTTAATCTGAAATTTAAACATCGTGTTTTTTGTAATCATAACGCTGTTGTTGGCATCACCTCTTTCTCCACATACAGCCGTGTTAAATACAAAAATGTTATGGAAAAATAAACACAAAATTAATGAATTATTTACGGTCTTGTAGTACACCAATCGGTATGCCACATGGCTGCTACTTTGAAGGCTCCTGGTTCGATTCTTGTAAGCACCATGAAACCAAGATAGGGTTTTTCTTTTTCTCTCTTTTTCTGCACTACATGGCTTGGTATATAGCTCGTTCCGACTTCACAGAGTCCCTGAACATTTTTCCAGGGTCTTCCACGATCTTTCGTCCCCACTGGCCTATATTCAAACGCTTGTTTAGGAACACGCGTGTGGCATTCCTCATGAGACTTAAAATTCTGCCTGTATTCCTTTATTATCTCCAGAACCGACTGTAACTTCAGGTCTTTCCTTATGTCGTCGTTTTATAGACGATCTTTCAAACTACATCCCTTCACTGTTCAAGGGTCGAAAATTTCATTTCCGAGGCCTGTATTTTTGAAATATCTTTATGCAGGACAGTCCATGTTTCACATCCATACATTAAAGACGGCACATCTACGACCTTATAGAACTTTAGCTGTGTCTCCCTCTGCGTTTTGTTCTTCAATAGTCGTCTTATTGTTCCATAGGTATAACTAAATTTATTTAACTTTCTCTCGATATCGTAATCCTTCCTATTTGGGATATCACATCTCAGATAATTAAAATGTGAATTTTTGTTCTTTTCTAGGAACAAAAATGTTCTCTAAGATAGGGTTTTTGTCAAGTTAAAAACATAATTTAACTTCATTGGTGGTCTTGTGATTTGCGAGGTTTCAGGTGAATCTTTTTGAGAGGCCCGCTTAAAAACCGAAATAGACAGAGAGCCACTGAATCGTGTAAGTCAATAAGCAAGTAAATGTTTTTAGTTGATTAACAAACACAGTAAAACATGAGAAAGGTCTATAATAACTGTACACAAAGTAAAAATAATAATATGTACAAAGTGGAGGTACCTTATAAAACTATTCTCCTGCTTCTAGCATTCTGAATGTTATCACTGTCGTCAGGAAAGTCCGAGTTTGAAGCAATGTCACTTTCAATCGATAAGATCGCAAAAAGGCTACCTCCATTGAGACATGGTTCCTATAAGTTAATGTCGATCAATTTGAAATAAAACGACCAGATTATAGCTTTCCATTGCTTTTTCAACAAAAGCGAAATTGACGCTACATTTACCTCATCGGGGAGAAGGAATAACGTATTCAATACTCGAGCTTCCTCAGTGTATCCGCTCGTCTCACACCACAGCCTGTATGGAAGCGTCGTAGCGTTTGTTCGGTACCCCAAATTGACGCTACATTTACCTAATCGGGGAGAAGGAATACCGTATTCAATACTCGAGCTTCCTCAGTGTATCCGCTCGTCTCACTCCACAGCCTGTATGGAAGCGTCGTAGCGTTTGTTCGGTACCCCAAATTGACGCTACATTTACCTAATCGGGGAGAAGGAATACCGTATTCAATACTCGAGCTTCCTCAGTGTATCCGCTCGTCTCACTCCACAGCCTGTATGGAAGCGTCGTAGCGTTTGTTCGGTACCCCAAATTGACGCTACATTTACCTAATCGGGGAGAAGGAATACCGTATACAATACTCGAGCTTCCTCAGTGTATCCGCTCGTCTCACTCCACAGCCTGTATGGAAGCGTCGTAGCGTTTGTTCGGTACCCCAAATTGACGCTACATTTACCTAATCGGGGAGAAGGAATACCGTATTCAATACTCGAGCTTCCTCAGTGTATCCGCTCGTCTCACTCCACAGCCTGTATGGAAGCGTCGTAGCGTTTGTTCGGTACCCCAAATTCACAACCGTACAACATCTTGACGTACCATACCAATATCCTGGATTGCCTGTATGATTTAGTCTATTTAGTTTTCACTTTCTTCATCTATGTTCATGAGAACACTGAAATAGTCTACCCATCTTTCCATTACCTTTTCATGTTCACTTGTAACATCACCAGCACTACCCTTGGATATAAATACGAGGTTTTAGGTTGGAATTCCTGTCTTATTGTTTATACAGCAGTATACAATTTTTTGTCTCACTTTCTAAGCAGAAGTTTTCAATATCTGTCATTATTTTTTTAAATGCTCCTCCCTTCTCTTTATGACAGACTTTATTGGCATCCCTTCTCATTTCTTGATATCTTGTGTAACTGGATCAGCTCGTATGGGATTAACTCTATGGAAAGCTATCATCTTGGTCTTCAGTGTGGTGATCTGTAATCTGAAATGCTTGCAGAGTTGACTCAATGAGTGTGCAGCCGCTTTGCGTGGTCATCAGGAAACAACACCGCGTCAACTGCAGAGCTACCGATCTTAAAATACTCCAGAAAGTTCATCTGCCTATTGTGTATGACATCGTCTGTATATAAATTAAAAAGAGAAAGTGATAATGGGCACCCTTGTCCGTACTCTACAATTGATCACGCCCACACTAGGACTTATATTCGGTCTTCCTGTGTCAATTGAGATTTTGTTTCCACATGAAGACTTTGTATGGCTCTAATGATACGTTGCGGGATCCCTTTCTTTGCCGTTATCCGGGCTCCAGCCCTGGAGGTAGCAGTCCCACCATTGTCTTACCCTGCTGGTGACATATCCAGAGGTCATAGTAATTACTAACTTCTCACAAGCAAGATATAACCCTGATCGATCACTTCCTTTATTGAGAAGCTGAAAGACCAGTCATTGGGAATGGCGCCTGGGCACCAATCTAGAGATTCCTGCTTCGATCCCCGGGGCGTACCATCAAATCAAGGTGCGTTTTTAGCCCTCATACCTGTGGAAACAGCCTCAGCGACTCAGCCTGTGGAAACGAGTACTTGGGATAACATCTGAGGCTATAATGGGCTGCTGGCTGAGGCGTAGTGCTGGCCACACTACCTTCCTTGCATGCCAAACGGGTCACACGTCCTACCTAACGTAGTACAAAAAGGAGCCATTGTGTATAGAAAATGACAAACACAGTATTTCAAAGGCGTATCTTTCAAAGGTAAACATCCCATAAGATAAAAAATTATAATCAATTATAAACTGCTGGAGCAAATATCCCACTTTCAGTACCTAGAATGTGATATTACATATCAATTTGACGAGGACATTGAGAGAAAGATAAACAGATTTCAGGCGATTTGTGGCACTATTATAAGAACTTTAGGGAGAGAAACAATAAAGGAAACTCAAATGAAGCCCTATAACATTATGGCAGTCCCCACTCTTGTATACGGTCCCGAAACATGGGTATTATCTGAAAAAGATACAAGTTGCAGAGATGAATTTCTTGAGATACGGAAAGGGATATATGTACACGAAACGATAGAATTAGAAACGATGTGATTCATGTCTTAACATGAATTGGGTATATTCTCTGTAAATGCAAGAATCGGGGAATGTAAGCTAAGACGGATTAAAAATGTAGGTAGAATGGAAGCGAAAAGGCTAGCTCAACAAGTTTTACAATATGCGCCTAAGGGGAAAAGAGATGTGGAAAGACCACGCAAAAGACGGCTTGAAAATAAAGACTGGAACAGGTGATGTCGCCTAATCCTAGAATGAAGAAGGAGATTTCTCCAAAAATCTGAGAATTGGCCTGATATATTGAGGAGTACGACAAGGGTGCCCATTACTTACAATCTTCTCTTTCTATCTTGCATATGGACGTAAATGATTGGTACATGACACTCTTGCAGCATTTTACAATTGGCCACTGTACAAATGACAGGTGCAATGAGACTTGCTGGCGATCAGACTGTTTTTTCCAACTCTGAAAGCAGGCTACAAATTCACTCATTAAATACGATTTGCTAGGACTACAAAGTTGCGCAGTGATGACTTTACAGGTAACAGATCCCAAGTTTATATTTATATTGTTATGTCGGTCTACTCGATCGTCGTAGGTACAGTGGAAAACAACAAAATACAAGACACCAATTAAGTCACTAATCAACAGCTTTAATTTCCACAGTTAACAGTTAGTAATTAACAACACAGTCTCTACAACAAATCAAATAAAAATTGTTCACACGCAATAAAATGTCCACCAAAATTAAAAACAATTGTATTACAATTACCATCGGATTATAAAACGCAACACTTAACTAATAACCACTTGAACGTGCACAGTAACTTCGCCCGACAATAACTCTCGAACCGCGCTGTCAATATATCGCACTAATACTGAAAACTAAGGCCGCTGCCGCCATGTATTTATATTCCCGCTCACAAACCAGAAGCTTCCAAACTGCGTCTTTATCTCTAAACTACGGCGTAATTAATGTCGGCCTTGATACAGTCCGCGCGGCTGGCGACTTCGAGAAAACTCTCGCGGATGCGTTGACAGTCACGTATGCCACATACATTAGAGCGAGATTCTTCTGGCACATTCGACAAACACGTAGATTGTTCTGTGATGTCGTAACAACATGTAACCCCATTCTTCGGGGTTTGTATGTAGTCTTTCATGAACCGTCTATCTTGTCTAAATTGTTTTTGTTCTAATCGTTTTCGGTTCATATAGAGAATGCCCACTGTCTTAGGTCTAGCATACATCTCATAACTGTAGTCTTTCAAGTTTACATTTATATTATATTTTTAGGTGATACTCGTACCTACATGTCCAAGCAACAATGATATGTATGTATAGTATTTGAATGTGTGTGTGTGTGTGTGTGTGTGTGTGTGTGTGTGTGTGTGTGTGTGTGTGTGTGTGTGTGTGTGTGTGTGTGTGTGTGTGTGTGTGACTGTATTGTCTGCGTCTGTTACGCTTAAGAATTCTTTCAAGAAGTGTCTGTCTTGCCTAAAATGGTTTTTGTTATAATCGTTTTTCCTTCATGCAGAGAATGTCCGTTGTCGTAAGTCTAGTATATATCTCTTACCAGTAGTTTTTTATTTTTCAGTACAATATATTCTATTCTTCTATTATTTTTTATATATTTTCAAAATAAATGTATCCTTCTTCTTCTTCTTCTTCTTCTTCTTCTTCTTCTTCTTCTTCTTCTTCTTCTTCTTCTTCTTCTTCTTCTTTTCTTCTTCTTCTTCTTCTTCTTCTTCTTACCCTGGACCCAGAGTTTGGTGGGCAGTCTCTTAGTCACCACACAGCTTCTTCCTGCTTTTATCTCATCCGTGAACTCCTGTCTGGACCTTCCCCTCCCACTACGCCTCTCGATCATTTCCTCAGCATGTGTATTATGTATGCCTTACTAATCTGTTTAGTATTTCATGTCTGTAGCTTGTAGTATGAACATACTTTCTGCGTTCCAAAAGCCATAATCCAAAGTTTCCATACTTTCGCAGTCAATCAGTTTCAACATATAATTCGTTCTCTTGAATCTGTCAGTTTCTCAATATTCACATTCATCTGGCTGCTGGTTGGTAATTTTGGTTAAGCGGCCCTATCTGTAGAGAGGACGATTTTTAATCTGTTGACAGCTCATTTAATAGGACGGGAAACTAAGAATACTATCTTTCTCTAATGAATTTCCATCATCCTTTGTTCATAAATATTTTATATCCCACTTTCAATCCCTAGGATGTGACGTTACGTATCAATTTGACGAGGACATTGAGAGAAATATAAACAGATTTCAGGCGATTTGTGGCACTATTAAAAGAACTTTAGGGAGAAAAACAAGAAGGGAAACTCAAATGAAGTCCTATAAGGTTTATGCCAGTCCACACTCTTTTATACAATTCGAAAA
Source organism: Magicicada septendecula (assembly GCA_034769895.1). NCBI lineage: Eukaryota > Metazoa > Arthropoda > Insecta > Hemiptera > Cicadidae > Magicicada > Magicicada septendecula. Next base: position 422,045,778 of record CM068374.1, read on the forward strand.
CATGGGTATTATCTAAAAAAAAGATTCAAGTCATATACAGAGATGAATATAAGCTGCAGAGATGAATTTCTAGAGTCAAGGAATATAGACGATATAGGCCTAATTACAAACGATGTGATAAAACACGAATTGGGTATATTCTCTGTAAATGCAATAATCGAGGAATGTTAGCTGAGATGGATTGAACAAATATGTAGAATGGAAGGGAAAACAAGTTTTACAATGGAAACGAATGGCTACCTCAACAAGTTTTACAAGTTTTTACAACGGAAGCGAATGGCTACTTCAACAAGTTTTACAGTATGCGCTAAACGGAAAATATGTGGGAAGACCACGCAAAAGATGGTTTGAAAATAGAGACCGGAACAGGTGATGTCACCTAATCCTAGAATGAAGCTCTGTAAATGCAATAATCGAGGAATGTTAGCTGAGATGGATTGAACAAATATGTAGAATGGAAGGGAAAACAAGTTTTACAATGGAAACGAATGGCTACCTCAACAAGTTTTACAAGTTTTTACAACGGAAGCGAATGGCTACTTCAACAAGTTTTACAGTATGCGCTAAACGGAAAATATGTGGGAAGACCACGCAAAAGATGGTTTGAAAATAGAGACCGGAACAGGTGATGTCACCTAATCCTAGAATGAAGAAGAAGAAAATGACATATTCTATGTAATGAAATTCTTCCGTTTAATCAGTTATCTACAGTCGTTTATAACATTCGTCAATCAGATTGGCTCCTTACTCAGTTTCAGTACTCGAGTTCCCAATTCTACGAGGCGGAAAAGGTAAACGAACTTAATATTCGTCAAGTTTATTTTTGAAATGAGTAAAATGTTGGTTTCTTTTTTGCTAGTGTGTTGTGGGTGGTTGCTGACAAATCTCGGTGACTGCCGCTTACAAGGGTAAACAAAATTATTAGTGCTTAAAAATAAGAGTGTGACGCGGCGGAATTAGAACATTAAGTATTTATAGTAACCGGTGTGGAACTGTATCTCAGGCTAAAGTGTACAAGCGTACTGTCGGTTCATGAGTTGAGATTTACTGGTGCAGTAATTAAAGTTTATGTGTCGTTTCCGGCGATCCCTCTTCTTCCTCCTCTGGCCATTTTAACTAGTAGAGGGTTCGATATTACTACCAGGTTTCAGAACGCGCGCGCGGGCTTGTTGCTGTTGTTGTTGTTCTTATTCTTCATGTTCTTGATCAGCTTCTTGTTCTTGTACTGTTGTTATTGTTGTTCTTGTTCATCATCATCATCATCTTCTTTTTCTTCTTCTTATTCTCCTTGTTCTTCGTGTTCTTGTACTTCCTGTTCTCATTCTTGTTGTTGTTGTTGTTGTTGTTGTTGTTCTTGTTTTTGTACTTTCTGTTGTTGTTCTTCTTCTTCCTGTTGTTGTTGTTTCTGCTTTCTTCTTCTTTCAAAGTCAATGATTTCCAGAGACAGTTATTGTAATTCATTATATTGTGGATCACCAGTATTTTAATGTCTATGTAGCTACGTTTAGTCAAAACCACAAAAAAAAAGACAGATTTAATAATCTGTGCTCTGTATATAATATCAAGTGATTTAGAAGGGCAGTGTAATTTTTTCTTGAACTGGTCTATAGCTTAGGTCCCATTTAGTGAACCAAGTCTTATGTTCAAAATATAAATTGAATATAAATCGTATTATTAAGTCTTATATATCTTATAAATTGAGTAAAGTCCTATGCTTACAATAGCAAGAGTGTTTTCTGTGTACCAGTTTAGTTAAAGAAACTATTCAGGACTAGATTCCCCCCCTCCCCCAAACAAAGAGAAATGGGCAGAACTCGTGGTCCTTGTCTTCCTTTACCATTCGCTCCACGCCACCTCCTTCAGTCATCACCTCACTCCTTCCATTTCGACCATACAGGATTTCCTCTCTCTCTCTCTCTCTCTCTCTCTCTCTCTCTCTCTCTCTCTCTCTCTCTCTCTCTCTCTCTCTCTCTCTCTCTCTCTCTCTCTCTCTCTCTCTCTCTCTCTCTCTCCTCCGTTAAATACAGCACATATGTATGTCATAGTTCTTCCTCAGCGTCCAGATTTCTCATTCTTTTACAGAGCCATAAATGTTCATTACGATTTTTCGTCTAAAAACTTTTAAAGTGAAGACGTCTGCTTTTGGCAGAGTTGAAGCTTCTGATCCATATATTATCACTGGCCGGATCAGAGTTCTATAGAGGTTCGTTTTAGTAACTCGGGAGGTTCATTTTTTACCTGGGTGTCCAGGGTTCCCAGCGAATACCGTCTTTTTTATTAGTCTTCATATTTGGTGTGCATTGTTCCCAGATCTCTTCCAAATTTTTAACACTTGCTACCCCTTCCTTCAATTGTACTGTCTGCGATTTCACATTTTCGAAATGCCCTTCTTGCCTCTGATGCACTCATTTTCATAATCTAAGCTTTTGGATAATTTATTGTCAGGTCCATTTGAAAAAACCTGTTTCTCGAGGTTTCGAAACATTTGTAATACTCGTGGTAACCAGAATGACATCATCTATAGGTGATATTTTCTCTAGTAAAGTGGTTCCCAAACTTTTCAGTTCGCAGACCCCCCCCCCCAAATAATTAAAAAATTTACGGACCCCGTCTGAGTTCTGAAATAAAACAAACAGTAACCTAAATATAATACAAACTCTTATATTTTAATTAAAATTGTATTACAATCAAAATTCTCTTAACTTGCAACATTATAATATTAATTATATCAAACCTAGTTTAATGTGAACAATGAAGCTGCTTTTGAACTCATTTACCCAATTAGCTTTGCAATATTGGGTATAGTGTCTGATAATTTCAATATTATGTCACTCTCGACATCAAGTTTATTTCTTAACTTTGACTTCAAGTACGTGAGCAGGGAGAATGCGGTTTCACACAAATAAGTAGAGGGAAACACAATTAAACGCTTCAAAGCTTTTTTTGCTAGTTCAGGATAGTCAGTCATTACATATAACCAGAAGTCAGCTAGCTGTAATTGCGAAAACTGTAATTTTAATGAATTGTCAGTTGAAAGTTCTGCCAGTGAATCTTCTTTTTGTAGTGTAAGAGAGAGGTCTAGTCAGTTCTGTTGACAAACAGATCTGCTACACGACATGATTTAAAGACATTGTTAAAGCTATAATTTGAAATTACTTTTAGAATTATCATTAGTTTGAACCCAAAACAAAAATACTGGAATCTTTTACTAATTGCTTTAAGATTCTAAAATTTAGATTTTAGAGCATACAAAATCGGAGAACAGATTATAAGAAGGAAGGAAAATACAGATATACAATACTATCTTGGATTTCGTTGTCCATGACGTGTCCGTTACTTAACTAAATATCACTATAATATTGACGACTCGGAACACAAAGTTTTTTATAAGTAAAAACGTAAAGTTTTACCTTACAGCCTAAACCGGCTTTCACCTATAGAAGGCTTCATCAGAGGCTGTCGTTAGTAGCCAACGACAGCCTCTGATGAAGCCTTCTATAGGTGAAAGCCGGTTTAGGCTGTAAGGTAAAACTTTACGTTTTTACTTATAAAAAACTTTGTGTTCCGAGTCGTCAATATTATAGTGATATTTACAATACTATCGTAAAGAGTATTCTGTTGTATGGTGCTGAGAGTTGGAGAATGACAGAAGCAGACAAAAGGAAAATACTAGCTGTAGAGGTGGACGCACTAAGGAGATCATGCAGAGTATCCAGGCGAGAGGAAATAAGAAGTGAACAGATTAGAGAAATGATAAAAGTGAAACATGCAGTAGTAGAGGAAATAGAAAGAAGACAGTTAATTTGGTTTGGACATGTTAAACGGATGGGAGGAGAAAGGTTGCCAAAAAGGATAATGGAATGGTTACCCCCGGAGAAGAGGAAGAGGGGAAGACCCAGACGATCATGGGGAGAGAGCATCCAGAAAGCTCTAATTGCGAGGAATCTGACAGAAGAACATTGTCAGGACAAAAAATATTGGAGAGAAAGTCTAGAAATAGGACAGCGACGACAGACGCTATAAACCGATGATATATATATCGGAGAAAATTACGGTATATTCTGTAATTTTTCTTAAAAATGTCTGCGGACCCCGCTTTGGGAGCCACTGCTCTAGTATTAACAACGTACATTGGCTTGTGTAATACTAGATTGACGAGTAAGGCTGATAGGGCGTTTTACTGCCTAATATCGCTTGCTATTTAAAACATTTTCTAAAAAACACACACACACACACACATCACGCGCGCGCACAAACGTAATATTTCGTTATTGGGATTATATAAGATGAACCTACACATGTAAATATGTAAATTGTATATCAGATTGTATGTACAGTAAGTTTAGTTATAACATCCGTGTCGGAGAACGCTTTATTAAGAACTCTCACGTCGGACGGAAAATTCAGCGACAACCGCTTTGCTTTGTTGCCGTCAACCCGATTATATTTTTTCAGCGAAGGCGGTAAATTATTCCGAACAAACTGGATGAGCTAATGCTTATGAATTATTTAAAACAAACCGAACGTGATTTGAATGTAATGAAACGTGTACGTGGTAAATTGCGCTGTGCAACACAGGCGACGCTGTCCGTCCTTGGAACGATTTACTCGTCTAATTAAGTGACAACAATAATCTAGTGGTGCTTTCACCTTTTGCGCACTGATTGTATTGTCTATGCAACGACGTGGTGCATAAGTTCCAAAGTTCAACCTTATGTGCGGGACCATCAGGCGAACCCTTAAGTCAGCAAGTAAAGAAACACGCCTAAAATTCTACAAGGTGATATGGCTCTTCCCACGCTTCTTTATGGGTTTGAGAATTTGACTTTAACGAAAGGCCAAGCCAGTCGCATCCACGCGGCTGAAATGAGATTTCTCAGGGACGTGGCAGGGTATACTCTCCATAATCATAGAAAAAACACAGATATACGGCAGGAACTGAATATTATGAGTATACTCGACACGATCGCCCAGTATCGGCTGAATTGGTGGGAACATCTTTGCCGAATGGATGACTGCCGCATCCCCAAACAACTCTGGAAGTATAAGCCAGGGGACGGAGAGGTGTGGGACGTCCGAGGAAGCGCTGGATTGACCAGCTTTAATCTTTGCTTATTTGACACCGGAACAAACCATTCTTGGTTTAAACCTTGAGGATGATGATGATGATGATGATGATTGTCTATGGACCAAACAGAAATAATTAGGGGTACTACCCCAGTGTCCGTACCCGCATTCATTTTCAATATTTCGATTATGTGATTATTGGCATCGAATGTAGTGAATATCAGAGCATATTTTAAGGAACTTACACTAGGCGGCACTAAACCAACTAATGTGTCTGTATGATTTTTATATAATATTGAAAATTATGTAATTTGAATTTATCTTGACCATGATCATGTTCATTCTTTACTTGTGAAATAAAGTGTAGAAATAGACAAAAATGCTTTAGACATTAGGAAAATTTAAAAAAAACACCACAAACACTCAAATGGATTCATTATAATTAATTATGTAATATTTAATAATTAAATTACAGTCTGATGTGCACATTACTATTACATGGAGGCCTGTTACAAATTCAAAGCCTTTCTCACTGGTCTACTTAAAAATATATAAAGTTTGTTTAATTTTAAGTAATTTTTTTTAAATGAAAAATGCATAAACATTTCATATTAAATTGCTTTACAACTAAATAAGTTAGTTAACAAAGAAAAAGGAAAAAGTATGCTATTAACAAAATATTTCCTTAATTTCCTTCCTTCTCCCCTTTTTTCTCACTTTTCGGCACCGGCACTAATACCTGCCACTAGGCGGCACTAGTGCCGCCAGTGCCGCCTAGTTTATGGCTTGAAATATGCTCTGGTGAATATCCCATATACTTTTAGGTAGTAAATAGAAATCGTGAAATTTTATTTGTTTATCTTATAAAATAGTTTGTTGACGATTGCAATCGCGTTTCATTGTCATATTTTTTACCATTAATGTTTGTGGCAATAATGTAACTCCGATGTGTGTCTGTGGCGCCAACAGTTGACGTTGTTAGGTTAACATGCAAACTAAAATTACACATGGAGACCAGTATGCTTTTAAAGTGATACTCGCTTTTTGTGAAATCCAAGTAAAAAAAAAAAACAACTCGAAGTAAGGGGGGTGGCCCAAGGGCTACCCCTTGCCTGTTACTACATTATAAATGCGTGTTTAATCTTGCTATTCAGAAATAATTGTAAATATAATTAATTCACTACCGACTCGGAACACAAAGTTTTTTATGGGTAAAATCGTAAAAGTTTTACTTAGAGCCTGAACCAGTTTTCGCTTTTAAAAAAGTTTCTTCAGAGGCTGCCGCTGGGTGCACTGTTCGTCTTGTTCTTGACAACGGACACTTTTGAAAGATCGATATTGTGTGTGTGGGGTGTGATATGTTGGAATAATGCGTGTGATTTGAATTGTGTCTGTTCGTTTAGGATGTCGTTTTTATGCGTTTTCGTTTTTCGTGCTCCCAGCGGTAGCCTCTGAAGAAGCTTTTTTAAAAGCGAAAACTGGTTCAGGCTCTAAGGTAAAACTTTTACGTTTTTACCCATAAAAAACTTTGTGTTCCGAGTCGGTAGTGAATTAATTATATTTAGTTAAGTAACGAACATGTCATGGACAACAAAATCCAAGAATAAATAATTGTATTTTTCATTTTACATTTTCTGTTGTTGTTTTTGTTAAAAGTACGTTATGTTCTTTGATTTTAAAATTTCTCTTTCAAGCGTTATGTAGACACATTGAACGTCATATAATTCCTAACAGTGGCATTTATTTCTTTAAACAGTAAGCTGAAAACCGAAAACCATTATTATCTTAACTTCACAAAAGAAAACAACACGTACTTTTTGCTTTACATTAAGAAATAGAACAATTTACAATTAGTACAGTTTTTCTTCTTGTTCACAACGTAGTATAGGCCCTTCTTTACCTATCACCACAATCGCATATTCAAAACATCGAAAATGTAGTCCGCCTACGAATATTGGGACAGTTCCTAATTAGGTAATATGTAAGTGTTAGCAAATAGTTAAGTTACCAATTACAAGCCAGTTTAATTGTTTTCGAATGGAAAAGAGATATAAAAGTTGCTCTTTCCGTATGACAGTACTAAGAAATGAAGTACGAGAAAAACAAAGGGATAGAAACATAACAATGATATTATATAGAAAAAAATATTATATACAGTCTTGACGTCTGGTATGAACCCCTCAAACGGGTTGAAATAACTTTTGCAAGTGAAAAGAGAGAAAGCAAGACAAGCAATAGCTGGAATTTAAGCGGGCTGATGAGAAACAACAGAATTACTCGTTGGAGACCTTGAATCTCTCTCTCTCTCTCTCTCTCTCTCTCTCTCTCTCTCTCTCTCTCTCTCTCTCTCTCTCTCTCTCTCTCTCTCTCTCTCTCACACACACACACACACACACACACACACACACACACACACACACACAGAGAGAGAGAGACGCGCGCGCGCACACACATTTGTTTAATTACAGCTCAAATTTAGGTATTTTTCCACCTTCTTCATCTATATTCTCCTGATAGTTCCTATCCGTTTCGGATGTTGGATATCATACAGGCTATTTTAACTTTCTGTACTGCTGCACGGAATAAGTCAGTTGTATTCATGCCAAACCAGGTACTTAAATTTCTCAGCCATGACATTCTCGGTCGCCCAACTCCTCTCTTTCCAAGTACTTTTCCCTGTAGCATGGACTGCAATAAGTGAAATCTCTGTTCATTTCTCATGAGATGTCCCAGATACTGAAGCTTTCTTATCTTCACTGTGTTAATAACTTCCGTATAGTCGTCACTGTGTTAATAACTTTTTCATCTATAGTCGATACTAATTTCATTATTATTATTATTATTATTATTATTATTATTATTATTCGTGTTATACGTTATTAATACTACATTATCGACGTATTTCAGACTATTGTTCTAAGGCTTTCACGGCCGGTGTCAGTTATATTAGAAGTATTTACCGGGCCGTTTGGCCGTGGTCCAGGGTTTACAAAGAAACCAAACGTTTCAGCAGCACCACCGGCTGCCATCTTCAGTGGAATTCGAGTCTACCTGTGGGGAAGACCTGAACGTCCGGCCCACAGTACTGTGGTGAAGGCTGAATCCGGCCTTCACTACAGTACTGTGGGCCGGACGTTTGACACCCCGCGTTCAGGTAGACTCGAATTCCACTGAAGATGGCAGCCAGTGGTGCTGCTGAAACGTTTGGTTTGTTTGTAAACCACGCACCACGGCCAAACAGCCCGGTACATACTTCTAACGTATCTCAGACTATTTATTTTGCTACGACAATTTATGTAACGCTCTCGAAAAGTCGACAGGTACAGTAAACGTTCTAAACGTTTCTCGGCTAGTCGAACAGGTGCAACGTCGGTAAAGTTCTAAACGTTTCTCGGCTAGTCGAACAGGTGCAACGTCGGTAAAGTTCTAAACGTTTCTCGGCTAGTCGAACAGGTGCAACGTCGGTAAAGTTCTAAACGTTTCTCGGCTAGTCGAACAGGTGCAACGTCGGTAAAGTTCTAAACGTTTCTCGGCTAGTCGAACAGGTGCAACGTCGGTAAAGGTCGTGCAGCAAAGTGGTTTCGAACTCTTGTAACTACTGTACTTGCAAATTATGTTGGCACGCGGCCAGGAGTATGGAAATTTATTCTGGAACACCTGCGGGACCTATATAAGCAACAGCGACCGACCGGCTTAAAAGTTAGTTACACCTGGCGAAATTGTAGAGTGCCGATCAAGCGATTCTTACAGACTCGTGGAAAGTGATTATTGTTTATAATTAGTGTGGAACTCTAATAGCTGACAGTTATCATTGCGTGTGGACAAATTTAATTTGAATTATTGTATCTTTTTGATTACAAAATTGTTATCTGTGACTAATTAAAGTTGACTAGTGACTTCATTGGTGTCTGTAGTTTGTGTCCGCTGTACAATGCGACGATCCGTGAGGCCGTCGTAACAATATTCTCCCTTCAAATTAATTCCACATTCGTGTCAGCCCACTATTTTAAAGACCTCTTCTAGTGCTTGGTTAAACGGCTTTGGTTAAATTGTACTCCTTGCCTGATCTGTTTCATTTTGATTGCTATAAGTTATTATTGTCTCTGACTTTTATCATTGTTGTAGCTTTGCTGTATAGAAGTGGCATTAAAACTAAATAAGTATAATAAATCATTCTGCTGTTCTGAAGCAAGTATTTCACAACCCACACATTAGTCGTATCAAAGGTTATAATGATATTGGAGTTGCCCCTTTGTGTTCGGGCGTCAATATTAAGATTTTTAAGACTAGCTCAATGTATTGATGCACTAAATAATTTATTCGAAACAGTATTGCATATACTCTGTAATTACAATGATTTATCGTGTTATAAATTATATTTAGCAATATTTATTATTGAATACTCCTACTCAAATTTGTATTATTGAATATTTACTTGGGCGCCAGAGCAGAAGATCTCAGGATTGTTATGAAATAATAACACTTCGTTCAGATACTAAGATTTATATTGTTATTTTCTTATTACTTAATACATCTTAGACTTAATCATTACTATCATCTTTATAATTAATAACAAAAGACTTTATTAATATTTCTAGTTTACAGCTTCTTCGAAATCAGATTAATCAAGTAATATTCAAAGGAGTACTTAGTGGATTCAAATTTACTCCATTAATATATTTAAATCATCAATATTAATCAAAACACACACACACACACACACATATATATATATATATATATATATAATCAATTCTTAACTGCTATGAACTTCTATAATCTTCAATATATTCAATTATTCAACTCAGTTATCACTTCTATAATTATTATAACTTGATTCCTTACTTTACTATACCATAATTCACCAAAACATGTCATATAGCATAAATTGTGTTATTTAGTATCTGAACTCGTGGGTCTTTTGAGAATGAGATGAGTTAATTTTGAGATGCTAAAATTATGTTAATTTATTGTGTTGTAAATCATAATTGATATATTGTTACTTGTTGCTGGATTCCAAATAGAAGAATGACGAATTGTAATCCTGCGTTATACATCGCACTACACTTTCACTAATCACGCTTGATTAAACTTTCTTTAATCGCTTCACTCGCTCGCGTATTACTAGACGTCGCGCACATATAAATAAATATACTTCTTGTTGCAATTTACGCGCACAAGTTAAATATCTTCTAGTCCGTACGTACTATCGCGCACATATATAAATAAAACTTCTTGATGACTGACACTATTGAACCGAGATAATATTGATTTGAACTTAGAGTAATATTATTAAAATTGCTCACATCGAATGACGCAGGTTTCCCGTGTTTTGCGTGAAATTTAAACTTAGACTTCCTCGTTGTTTGCTTCGCTTCTTTTTTTTATAGTTTTTCGCGTCCTACCCTCACTACAGCTTCTGTTGATCATACTCCCATTGGCTTGACTTTGAAATATTTGCCGGTAAATTCGAACGTACCCAGTCCGGTGTTGTATCTTTTTCGCGCTCACTACCGACGCTGTCCGCGATTGGTTGCCAGAGAGCGGACGATAATTTTACGCGGGTGTTCGTTATACTCCCTAAAAAGTGACGCGACTTTCTAAAATAGTCATATTTACTGGCGTGGCATCTATTGTCTGTTGAAGGACACAGTACCGTTAACCTAACGGTATATGGGGGTTTTTGGTAGTTTTACACTACAAAACATTTTATGCTTTTATGACATGTAAGGATGTTTTAGGTCTATTGTAACATATTTTGTCGGCGCCGGACTGTCGCATAGCCGAGCCTCTTTTGATTCGATTTTCATTTATACTTTACTTACATCTACGTACATTTCAATACTTTATACTATTATATATTGTTATATTTACTATTAATATTTGATTGATTATTTTATGTGCCTATATACATATCAAACTAATACACATGTGCACCGCAACGTTTCAAGGTTCCTATTAAAAGGCATTCATTAGCCTTTTCGATTAATGTTTTCATCGATAGGAGATGACCGCCTGTTCCCTTGATTCGATCCGAAAAAAGTTTGAACTTTTCAAACTTAGTATAAATAAAATAAATTATATTTATGAATGTGTGTGTGTGTGTGTGTGTGTGTGTGTGTGTGTGTGTGTGTTTCTATTTAGGCTAAGTAACCGGAAATTTTCTTGCAGTAATTTTTGTATCATGTAAAAGTAATGTACAAATTTAAAAATATAAAGAAGTGTTGAATGAATGGTGAAAGAAAGTACAACGTTTTCTTAGTAAAAATTTGGTTTAGTTTACAAAAACTACATACATGACAATCCGCATTGGGAAGCTATAAGTTGAACATTAAGAGAACTGACATATTTAGAGAAAGATGATGAACTGGAAAACTTCAAAAAGAAAATATTAAAAAGGGCAAGGATAGTCGGTGAAGAAGAAAAACGTTTAAAAAATACAAGACTAGATCAGATACTAAAGAAAGAGAATGTTGCCTTGTTGACCACAGCGAGGTGGTTTGGTCGCTGCGAGTACAGTAAACGAAATGTAGGGATTAAAAAATTGCAGAGTGTGGGTACGATAAACTGAGGGCAAGATGGAACAATCACGTTATGATGAGTGTAGGTGTGTAATACTTGGAAGAAAAGGAGGGATTTTCTTCTCTTCTTTCATGTCACCTCAGGCGTTGGCGACCGCTTTCTGCTAGGCGACACAACACTTCTTGATCCAGTCCGTTCTTTGATGTTGTCAGTGCAGGTCGTTCGTTTTCTCCCTCTATTCCGTTGTCCAAGAATTTCGCTCTTCAGAATAAGTCGTAAGTCGTATATTTCTCACTAAGCAGTAAACGTCCCAAGAGGGATATTATGTTATACAATGTTTAATTCGTTACCGATTTTACCAGCTTCTTCTAATACATTATCGAAACATTCATCTGAGCGATGTCTATGTGATTTGCCGCCCCCGTGACTGTGCGGGGCCGTCCATTACTACCCCCGAATGTTATCCATTGTAAGTATTTCCATATTAATACGAATCTTTTCTCTTTCAGAGCTATTTTATGTTTTCATCACTTTATATGCCACAGTCTGTCTACCATATAAATCGTGTTCCATAGTGGCTATAAAGTTTTCCTAGGAGTCTCGATGGGCTTGGTTAATATAGCCTACATATTTTATTAACTCAGCATTTATTCTGTTAAGTCCTGGTACCTTTCTACTTTTCATTCCCTTCATTGCTTGTTGGTCTTCTTCTACAGTTAACTCATCCATCTAGACCTTTTACACTGGGCGTACTTATATATTCCTTATCATTTTCTATTGGACTGTCAAAACATAATTTTTTATAATGGTTTGTCCATTCATTTTCCTCAATCAGGAAAAGATAGTTATAAACAACACTACTTAGCCGTTTCAAATATCTTGCCTGTGCAGTAAGCTATGAATCTGAATGTTACATAAGAGCGAAGATAAATCAATTTAGGAATATTTTTGGTACGATTCATATAAATCTTAGAAATAAAACAAGTCGCAGCACAAGGATTAAATTTTATAAGACAACTGCAGTACCCACGTTGATTTATGTAAGTGAAGCGTGGGTCATGACAAAAAAAAAAAAGGAAAGCGGCAAGATTCAGAGTGCTGAAATACAGTTTCTTCGAAAAATACTTTAAATTATATATTGCGACATAGAATAAGGACTAGAGATATCAGAGCAGAACTCAAAGTAAAGGACAAGTAAATGAAATTATTGCAATTTACAGAAGACAATGGTGGTATCATCTGCAAAGGATGGCAGAGGATCGATTGTCGAAAGCGGCACTGCAACTATACAGTCATTGGTAGAACAGACGCGGGTCGTCTGAGGATGAGATGGGTGAGATAGGTTTATATAACCTAATCCTTGAAGAAGAGAAGACGAAAAGTATTTCCATAGGCTGCGTCGACCTGATGGCTGAAAAAAAACGATTTCGGAGCCTCCAGATTTGTAGGCAGGCGATCTACTAAGCCTCCTCGTGTTTCGGAGCCTCTTAGATTTGTAGGCAGGCGATCTACTAAGCCTCCTCGTGTTTCGGAGCCTCCAGATTTGTAGGCAGGCGATCTACTAAGCCTCCTCGTGGATGCGTACAAAACAAAAATGTAACTCGGATTACGGAGCTTGAAAGTGTAGGCTGTTACACTGCGCAAAAAACGGAATCTGAATACCTCCTTCAAGAACGGTTACAGTTTGTTTATGGAATACGCAGATCTGTATCGTGACGTCATAGATAATACGGCGCGCGCAACAGGTCCAAGGAACGTGCAACTATTTTAAGTTCCCCCAATGCATACACATTTCTACTGTCTAATTTGTATATAACCAATGATTGACTGCCCCATATCCTCGTTACGGATTCTGTTGGGGAAAGGCGGCAACAATCGTTTCACTTCCTCATTTATAATTGGGGAAAGGCGCGAAATTAACAGTCGCTGGACAAGTAGAGGAGGAATCCGCCGTAGCAAACACACTTCTGTTACTGCGATGTGTTGTGTACATTTAAATACCCGTGTGACAAGCTAGAAAGATCGCTTATATATTTTTTTTTCTAGCCTGAGGTAGGAATAAATTTTCAGACGGCGTGTCGGGGTTAAGCGTTCCCAAGGGCGCAATACAACTGAAAAGGGTACGTTAGCTTATTACGTCGACGTCAATATTTCTTTACCTACGCAAGAAACGGGGGGGGGGTTAGTTCTTTGTATATCAATTTTTTTGCAACGATGTGTCAAAATTATCATGTCAAACTTTAGGCCTCGTAACTTGTTACCAGTGTAAAGATTCTTACAGTCCGTTCGACATTTCGATCCATGGAATCAACACAAATCAAAACTTAACATAATTCATCGTCATCATATTCTTAGAGGATTCAACCGAAAATGGTTTGTTCCAATCTCAAGCAGAGAGCCTCCAGCACTTCTTCGGACGTCCCGCATCTCTCTGTCCTTGCAATAGTTGTTTGGAGCTACTGTTGTCAAACCCATTGGGCAAAGTTGTTCCCACCAATTCAGCCGATACTGGGCAATCCTGTCGAGCATACTCATAATATTCAGTTCCTGCCGTATATCTGTGTTTCTTCTATGATCATGGAGAGTATACCCTGGCACATGCCTGAGAAATCCCATTTCAGCCGCTGGGATACGACTGGCCTGGCCTTTCGTTAAAGTCCAATTCTCAGACCCATAAAGAAATGTGGGAAGGGCCGTCACCTCATAGAATTTTAGGATGTTTCTTTACTTGCTGACTTTAGAGTTCGCCTGATGGTCCCGCACGTAAGGGTCAACTTATGCAACTTATTCACAACGTCGTTGTTTGGATTATAAGACACGCTGTAGCCCTGGTATTCAAAATTGCTGACTTCATATCGTTTTATTCACAGCTGTGGTCAGCAACTTTTGATCCGTCCGGCTAGTCCTTATTTGAGACAATTTAGTAATGAATATGTCCCCTGGATATGTTACTAGTATACCGCAGGGTAAGACGTATGGTGGGGCTGCCACCTTCAGGCTTAACGTCCAGCCCGTTTTTCTGTCTGGGTGTTCTCCCATAAACTGGCTGTCTTACCAGACTAAAGAGACCAGTGTTCCCTGTTAAGATATCCATAAGAATCTTTAATGTGGTAGTTTCTCCTCGCTCCCACACCCTACGTCGTTGACCAACGGAAGGTCATCCGTTTTTAGGGGCAATTCTCACCCCAAGGGGAACAGGGTGCCCTAACCTCTACTTGACAATGACAAGTAGAGGATGAACAGCTTATACTGGCTGTCACTCGGGTGCCAATCCCCCAGCACTTTGAGGTGCTGCTGGATATTTCCCTTCATACAGCTAAATCAATACAAATCAAAACCTAACATAATCCATCATCACCATCATCTTCAAAGATTATACCAAAAATTAATCCCATCTCAAGCAGATAGCCTCCAGCATTTCTTCGGACGTCCCGCACCTCTCCATCTTTCGACTTATAATTAAATAGTTATTTGGGGTTGCAGGAATCATACATTCGGTTAAGACGTTCGAACAACTTTAGCCGATATTGGACAGTCGTGTTGAGTACGCTCACGATATTCAATTCCTGCCATATGTTTGCATTTCTTCTACGACCTTGAAGAGTATACCCTGCCACGTGCCTGAGAAATCTCATTTCGGACGACTGGCATGGGCTTTCGTTAAAACTCAATTCTCACAAGCACAGAAAAGTGTGGGGGCGAGACCTAACATAATTATCCACTGAAATCTGTAGGAGATGTAAAAATGTAGAATATATACAAACTCAAAACAAACAGTGACAATATTTCAATAAAATTGTTAAATATCTTAGATTCTGTTTAATAATTTGATTGTGTTTAAATGAAGTGGGTATAGAATTTTTTAACTGGAGACTGAGCATAAGTCCATAAAAGAAGGAATATATGGTAGCAGGTGACTTATGAAACAATGGTTGGAGACACTATGACTAAATATGGGAACGTTACAAATATGTCGATGCAAAGATAACAAATGATATAGGCATGATGGTCACGGTGAAGAGAATGTTGCCAGTACAGTCGCTCAAGCGAATGCTGCTATGCGCCAAGCGTACATTGAAGTAATGACGTCTTTTGAAACAATAAAATAAGAATTTACGAAATAAATGTAGAAAGTATTGCAAAATACGGTGGTGAATTGTGGATAGTTAATAAAAGAAGACATGCCTCCGGAATAGAAACTATGGAAATGAACTATTGGCGAAGGTGTTGTAACGTAAATATTTTATATTTCCAAAGGAAATATTTATATTTATGGAGTATAAAAAGTCACTTGCAATACAAGTAACAATAGGTACTGCAATACTGTAGGTTGTTGCTTACTGTTAGACTCTGGAGACGTGTTCCTGCAGGATGGTGAACCAGCTCACTTCCCTAGTAATGCAAAGGATTAGTAACAATACTGCAATACTGTAGGCTGTTGCTTACTGTTAGGCTCCGGAGGCGTGGTTCCTGCAGGATGGTGAACCAGCTCACTTCCCTAGTAATGCAAAGGATTAGTAACAATACTGCAATACTGTAGGCTGTTGCTTACTGCTAGACTCTGGAGACGTGGTTCCTCCAGGATGGTGAACCAGCTCACTTCCCTAGTAATGCAAAGGATTAGTAACAATACTGCAATACTGTAGGCTGTTGCTTACTGTTAGACTCCGGAGACGTGGTTCCTGCAGGATGGTGAACCAGCTCACTTCCCTAGTAATGCAAAGGATTAACCTGTTTATAAGGTTTTCACGGCTGGCGTCACAATTATTGAAATTAAGTTTTTTCCCACAGAACTGTGGTTATTGACGAACACCGTGTCAGTTGTATTAAAAACCGTTGATCACTGAAGATGGTCTGCAGAGGTGAGGCCGATACGTCTGATAGCAACATATATCATATTCTGATAGTAGATAATAATAACTATAGTAGACTTCAGCCCAATAGCCCGGCATTAATTTCAATAATTAATGTAATGGATTATATTATTTAAGTAATATGTATAGTGCCAGAGGAAGTGGTCGAAGTGGACAAATAACTGATATTATTTTATGTAAACTGATAAAAGTAAGAACAATATAAATTAGAAGGCGTAAGGAAATCGATACTGGCATACGTGAAACTATAAAGTGCGCAGGAGCCAGAGTGGGACGGAAATGTACAGAGGATGGGTGATGAGAAGTGGCCTAAATGGATAGATGGGTGGACTCATAGAAGAAAAGGAGACGGACCGAGGAAAAGGTGGAACGCAGATATGGAAAGGTAGAAGAGGACTGGAATATGGAGAATGGATGGACTACAAACGATAGGAGGTGGGATGAGAAAGACGGTGATTAAAGAAAACTGGCAGATGAGATGAAATGGTCTGAGCAGGATTATTAAGTTAAACAAATTGGAATAAGTTATTTTTGAAATCCGAGTCTTATAGCAATCGGAGAAGATTTAAAACGTGAACAGCAAACGACCGTTTTAAATAAACGCTGTGTTTTGTTATTTACTATTTCTGCCGGGTGTTATCGAAAGAAAGGAATTTAATATCTCATAGGAACACGGAATACTTCAGCCGTTCCCTGTTATTCATTTTTGGCGTACGTTTTTCCTACGAAATGAGGGAGACGCTGCCGCGTTGTATAAAAAACACCTTTCTTGCGTTCGTCTTATTGTGACGGAAGTTTACGCGGCATATCACTTCGGATACACAGCGTAATTATGAATTGTACAACAGTATTTTAGGAGCGTGTTTTAAAGGTATTCTAGGAATACAAACATATAATTGGATTGTTAACGGCATGTTTATACATTATTACAATAGAACCTCACTGACTCGTCACGTGTGGGACCGAATAGTGAGGGAATAAGAAACAAATCCTTTAAAGACAATATAAAGTGTTTTATTGCAACACTAGCAATGTACAGAACTAATGTTATGCTCGAACAAATTTATTGCAGAAAATTTTCAAAACAAGTTAAGTACTGTAATTGCAAAAAGTTTGTTTAATGATTGTGAAAAAATTTCTAATTATCTTCTGTTTTTTCTGTCGACCGTACTTTTTAACAGCCAAATTATGTGTTTGGTGCAATATAATTATTTTAGGCAGTTCTGGTTCATTTTGGCCTTCGTACCACTTGATTGCTGTAGTCAGTGACTGAATGGCCTCCTTATGAGAGATTGCAGGTTTTATTGGCTGGTCATCTTCTTCATCTTTAGCTTCTGTAGGTTTGTGGATACGTATGTAACAATTTCATCATCACTAAACATTTCGTAGAGTCTACATCCGGTAAGTCACACCTAGTCTTGACGTCGTCTTTATTTAAACTGTTATTTGCCGTAGGGCCTGGAACACAATCTAACAATTCTAATATAACATATCTAATATAATATAACTATATATATATATATATATAATTATATCTATATATAATATATAATATAATATAATATATAATCTCTACATAATATAACATATCTAACAATTCCGATGTGGGGTCAAGACCTTCTGGTTCTGTAGACGCTGGTTGTAAATCAGATGGCCGTAACTTATTGCAGGCAGATGTTAGAGCGTTTTCCGGAATGGTTTGCCAAGCATCAACGATTGACGGAGACAACAATTTTTGCTGAGAGCCAGCTCAACACCGGATTACCGTCAAAGGGAAGCAACTGGAATAAGTCCAAGAGTTCAATATTTTAGGCTCTATATCAGCAATCCGACTGAAACCTATTGCAGTTTTGGGAAACCTATTACCCTGCAACAAGCCAACAAAACATTTATTGTGCCGTGTAAACAAGTACGAAATACCCAAACGACCGTTCTCGGAACCAATACCTTTCGCAATCCGTCCTCGTGGTTATTATTAGAAACCCCCCCTCCCGGTCACAGTGAACAAGTTTCTGGTTTATCCCCGCTGTAATTAGAGCATACATGTTACTCGGTTGTGAATAAAAAAAAAAGAAAAAAGCTTGAGTGGGTAACGAATAATAGATGGAGACGAATTAGTGGGTGACGAATTAGTGAGGTCTACTGTACACCTAGATACAGTTCGTTCGTTCAATGTACGGGAGGCTATCAACCTTCTTACGTAAAGCGTTCTCGAAAACGCGTGTAGAAAATCGATTCGTGCGAAAGTTGAATTACTGTACAGTACGTACAAATGTTTTTATTTACTGTACTCGACCCGTAAACTGTAAACGTGAATTAGTAAGATCGGCTCTATAACTGTAATGTACTGTACTGAATGTACATCGCTTACTGCAGTATGCTCTCTGCTGTTTTAAGCCGTGTATTAATATAAGGTTTATAAATAATTGTAGGAATAAAAGGAATCACAATATTTGTGAATTAACGAAATTAAGTTCCTCGCTTCCTTTTCCGGGCGTTAGAACCCAGCGTGGAACGCTGTTAGGCCGGGGTCCAATGCTGGCACACAAAACAGACGTTTCAGCCCCACGATTGGAGGCCATCTTCAATGTTACGACTCGAGACAAGCGACTTCACCAGTTTCCACAGTACTGTGGCAAAAGTGCGTACTGTGGAAACTGGTGAAGTCGCTTGTCTCGAGTCGTATCACTGAAGATGGGGCTGAAACGTCTGTTTGTGCGGTAGCATTGGGCCACGGCGTAATAGGCCGGCAGCATTAGACCACGGCCTAACAGCCCGGCAGCAGTAGACCACGGCCTAAGGTACCAAAATCTGATTCATTTGCTCATTGAAGTTAAGTCACATCCAGAGGCGAAACTATGGGGGGGGTAGAGTATCAATCCTCCCCTCAGTCCTATTAAAAATGTCAACAAAATTTCCATAATCACTGAACGCAGGCCTGCTTCTGAGCCAGTTGCGTGTGTTACAATAACACTACGAATAGCAGTAGAAATAAAAGGAATTACAATATTTGTAAACTGATAAAAATAAAAGGGAATCTTAGAATTTCTTAGAACAGGCTTAAGAATGTCTGCAGACAAAAACAAATTTCTCACAAACATTAAAAACGCGCCAAAATTCCTGGTAACAGATATTGGTCGAATAGAGAGGATTCGAAAATTTAAGTATCTAGGAGAGATAATTCAAGAGAATGGCTTGGAAAAATCTGCTATTAAAGAAAGGATTCATAAGATGGAAAGTTTACAATAAAAAGTGCGTATCTCAAAATGCGAAAATAAGGCATTACGATACAGTAGTGAAGCCAGAATGCCTATATGCAAGTGAATGTCTAGCATTGAATTATAATTTAGATAAACTAGAAATATTGGAGAGACGAATTAATTAGGAAAATATTAGGCCCACGAAATACTTCAGAAGGTTGGAAATTAAGAAGTAATGATGAAATATATCAAAGTATAGAAAATATATCAGTAACAATGAGAAAAAGAAGACTATTATTTTTGGACATTTATATAGAAATGGACGACAATAGGTTGACAAAGCAGATCTTCAAATATATCTGTGGGGGAAGAAGTCAACATCAAGTTGGATTAAAGAAGTCCAAAAGGATTTAGAAAAACTAATATACACGCAGAACAAGCAATTGAAAGAGAAGTTTTTCGGGCAAAAGTGTTAAAAATGGAGGGAGTCCAGGGTAGGAGAGAGAAAAACGCAGGTTAAAAGTGGACTGAAGACAGGAAGAAGAGACACAGTGAGAAGATGAAAGAATATTGGAGAAAAAGAAAAGAACAAAGAATAATGAATTGAAATTGGCATGTGGTTCTTAGATGGCCGATACGATAAAAAAAAAAGAGTGATCTAACCTCCGAGCTAGTTTCATCCCCCCAGAAGTTAGTATCACCCCCCCCCCCCGCGGAGTAGCTCATAGTTACACCACTTGAGTTACGTTAACTGTAAGATCTACAATCAGTTAAAACAAAATGAGAAGTAATAGCTTAGAATGAATGCTGCCAACTCAGCGGGTTGTCGACCGGCTAAAGAGATGAGTCAGAGAATAATCACAATAAAGTCTACTGCGAGACTCAGTTGCTACGGTTTGCGACGGGAATCGCTCCAGACAGATTTGTTATATCTGCGCGCGCGCGCGCCCGTGGGTGTGACTTGTTGGCTGGAACCGTTGTAGTTTCTGACGCTGCCGGGGCGACACGCGTTGATATACTGCAGCGATGACAGCCGTGTACGCGACCGCGCGCGGAACAGAATGTACAAAACAAATGTTGTCGACGTTTAACAAATTTATTGTCACTCAAAAAAAAAAAATAAAAAAATATACGATGATGATTTTGTCGCATCTGCTTTTTGTGTCCCGTGACACACATTCGTCCGTCCTCACTTCCCTAATTCCATCCGTTGCCAAGTGTTTTTCACCTTTTTCTCTTAGTATATATTGTTTCCTGATTTCTGCATAAGAAAGGAGAAGAAACCTGTATAATTTGTGCATAGGGGATAATTCATTTGATGCAGTTAATAAGTTCAGATACCTGGGTAACATGATAGATAATGAAGGTCCATAAACACGACAATACATGACCGGATACAAATAGGAAGTAGGTCATGTTATGCAAACTAATTACACTAAAAACTCGTTTATCCGAATTTGATGGGACCGCGCCCGTTTCGGATAAACAGAAACTTCTATTAAAATAAAAATACAAATGTAAGTACAGTAACTTTATTTAATAATAATAATTTAAAAGTTACAGTGAATATGACACAATAAACTATAAAACGGCACCGCACTATAAATTATAGTTTCTACAGGACTGGAACAGTCCTATTGCTTCTTCGTGAACAGTAATCAATCATATAGCATTTTACCTAAGCTTTGAAAACGAATTGAGTAAATTTCTGCCTCTTGACTTTCTACTTTATATCACATGGAATCGCTTGTCTACGCTATTAAATATAGATTATAGTGACAGGAAAATGCTTTAGCGTATTTTTAAAATTTACTAAAAATTGTTTCGGATAAACCGAATTTTCGGATTAACTCGGTTCGGATAAACGAGTTTTTAGTGTAGTCGTAACACAAAAATAAAAATATACAAGACGCTTATCAGACCGGTTGTTACTTATGGAGGCGAGACATGGACGATGATAAAAAAAAAGAAAACGAAACGCTAAGAAGGTTCGAAAGAAAGACGTGTTTATGGTCCGGTTAAAGAAAATGACGAATGGAGAATCAGAAATAACCAGGAGATAGATGAGGTATTGAATCACGAAGACATTGTAAGATTCGTAAAGGCTCAACGAATACAATAATGGTTAGCTCACCTAGTGCGCATGGATGATAAGCTTATGTCAAAGAAAATTCTCAGAGCGCAAGTCTATAAAAGCAGAAAGAGGGGCCGACCTAGGATAAGATGGTTGGATGATGTGCTACTCTGATCTCAGAAGAATGGATGTGAGGGGTTACGCTGAGATGGCAACGGACAGGAGACTTTGGAGATTAGTGTTGTGAAGCCCAGGGCTTCCGTTGGGCTGAAGAAGATATATTGTTTCCACTATTTGAAGTCTGAATTAATACCACTATGTCTGTGCGCATCATAATGTCTGTAAAATTATGTCTATCTGTATATCTATCTCTCTATCCCTCTTTACCATATCTCTCTCTCTCTCTCTCTCTCTCTCTCTCTCTCTCTCTCTCTCTCTCTCTCTCTCTCTCTCTCTCTCTCTCTCTCTCTCTCCTTTCGCATGAATTTCACAAGAAAATCCAACACTTTGTCTGATGGTTCATCGATTGCGACTGGGACTTGTTACACAGATATCGACACCTGCCCCGACGGTCAGTTCTCCGCGTACCTGCAGGCCTGCGTCCACACAAGCCGGGGTTGTTGACAAATTAACTGTACCACTTGTACGGTATAAACTTTACTATAAGTTACGACGCCAATGTTTGTTGGTTGCATGTGCTAAACTACAAATACAATATAATATTATACAAAATTTTGCATAGATTTTTTATGTAACGATTGAACAAATCTGAAATATCTTTGCAATGTCAGAATAAGTATCAAAATGAAACGAGATTTTACAGAGAGCCATTCGCAAACTGAGCCATCACATTGCTCAGTATAATTTGAATATATCTATTAATAAATCAAAAGTAACGGCTTTCAAAGGCGAACATCCCACAAGATCAAAAATTACGATCAATAATAGAGTGCTGGAGCCATCTATCCCACTTTCAATACCTAGTATGGGATATTACATATCAATTTGACGAGGACATCGGAAGATAAAACGATTTCAGGCGTTTTGTGGCGCTGTTATAAGAAAATTAGGGAGAAAAACAAGGAAGGAAACTCAAATGAAGTTCTATAAGGTAATGGCAGTCCCGCACTCTTGTATACGGTTCCGAAACATGGGTATTATCTAAAAAGGATACAAGTTGCAGAGATGAATCTCTTGAGATACGTAAAGGCGTGTACATATAACGATAGAATTAGAAACGATGTGATAAGGCATGAATTGGGAATATTCTCTGTAAATGCAAGAATCAGGGAATGTAAGCTGAGACGGATTGGACATTAGGTAGATGGTAGATTGGAAGCGAAAAGGCTACCTCAACAAGTTTTCAATATGCGCCTAAAGAGAATAGAGATGTGGGAAGACCACGCAAAAGATTCTTGAAAATCGAGACAGGAATAGGTGATGCCGCCTAATCCTGGAATGAAGAAGAAGAAGAAGTAGTAGAAGAAGAAGAACAACAACAACAACAACAACAACAAGAAACGAGACATCATAATAAAGGATATGTTTGTTACCTTATGAATATAACGCTAGAGATTATCGCCGGGTAGTGGACCATGCTATATTCCACACTACAAGGTCCCTGGTAGAACTTAGCCACTCCCGGTAAATAAGGTGAGTGTTCTCCCGCTCCCCCGGGCGCTTCTACCAGGATTTAATCAAATGGGTTTAAAATTTTCACTAAGCCCTTTCGGCTGAGTTAACAGTCGTGAGTTGTAAGCAATTTTTTATTTATTTTTATCGGTTTTTTTACTCTTTAATTTCATTTTTTAAATTTCTACACGAAATCTCTGTTCGTCTGTGTTTGTCGATTCTAACCGCGCTATTTCATTCCTTGAAATCGCCTTTTGCTTTCATCTTTATACTATTATAAATAATTATTCAGCGTAGGTATTCAGTCGGATCATGGTTGTGGATTCCTGGTCCACTGCTTCGGAGTCTCAACTTATACTTTTGGCGTACAAGTCTTATTGAAGGTCCCGCAGAGCTTCCAGAATAATTTTACATTCTTTTGGCGGCGTGCCGGCATGATTTGTGTAGTTACACGTACTCGAACAGTCTAGAGGCGCTGCACCTGCTCGGCTAACCGAGAATAGTGTAGAATTATGCTCTCGACTTTTCGAGAGCGTTACGTAGCAATATAGAAATCTCATAAATTCGAGTCACTAATATATACACTTGTTTGCTTCGTGAAAAATTAAAAATTAGCACTCAAAAGTACTTTGAAAGTCTTTATATATGCCTCAGTTAAATTTAAAATCGGTATTTTGACTTCAAATAAAACGAAGGTCTCATTGGTGCGTTTTCATTTCCACTCTTATGATGTCTTTGTCGTCTTTCGGAAAGTGAAATTTTTATAACGCTCAAGAACACTGCCTCGTTCACTCAGCACCCTCTCCATGTTGTTGTTACTGTCACAGAAGAATGCGAAAAAATACCTGAGTGGGAGTGGGAGAGAGAGAGAGAGAGCGAGCGTGACGTATGTGCACGGATATGTGTGTGTGTGTGTGTGTGTGTGTGTGTGTGTGTGAGCTGATCTCGAGCGCAATCTATAGGTTTGTGTGTAGTGAAGTGGAAATGTTTGGGTCAGGCGCCTGCCTGTGCGTTTAACCAGTGCATCAACGGATTGTGATTAAACGTTCTCGGCCAATTCTGCTTATCACTGATTTGCACGTACAGTGCTTCAGTGTAAAGCAATGAAAACTGTTAACATTTCTCCGTTAACGTCATGTTAATACAAAACAGCGTGCTAACCTGGAGTCGGGCTGCCTGAGTGCTCAACGCGTATTGTGTAGTCATGGCAACCGACCTCTGGCGTACCGGAGGTCTAGTAAACTCGGCGAACGATGCGACTCGTCGTTTTCGGTGAATTTCAACGAGAAACTCGAGACGAGACAAAGTTCTTTGTTGTTTTAATGTCAATCAACATTATTTGCATTGTCGCGTAAAGTTTTCTTCTTAGAGTTTTCATTTGTTTGTATTTTTTTTTGCATACAAACAGAATAAACTCTGCGTCCCGGGTTGGAATATTTTATTTTTGACGCGTAATGTAATTCTTTGTTTTTCGATCAAACGCGGTTTTAAAAACTTAAAATAAAATTTCCTTTGACGCATAAATTTCAATTTTACATGGGAAGCCGTCTTTAAGGGAACTCGGTGCAGAACTTCCTTTCCTTTTCCTGGCGTTACAACCCAGCGTGAGTTTTAGCCTGCTCAATGACTTTTGTGCATTCCACCCTCTCATTATACATCCGTCTCCATCCTCTTACGTTCATATATCTCAAATCATCCTCTACGTCATCCAGCCTTCTCTTTCTGTGTCTGGCTCTAATTATCCATCTCTTTCTGGGCGAGCCTCAGCTACTGGGCGGTTACAGTTGGTGGATAGCGGAAGTTCCACGAGATATGATGGACAACTGCGAATAAGGCTACGCCAAATAAGCAGTCCCGAACCCGAGGCGGCAGCATTAGGATGTGTTGGGGTGATCGGTGGCGTGGTCACATAAGTTTTAAATTACACATATTCCTATGACGGTGCTGTAACATGGCGAGTAAGTGGCACCATCAAATAAGCACTGTCCCATACTGCCTTGTATGGAAAGGGATTGGATTCCCAAAGGCTAGGCGACGGATATACTCCGATATAAAACGAAGGCAGACCGGGCTCTAAGCTATAGTGGAAGCAGCCGTGTCTAGAGGAAGAACAGACCAAAATCAAAGTTCCTGGCCCTCCAGGTTGGGGGTTGGGCGCAGGGCCAACTACCCCGCCATGTAAAAAGATTACACTTACGAATAGCTCAAGGGATGTAACCGGTACAGCACTAGAGATGGTAAATTTTAGTAATTACGAAATGGCGGGGATTGATTATAGGTAGGAAATTTTCTCAATAAAATTGACAAGTTAATTTGTTTACCGCTTGAAGCGCTAGTTGTATTTTACCTATCTCTAAGAAAAGCTCACCAATGAATGTTGTCTGATACGTCGCTTTCAGTAATAAGAAGCAGTTGCGGCTGGTGGTTCCAAATTTTGGTAATTGTTGTAGTTGGTTGGAAGGGTAGGGGGTGAGGCTGGAAAAACACATTTACACAGTAAGCAGACATACATATTATATGCATCGTATGTAATGCTGTCATGGAAAAAGCAAAAAGGTACTGTTTTCCCCAAACAGAGAGCTGCTGTTGATAATGCAATGACTTCACTTCTGTAGGTATGCCTACGTATGCCAGATTTAATGTCTTCACATGCTCATGAACACTTGGTAAAAGTATCACTAAATAACTTTGCAGTAACCAAATACTAAATATGCAGCGAATGGCGAAAGTTAAACCGTGCTTTTTACAAAAAAAAACACGTGCTTTGAAAGCACACAGAATCACTAACTACAAAAAGCACTAAACAAAAGAAAAAAAATAGTAATAAATCTTGGGACGAATAAAAGATGGAGAACAGTACAGAAGACACCACAATATAATGAGCTGTACATACATTACATAAATTAAAAAATCCCCAAGGTGTTCAGGAAAACCTCAAGAAGAGGACAGGTGTTATCTGGACTGACGAAAGGAGGGGGAGACATAGATCAAGAATGAAGGAGGTGTGGGAGAGGAGAAGATTGGAGGAACCAGTCGAACCAAACGTGGTCCACAGTGGCTCATACGGAGAAAAATAATAATAATAATAATAATAATAACACACATTTAATAGACAGTCGATTGACACTTTCTTGCACGCTTCCTCTGCGTTCGCTGGGGCCCACAAGCGCAACACACAGAATACACCCAAAATAACATAGTATATCACAAAACCAACCAAAACACTTATTACTATTTATATCTCTCTACACCTAATAACATACCATCCAAACATACTTAAAGCTTAACATAATTTATAAAATGGGGGGGAGGGGTCTGAGTAAAAAATTTGAAACGCCAGTTAGTGAACAGAGTCGAACCCGACCCGTTTATTTTCAAATGATACGAGCCTCGAAACCTTGCGAAATTACAAAACAGTCACCCAAAGTTACTCCAAGTTAATCAGTCAGCACTGGGTTAACCCAACTCCCAAAAGGCTAAATGTCGAAAAGACTAAATACTGAATAAATTGTAAAATAAATACTAAAATTCAATAATTGTACAATTACAACTTGGATAATGAATTACTGGATATGAAACGGTTGCACAGATCAATACTGGTTTACATTAAATGGTGTTTAACATACAAGCGGTGATCAGTTTATGAAAATTCTGACACTGTGTTGTTTCACAAAATATTCGCAAAAGCTTTTGGTTTATGTCACTTAAAGTGAGGAAACTAGTCCAGCACTCTTTTCATTATTAATTGCAGTATGACTTTCACTGGAAGCCGTTAACTGTTAAATATTACTTGACACTCCAGCGAGGTTCACTCACGGCCTGCCGTAGCTGGTCGCAACGGGTGCACTTTTCTCAGCTCGTGCTCTGGACCATGCTGGAAGATCGTTGGTAGAAGGCTACGTCGAGTCTGTGTACTCGTATTGTCGCTCCCGTACGTCGGACCAAGTTTTCTTTTTAACTGAAAATTTCACATCTTTTAGTTTGCTTTATGCACCCGCACAGCTTAATTAGTACCCCCACATTCATTCATACAGTGCGCAGTCCCAAATTTTGGCAAAATTAATAAGAATTTAAGAAAAAGGTTGACCAAGTGTTATGTGTAGAGCATTGCTTTATATGGTGCAGAGACAAGGGCAGTGAGGAAGGAGGATTAGAAAAGATTAGAAGCATTTGAGATGCGGGTTTGGGGAGCAATGGAAAAAGTGAGGTGGGTTGATAAAGTAAGGAACGATGAAGTTTTAAGAAGAATAGGGGAGGAGAGAAGAATCCTGAAGGTAATAGAAAATAGGAAAAGGAATTGGTTAGGTCATTGTTTAAGAAGAGACTGCTTGCTTACAACTGCCATTCAGGGTGTCATAGAAGGATGAAAAAGAAGAGGGTGTAGAAGAACGATGTTAATAGATAGCATTAAATTCAGAGGGTGTTGCGAAGAAACGAAAAGACTGGCATGCGATAGAACAGCTTGGAGAGCTTTTACCATTTGAAGACCTGCTTTAGGGAAGAATACCACATACAATGTGTAAGTTGGAGTAAAAATATCTAAATTGGTTTTTAAAAGTAAATAAACAATTTGGCATCAGAAGAAACCTTCGTTTAACTAAAATTTACTTAATAGTCATAAAATAAAAGGTTGTATTTTCAAGTTTTGGCCATGCTGAATCTTGATTTCCTTATTACTAAACCTCTCTTAAAGCATAATTCTTATTCGGAGCCCATTATTTTGTAAGAAATAAAATTATTATGTTCAATGGCGATTTTCCCATTTATCTTTTCAAAACATAATTGTTATTCAGTTCCCTCTCACATTTTTGATTTATTGGAAGTACAGACATTGTAAGTAAATCTTATTAACCGAGATAATTTTAAGTAAATCTTATTATAACAAAAGAAATTCACTAAACTCTTCTTTTCAGCCTAAAGCAATAAAAACCAATTCACTAAGTCTACGGTCACACTTGGCGTTTCTGTCGCCGCGTTCGATACGCCGGCTAACGCAGCGACAGAAACGCAGGCCTGAAGGGGTGTCACACTTGGCGACTAACGCGCACTGTTTCAGTGATCGAGATGTCTTCTTTGAGTGAAGCTGATGTGTTACTCGCAGTTGCTGTGAGAAGTTATTTAAAAAAGAAGAAAAAGAGGAGATTTGGTGTACACCCGATCAACGCTATACGCTTGACGTGCGGCCAGTTTTATACGTTTTAGATAGTCTGACTCTAACATTTTCAGACTATCTGTCTTGTATACAAAATTAATGAACAAAACACTTAATTTACCTGACAGTAAACCATTACCTAACTTTGGAAACAATACTCCAGTTCCACACGTTATTGTGGCTGACGAAGCCTTTGCCATGAGCCATCATGTTATCAGACCATATTCTAGACAGAACCTTGATAACAAGAAACGAGTTTTTAACTATAGGCTGTCAAGAGCTCGTCGTTTTGTGGAATGTGCTTTTGGCATACTTGCCAACAAGTGGAGTGTTTCACACGTCTATTTTTTTTATCCACATTTTGTTAAAGAAATTGTTTTGGCTGCCTGTGTGTTGCACAATTTTGTTCGAGTAAGAGATGGTTTCCGATTTGACGATACTCTAACTTGTCCCATGGGAAATATACCAGTGGTCGGTACGGGAGAATCATCTTTGAGTTCTAAAAGAAACAGGGATATATTTGCTGACTATTTCACTGCACCAGCAGGAAGTGTTCCATGACAGTATGATATGATTTAATCATTGTACAAATATTTTTACTGCCATAGACTTTCATATTTCAAAAAGAAAGTGTATTTTGTTTAGTAGTGATGAATTTATAGTATTTACATAAATGAATGTAACAATAATGAATTTATTGTAATAAACAAATTTTTAGTTATCCCCTAGTATAATTCAAAAAATTAAATGTTCTAAATAACTTAAATATTAAATAGTAAATTAAAAATAACTTAAAGTGCCATGTCCCAAAGTGGCGGACGAACACTTATCTCGTTAATAAACAATTCAGTGTCAAAAATTTTTTGTTGACTAAATAATAATAATAACAGTAATAACAATAATAACAAGTAACAAAAATAATTAATTTAATTCAGTAATCAATACAACTTAGAGCAACCATCAACGAAGAATGAATGCGGAATACCAAGCGAGTTCTTTGGGGGGGGGGGGGGAGCAGCGACACGAACGCCAAGTATGTCCCGCTCCATAAGTTAACATGGTGAGCGTATCTGTCGCCGCGTAGGAAAAACGCTCTGTCTTGCGTTCGGAACGCTGTCGCAAACGTCGTACGCCTAGTGTGACCGGCTCCATTTTATTACATGCTTTACACTTCTTGATTCTAACGCGGCGACAGAAACGCTAAGTGTGACCGTAGACTAAGCGTCGCTTAGCGGGAACATAGAGCACAGTACTAGCGCTCCTTTGCGCCAAAAGCCAAAGTAGTTTTAACCGGATGTTGCCCATTTCCGCAACCCATAGGTGTTGTCATCGATGTATACTAGTATATGGATCGCGTACTGCATTCACTGAATTCGGTCCGACCGCTGCACCAGTGGTGGGCAAGAACACTTCGTATGCTATCTACTATACCTGTACAAAATCTGACTTTTCTGCTTTGTTATAGCTTTTGTTGCTTTAGCGGAGCATATTTTGCGTTAAATGCGTTAACTAAGCTATGTCATTTTAACAATTAATGACTCCAAAGTGGGAGGTTTTTTAAGTTCTTTTTCAAAATAAACACGTTTGTTTCACTGTAAGATTTCAGTATTCTGACACATTATTTCGGTTTATCGCTAAGTTCTGTTGCATTCATAAACAGTTCTGTTGCGTTCTTATTTATGAACATGTAATATTGAAGCCAGACGAATAAAGGTAAGAATAAGGGAAACAAAGAATAAAAGACGTGAGCCGTAAACTTCAAAATGTTTATTGCGTAAAAGGAGCTGTCGTATATGTTTGCCATGGTCGTTAAAGTGTTCAATAAGCGATATTAATTTACATTAATTTTTTTATGTTATTTAATTAGCTACGTATTAACTGTATAAAAATTGTTTACATTAAACATTACTAAATAATACAATAATTTAACTTTTAGCGGACACCAAGCTTAGAGAAGGTAGCTGCAGCGGTTCTTTCCTTAGCAATATTATAGCACAAGATTTTACAAAATAATGTCACTATTAATTTGATAAGTTTCACTTCATGGCTGTCTTCAGAAAAATCATTGTTTTACATATGTTTTCTAACCTCTGTGCCGGCAAAGTTTTCGCAAGCTGATATAATCATTTTTTGGTATTCAGTTTACTGTCAGATATAATCAATATATTATACATATATTTTACGATCTTTAAAACGTCTGATGACGCTCCAATTAATTTTCCGCTTGATACAAAGTCAGTAAAATGAGTGTAAACGATTAAGTTATTCTCATCTGTTATCAGTTAGACAAAAGTAAAAACAAACTGTTATAATAATAAAATCTTCATAAGCACACATTTTCACTAGAACTGTCCCAAATGTAATAATTGTAAGGTGTCAAAACAAGTGCATTACTCACTGAATGACTCGTTTAGTATACCTGGTAACTTAGGGCCAAACGCTTTATTCTACCAATGGTGGAGGAAGCTGTACGTGCTTCGGACCGCTTCTGCCATTCACTTTGCCTGGCAGCACGCGATCCGTATAGTATACATCGATGGGTGTTGTAGCCGAGTCAGTCAACCAGGCCTACCAACTGATGGGCAAAATAACAGTCTGGCTGAGATAGGTGGAACCCAGTCAGTAATAGCGCGACATCTACAGGTTAACAGACACAGCAATCTTCACTGCCGATTAGATCGTCACCACTATATTTAACGTCGTTAAATATAGACGGATTTCTTTCTGACTGTGGTTCGTGTGAGCTGGAAGGCGCAACAGGTCATGGATCTAATGTTCGAGTCAAGATGTTGACTAATAACGGTTATTAAATTGGCCTTTAGTTGATATTTAATTTGTTTTTAATTTATTTGAGTGACTAATTTCGCTTCTCAACGATTTTGCGACAACTGTATAGAGACGAATGTCTTAAACAGTGTGAACCTCATACGTTTAAAATACTATTATAGGTTTCAAATAGAGCGTATATAATAAACACAGATTCTTAATTACTCAATTATTTTTGTTATTAATATAATGAAATATGAAACAAAATATTAAACTTCAAATTACGTATAATAGTATGAAAAAAGATTTGGACAGAATTAAATCTAAAACAGCAAGTAGCCTACGTATAATTCATAATTTACATGGCATTTTTTTTAAATTCGTTTATGCTACAACTTACAGGTGTGAATGTCGGTGGAAGAAGAATTGAATGTATAAGGTTTGCTGATGACATGCTTGTTTTAGCAGAAAAAGAAGAGACAATGAATGAAAAGATAAGAGATTTGAATTTAGTATGCGAGGAATATGGAATGAGGATTAATAAGGAAAAACTAAGTGTATGGTGATTAGCAGAGGAGGAAATTGGGCAAACATAAAGATAGGGCAAGGCAAAATACAACAGGTGGAGTTGTTTAAATATCTTGGAAGCTTGGTAAGTGAAGATATGTCCTGCACTCGTGAAATTAGAGCAAGAATTGATATAACCTAAGTGGCATTTAATGGGAAGAAAAGACTGCTGTGTGGCGAAATTAATAAGAATTTAAGAAAAAGGTTGGCCAAATGTTATGTGTGGAGCGTCGCTTTATGTGGTGCTGAGACGTGGACACTGAGGAAGGAGGATGAGAAAAGATTAGAAGCATTTGAGATGAGGGTTTGGTGAGCAATGGAAAAAGTGAGGTGGATTGATAAAGTAAGGAGTGGTGAAGTTTTAAGAAGAGTAGGGGAAGAGACAAGAATTCCTGAAGGTAATTGAAAATAGGAAATAAAGTGATTAGGTCATTGTTTAAGAAGAGACTGCTTGCTTACAACTGCCATGGAGGGCGTCATAGAGGGATGAAAAAGAAGAATGAAGTTAATAGATAGAATTAAAATCAGAGGGTGTTACGAAGAAACGAAAGACTGGCATGCTATAGGACAGCTTGGAGAGCTTTTGCCTTAGGGCAGAACAGCAAATAAATTTTACAACTAGTTACAAACTATCAAGCAATTGTATCCTAACGTGTACAATGTGCTCCCATTGGCGCACTCCTCACTATAGTTTACACTTCTTGGTATATGTGCAGACATTTCTTGAAACACTTCACTTTCCTACACCGGCTCAAACGGTTTCTGTCTCTGCAATCGCCGAACAAGTACAGCAATATCAACAAGTTGTAGTACTTCATTATTTTGATGTTTGTGTAGTTTTTCTTCATATTTAACCACAAAACGTTTCATCTCATCAGCAACCATAAGTATTGTCAGGTTCATTACATACCACGGTGCATCGAAAATACTGCGAAGCACTTTATTCGGAAAAGTTTGAATTACTTTGACGTTGGATTTCTTTGTGCAACCTGAAAGTTGCACACCATAACCCACACCGGTTTCAAAACTTGTTTCTACAATAACAGTTTATTATGCAGTGACGTTCAGAGTGTCTTCAAAGTAACCACCAGGTTTCATTGAATTTTGTTCAAGTTCTTTAAATGGTGTGTATAAAATTGAATGTCCTGACTGTAATAAAGTTTATGTAGGTCAAACTAATAAAACATTTAAAACAGATTTATTCGACACCGAAATTAATATTTAAAACCAGAAATTTACATAACAAATTTAGCAACCCATTCTAGTAAATATACTCATAATATTCTCAAATGCAGACAATATTACTTTATTAAAACATATATCCAAAGGCCAAAAAATTAACATTTTGGAAAATTTAGAAATATATAAAAACAAAAAATATATGTAGAATATGATGTTTAAAATATAACAAAATATGAATTCGTAGACAACAATTTCAAATTTACACAAAAATGGTAATATTTTCAAAACTATTAGTTTGATAAAATAATATATCATCAAATTAAACGATGATAAACGAAAATTATCGAAAAACTACAAAAACAATACATACATATTCTTGTAAGAAAATATTGTTGTTTATTATGAAAATATATATAGAATTCAAAAAGTTTACATAAAATAGAAGGAAATTCATTTTTTCATTGTTTAGTAAAAGAAAAATCTATGTTCTTTCAGAATATTTATAGTATTCAGTTTTAGACGTTCAGATGTGTCTTCTTAAGGTCCAATAAACGAGTTTTGTGACAAAATAGGAGTCTGTTCACAACGAAGCAAATAATCGCTTTTAAATTATTATATCAAACTACATAACACGTGGAACGTATTATCGTCTGACTTTATAGGCAATCGCTTATTTAACCAAATTCATGGATGGCATTCGATAAACTGGACGTTTTTCATAAAGAAACGGTTTTCAAGTCGCACATTTTGTTTATTAAAAAAAAACATGTTTGCTTTTGTTGTTCTCATTTAATTATTATACGAAGCATCTGTTGTAATATTGTAGGTTTCGTCGGCGTTATTATTGTGTGGGGTCACGGCGATTATCTCAAAACTTTCGGACAACTGAATGGTAACTGAAAAGACAAGTTTATACGGATTACATTTCAAATTGTTCAGAATATAACAGAAGCCAATAATCGTGTAAAAAACACAAAAAATTCAATTTTTTCGTAAATTTGACTACATCCCCCTTTGTCTCATACAAGCGTATGAGATAAACAAATTTCTAAACCAACTTAAAAAAAAACTCTTAGGGGTTAGTTTATATTAACGTATTGTCGAATAAATTGTACATAAATGGTTTGTATAAGTTAATTTCAAGAACATTTCACAAAGAACTCAACGAAGTGAGTAGTTAATGATAAGGAAGTCAACGAACAATAAAGCGAAAATAGAACTAAAGAGGATTAGCGGCAAAGCGACGTACTCATAAATAATGTTCATACAGCGTTAAAGCCGCGACCACATAAATTAATAACCAGAAAATAAGGGATCTTGAAACGGAAATACGCCCGGACTGTTAGAAATCGATGATACCGTTATAGATTGTGTACAGACCATCTACTTTCCCACTACTTTTGGCCATACTAGGCTACGGGATAGTCTTCGATATTTCGACTACGCGATAGTATCGATACTCGTTATGTATATCGAATGTACATTTAATAATTTTGTAACTCGTTTTATCTTAAAAAAGTAGTTACTTTTAATCTTAATTAACTTTTATTGTCATGTAACTACATGTGAAACGTTTTTAGCGATATTACGAGTTAAATGTTCGTTATTGGCCATTATACCAATATCATCATTTAGTTAATGCACAACCGGAGCAAATACCCAAAAATAATGGTTGGGCAAACCCCTAAGGCCAACCGCGCACCGAGACGAAACAGTTTCGCAACTGTTTCTTACGTTTTAAAATCTCATGTATTTGTATAGGGGGTGCGCGCACTATAGAAACAGAAACAAAACTGTTTCCTACGGTGGGAACAGCGAGGGTACAGAATAGTTATGAAAAAATGCTAGTCCTATTGTTTCTTATGGAAGTCCGCGCACTGCAACTAAACAGTTTCGAAACTGTTTCGTGGTTGGGATAGGTGCCGCGCCCCCACGGCGCTACACAGCAGCAGTCTGTGAGCGTACTGAACATGTTGAAGTCTTCTTTGTTATTAGTTATTTGTTATTATACTAACGTGTTAACATAGTTATTTGAACTCGATTATTATTAAATGAGTTACACACATAAACTAATCATTGAAAGACGGAAAACTTGAACACTTAGTCGATGAAGTGGAAAAATGGCCTGCTTTGTTGTCAAAAGATTTTTGAACGACTATACGGACATAAATCTAAAAAATAAACTGTACGAAGGACTGTGTATACTGTTAATTTTTGAAAACTGAGACGGAATTTATTTAATAATTAGTTTATTAAATAAAGTATTAGCCTATGTAATCAACACTGTTTACTTTATTTATATGAATTTACTTTATACTGCTTGTCAGCACCATCAGCCAGCACCCACTTGTGCCAGGTGAAATTGGACCCCTCCTTGGGGAACCCTCGTACTGAATTAGAATTGCCTAATTGAAATCCTACGGTGTAATAAATCTATATTATGTTATAATTATATAAATATAATTTTATTTGTATTTAAATTTATATTAATCTATTATTTAACATAATAAAGATATAAATGCGAACTGTATAAAAACGGCATTAAACTCGTCTGAACAGGCTGCATAAAAGTACGTACTGCCAAACTCCTAGAGCGTTCGTACCGTACAGCGAAACGCTATTTGTATTCACATGACATGGAGATTTTGAAAATTTCGGGTCAAACGCAACGGAAGTAACAAAGGGTCGGTATTGGATGCCGCCGTTAACGAGACCAGTAGCCAGCCGTAGCAGAGGTAACTGCCGGGCTATAAAAATGCTCGACGCCAGGGGAGCCGTATAATACCGTAGATTAAATTACAAAGAGGAAGCAGTAGTAATTGTGGTTGCATGTATAATACACTGTTTTCGGTCTCGTGTTCGATTCTATCACCTCGTGCTCCTCTATTTTTATACCAGCGGCTACATCTAATCAACTTACTGTTGTCTATGGACAGTAAAATTGATTTGTAGTTTATATGAAATTAAATTTGTTATAAGAAAATCAATACAGAAAAATGTCTCATAGTTATATTCAAAAATATCTTGAACGTAATGTCTAAGACTACGAGAGGATGGTTCGTCAACAAGGTATTTCAATGAAGTTTTTTCTTTCATGTTCTGTTTACTTTCTTAAAAGAAAGAAGTTCCCTGGCTTTAGAACTTCATCATTTTTATAAAAAGTAAAGAATTATACCACTGAAATTTTCATTTATTTCTCTAATGGACTGTACATTTTATTACACTTAAGTTAATAATTGAAATGAGAAGGGAATGAAATTGAAAATATTTTATATTTTTTTTGGAGTTTTTCGTTATTAAATTGAAATCCACAAAAAAGTAACAGGTTACAGACAGTTAAACAAAAATTTAACATGGTACGTAGAACTTAACAACGAACCCATATTGATGCAAAATCTTTTTGCGATGTCTACTGTTTTCAAAAGAGTTTTACAAAGTTAATGCTTACGGAAGAATCAAGGAAAAAGCCGTGACTTTTGACAAATTTCGCTCAATTGTAAATTAATCAAAATTAAAATAAACAACACACAGTAAATGAAACTGCGCGGCCAAACAGAAAAATAAACAAGAATGTTAATAGCGTACTTTATTTATTTGCAGATGATGATTTCTTTTGTCAATCAGTGTAGTTTATAGAATCAACGATTTCAACGGTAGTGTGATATATAGTCTGATAGCTCTGTTTTTTCTACTATTTTCTCCCTTTTTTTTCAATCGAGACATTATTTAATCACGTATCTCACAATAGTTCATACATTTGAAAATAACTCAAATTGTAAATAAAAACAATTTTTCTACTAATTTAGGATATGTTAAAACATTTCGATATTAAAATTTTACAAAAATCAATTTAGTTGCTAAGCAACATAACTCGGTGCTGGAATACCAATGCAGTGTGTCTGTCAGTTCGCCGATATGGTTTTATGGAGGAGGGCATTGGCCCCATGATTCTGTTTCCATCACTCAGTTCAGCGCTCCAGATCGTACACGAATTTTAGAAATAAACGCACCATAATGGTCTGTATTCGTGGCATAATAGCAAAATCGATGTAGAAGTCGACATATGGAATAAAAAACTTGCTACTTTATTCCCTCGTACTTAATTCCCACATATCCTGTTTAATTAATCTAAACTACACGACGATGTAGTCACTCCAGTATACTGAAGTACCAGTATGTCTTTCCTTTCCTTTTCCTGGCGTTACAATCAAGCGTGAGTTTTAGCCTGCTTAGTGACTTTCTTCCATTCCGCCCTCTCATTACACATCCGTCTCCATCCCCTCACGTCCGTACATCTGAGATCATCCTCCACGTCATCCAGCCATCTCTTTCTGGGTCTGCCTCTAATTCTTCTTCCTACCGGTCTCCAATCTGAAATTCTCTTAGCCATTGAATTACCGGTATGAAAATTATTATTCTTCAGAAAAGTGACAATAATTTACAGATGCAAACAGAAAAAGAAAATGTATATGAATGTTTAAATGTAAATTGATTTAGATTTTATTGATGTGAACCAGTGGCAGTAGTTTTATATTCGCGCTTTCATATTTGTGTTTTAAACAACATTTTTAATGCGGATTTCTCTACTTGAAGTTGTTTCCAGCCGAAAGTCTCATTAAACGTCTTAAAGAAAGTTTTGCGCCAATCGGAAATGGAAACACTCTATGCTGGCGCAGGGCACAGGAAACTGGAGTCTGGGGCTGGCAAGCAATAGGAGGTTCGAACCGGGCTCCCGATTGTCACGCACGAACGCTCACGGGCTGGGGGCGCTGTATAAACTCACTTCAAGTACTCTGAAAACTAACTTAGAATAGTTGGTCGAGAAAAGTATTGTTACATAGAATTAAATCGACATCACAGACGACAAGAACTCAGCGCTTTCAATAAACACGTATATTAAAGACGGCTAAAATCAAAGCGACGGAGAGAAAGACAGGGGAACTGGAATACCGGAGCTGTCCGAGGGAGGAAATTAGGTCAGAACTGGAATACCGTAGCTGTCCGAGGGAGGAAACTAGGTCTGAACTAGAATACTGGAGCTGCCCGAGGGAGGAAACTAGGTCAGAACTGGAATACCGGAGAATGCAACTACCTGGACAGTGCGAAGTAAACGATAACGACAACTTAGGAGATAGCCAGTAGAATTCTGAAGAACAGCAGGGCGCTCTGTTCGCCCAGAGCCTGTGT
This sequence comes from Magicicada septendecula, assembly GCA_034769895.1. Classification (NCBI taxonomy): domain Eukaryota; kingdom Metazoa; phylum Arthropoda; class Insecta; order Hemiptera; family Cicadidae; genus Magicicada; species Magicicada septendecula. Next base: position 422,084,001 of record CM068374.1, read on the forward strand.
AGGGTTAAGGTTGGTTCAGTCCAACTTAAAACTTATAATTTAAACGATATTACGACCTATTGACATACATAAATGTGAAACTTGGAAGCTTACAAAGAAGACCGAAGAGATGTTGGGCAAATTTGAGATCAGAGTGGCCCTAGTTAGAGATAATGACGGGCGTCACATCAGGTTCAGTCACAACATGCCACTTGTGTTACTTCCATGTTCCATAAGGAAATGCCGAAAAAAATCGTGTTCGAGATAAGGGCTGATTCTGATTGTATCAAACATGAAGAAAAGTCATTCGAAAAGTGGCTGTGTGTGTGTCTGTGTGTATAATATTTTCTATGGCAAACGATAGGTGCCGCAAATTCAAACAGAATTAAATAATTTTTTGCATACATGCCTGAATTGTAGAGTACTCAAGGTTTATTGATTTTGGTGAAGATCGGTGAAGGGGAAGGGGTAGTTTACCTGCAACATTTTATTTTTAACAAGAGTAATTTTTTTCTATGATGAACGATAACTGCCGTAAATTCAAACAGAATCAAATAATTTGTGCATATGTGCCTGAGTTGTAGAGGACTCGAGGCCTATTGATTTTGGTAAGATCGGTTAAGAGTAGTTTACCTGCAACGTTTTATGTTTTAACAAGAGTAAAGTACTTAATTTTGATAAATAAAGTATCCTGAAAAAATATCATAATAATCCACTATAGACAGGTAGATGAAATATTTATAAATAAAAAGGGTAGTTGCAGGTGGAGGGGGTAATTTTTTATAAATGAAAATGATATTTGAAGGGGGAGGGGATAATTTTTTATACGTGTACTACGTTATCTGCAACAAAGAAGTAGTTTGTTGTTAAAATTGCTTCCCAGGCTGTTTGCCCGTGGTCCAATGTTTTCTGCGAAACATTTCGGGTCCAACGTTTCGGCAGTGCCATCGACTGTCAACATCAGTGAAAATCGAGTGCGCTAACGTGAGGTGGTATACGTTAGTGACCACAGTACTGTGGATAAGGCTGAAGCAAAAAGTAGAAAGAAGTAGTTTCTATGGAAATATTTCATTTCGAAAATAATTTTAAATATAAATCTTAGAACATGGAAGTCATGTATGATTCTCCATACCGATATTTATTATTACGTAACAACGCTCAATATGGCCAGGAGACGTTCAACGGGTGAGCGACTCTCAAGTCCCCCCAAAAGTGTGGAAGGTGGCATTTTTGACCAAATAGTTGACCGCAGGATGTGTGAAGGGTGCCATTTTCCAAATGCTTGATCACAGAAAATGTGAATAGTGGCCACTTTTAACCAAATGATTGTTCACAGAACGTGTGATAGAGTGTCATTTTTGATCAAATACTTGATTACAAAAAGTGTGATGTGACGATGAACGTTATCATGATGCACCACTTACAAGTCAATATATACGAGGTCTGTAAATTAAGTGCCGGTAATAAGACTAATTCAGTAAAACCTTTATTTTCAGTCAAACTATATATAGACTCTTTCCCCTTCAAAACAGTTCCTTTGGGAAGCCACACAGCGCTTTAGACTGGTTTTGCACTCTTCATACCAGTGCTGGAACTCAGAAACTGGAATCTCCTTCGACTGGCCAGTTACATTTTTTAAATGTTGTCTGTTGTCCCAAAATGGTGTCCTTTGAGATGTTTTTTCAATCTCGGGAAGAGGAAGTAGTCACAGGGACTCAAATCAAGTGAATAAGATGGCTGAGGAAAACAGGGATATTTTCTTTGCAAAAAACTCATTAACCGAGAGTGCTGTGTGACACGGTGTATTGTTATGATACAGCATCCAGGTGTTCACGGTAAATTTCGTTTTCCAAAATTTGTTAAACTGTAGTGTGGTTAAGATTTAGTTGTTCTGCGATGAATGTAACGGTTAATCGATGGTCAGTCCTCACCAAGTCCCTGATTCGATCAACATTGTTGTCAGTTCTTGTCGTTGATGGTCTTTCAGAGCGTGGATCATTCTTAATTGATTCCCGGCCATGAAAATCCTTTAAACCATCTGAAAATCTGTGCTCTTGACAAAGCTTCATATCCATATGCCTTTGTCAATTTTTTAAAAATCTCAGTAACGGTGTGTCCGAGTTTAACACAAAACGTGACTGGACAAAGTTGTTCGTAATTGATGTCACTCATTTTTATAACGTACAACAAAAAACTCACTTCACGAAAAACTTGTTTACGTTTCACGTGGCAGTAATAGACAATAAATATTAATACTCAATATCAATCAACTGTTTATCTAACCATCTGTGTTAATGGAAACTTTACAGTGTTGCCATATTGACTGCTACATGATTAGTCTCATTACTTAATTTACAGACCTCGTATCTCTAGCCAGACTCATATATGTTAAAAATTTCAGTCTGGAGACTGAACAGTCTGGAGATGTAGATTTACTTCATAACCAATCATTGTTAACGTGATGATCAGGCTTGATGAGATTTTCACTTTCGCCACATTTGCATCTGTTCGTGCTTTGCCTGACTGTCTGTAACAGAGACCGTTCGTAACACACAATAACCCCTGCTTGTCTACGCTCCTGGAGAGTATTCGTTTAAAGTTTTTTTTTTTTATTATTATTTTTGTTTTATTGGAGTTAACATGTTAAAACTGGTCTGTAAGGCCAACCATCATCTTATCACTAATACCTCTTAATATTAAATACATATCAGCCAAATTAAGTCCAATGACATCCTTTAGTTAGTTCTGCTGTTCTTAACTAAACACTCTCACCCGCGCACAATGCTCTGCTTTTATAACACAAAACACTATGCAAGTTCAATGGCTTTGTTCTCTTCAGTCTTCGGAACACGTGTTGATTGTCCAGCAGCTGAAGAACTTCTGCATTTTTGTGGAGGTGAAGCCTTTCTTCATGCTTCTTTGCAAACGTTTTAATCTCTTCTTTAATTGTTGGAATACGTAGACCTCTGTGGATATCGTTGTTTCTAACATACCATGGCACCATGGTCCGGAAAACTTTGTTTTGGAATGTTTGTATTATCCTGATGTTACTCTTTCGTGCACCCCCAGAGTTGAATTCCATACAGCCAGGTGGGTTTAATTATCTGATTATAGATCAGAGTTTTACTGTATACAGACAGGTTGGAATGTTTTCCTATGAGCCATTTATATTGTCGGAATTTTATGTTAATTTCCTCTTTTTTCTTTTTTACATGCTCTTTCCATTTCAGTTTGGTATCCAATGTCATACCCAGGTATTTGGCTTTGTTTTCCTAAGGAGCTACCGTTCCATTTATGTCCAATGATGGAAGATTATTCAATCTTTTATTGGTGAAATTAATGTGTGCCGATTTGGCTTCGTTAAGTTTAATTTTCCATTTTTTGGTCCACTCATATATGGTATTGCTAGCTTTCTGCAATAATCGGGTTGAAATAACCTCATCTTGCCCTGTTGTAAGCAAAGCTGTATCATCAGCAAAAGTAGCCAATTTTGCTTGTTCTAAGTTTGGTATGTCACTTGTAGATAATACATACAAGACAGGCCCAAGAACACTGCCCTGTGGCACTCCCACCTGCACGTCTTTTAGGTCTGAATATGCTTCTTCTTGTTTAACTCTAAACAATCTATTAGATATGCACGAGGTAAGGCTTTCTACATATTGTCTAGGTAACGTTTTATTGAACTTGTAAATTAATCCTTCATGCCACACCTTGTCAAAGGCTTGTGCGACATCAAGGAATAGTGTAGAACAAATTTGTTTTTCCTCTAAGGTTTTCTCAGTTACATCTGTAATTCGATGAACCTGGTCTATTGTCGAATGCCTTTGTCGTTTAAAGGTGATTCATCGATTGAGCCGGAAATAATCTTCTCCGACATTTAATGACATCGACTGCCCTCGCGGCCTGTTAAACATAAACTGTCAACTGCGCCGGCGGTCAATTCTCTGCGTACCTGCTCGCTCGCATGCGCGCGCGCACATTTACACACGCGCCGGGCTTGGTGAATGATTAACTGTATTACTTGTATAAAATTAAAAATGTATTACTTGTTAAAAAATTACTTACTCTTTTTAGCATTCACATTGACGATCTGGTAAGGAAATGGAAATATTCTAGTGAACCCTGGTATTAAGTTATCACGAGACAGATATTTGAATGTGCTGTCGTTTGCTGACGACTTGCTTGTACTTTCAAAATACAGAATCTGATTTGAAAAATCTGTTTTTAAGCTTCGTCAGATTTTCAAACAATACAATATGAAAATCTCCACTATAAAAACAAAGGTAATGGCATTTCGAGTTAAGGAACGAATAAGAACAAATATAATGATTAATGATCGAACTCTAGAACAGGTGAGTCATTTTAGTTATTTGGGAAATGACATTGGGTGTTATAGGAATTATGATATTGATGTTAAGTTAGGTAAGTTCTAAACGATCCTGTGACGATTTAAAAGCAAATTTAAATAGCACAAAAATAAATTTTGGTTTAAATACCGCGTGAGAAAATAATCCACCCTCCCCGCTGTACCTAAATACCTGTACCAACTTGTAAAAAGTCTAGTACGGACATACGAATTATACTGTTATGAAGCGAATACTAACAATCATTCTAATTTAATAAAAGACGTGAGAATAATTAATAAAATACCTAACTGAATAAAGAAAGGTAGGATAATTGATAATAATTAATTAGTGGAAAGATACTAATAATAAAAGTACGAACTACTTTTCTCTGGACTCATGAACTGCGCCCCCGTCCCTACACACGGCCGCTAAATCAACCCCAGTCGACTCAGAATATCCGACGAGTTAACAGCATTACAATGTGGCTGCAACGTGAACGTACATTTTATTTCTAACTATGTTACAGAAAGTTCGTGTTTTATGGTAAAATACTCGACATGTAGGTGAAACTAAGTGCAACGTAAACCTGATTATGTAACTTATATGTAGATAATGAATCAAAGGAAAATAATAGTCGACACATCTCTTTGTAAATCAAAGTTTAAATTTTAAGCTATATTTCATACCATGTAGGAAGATAACATTAGTGTACATTAAACGAAAATGTGAGAAGTGAACTCGCACGTCCACAAGAAGCAACGACGTCAACATCACGAGCACCAGGTAGCAGAATTGTACCGTGATGACTGTGATCACCACTTAGAATCGAAAATCTTAATGGAGAAACTCAACCTACTACGAAGATCATCCCGGAAAGCCGAATGAAGAGGATCCGCAAGAGGACCAGCTGCAGATCACCGTTATACCCAGGTGACACAGAAAAGAACTTCTGTGCTTATATTTTTTTCTAACAACCAAAGTAAAAAACAGTACAAGTTTTGAAAAGACTCTGTCAAACCATGTAAATCTTAACATAGTAATTTTGTATTTACTGTATATTAATCTAATCTATTAATCAATCTATTCTTCAAATAGTTTACATAATGTGGAAGTATTTTGAAATATTATGAAATTAGAACCCGGATCCGTGGTATTTAATGTAATCTAAAACGGTATAGCTTTGAACTCATCTGAGTAACACTTTAAAGAATATAAGAGCTCTCGAATCTGTAGAATCTATCAAAAATTTTAAAACATAAAAGAAAAAGGTAATAACCACTAAAGGTAGTATCAATCAAAACGTTATTTTGAAGTAAAAAATAAAGAGATGTTTCTGCTAAAACCAAAAGAGAGTAAGTAAGTTTGAGAAACCTTGCATGAATTCCTGTTCTTTACAGTTTCCTATGTTGTTGGTAAATAACTAGTACTAACAACGGCAGCCAGTCCAATTGACAGAGGCCAATTGAAAGGGTTCCCTGTGTTATGATGTCTTGGCAGGAGAGACATTATAATCCGTGGGACAATCAACCGTATTATTAGAAACAAGGTACGCCGGGATACAAAGTTATGGCAGTCCCCGTACTGTACTATGGACGACAACCAAGAAACAAGACTGTAAAACACATGTCTCGGAAATGGCGTTCTTAAGAGGAATTAAAAGGTGTTCTAATCTTGAGACCGTATAAAGAATGAGGCCAGAAGAGAAGAGTTTTTAACTAGAATGAAAAATTAAAAGATTAGGCCTACAAACAACGGTGGAAAGGACACTTGGAAAGAATGTCAGATTCCAGACTGGAAGTACAAACCTATAGGACACAGGTGTGTGGGTAGACCCAGGAAGAGATGCCTGGAGGATTTTGAAGGCGGAACAGGCACCACCTATGGCGTGTTGTGAAGATAATGGCGATGACTTGTATAAAAGTCACAACGTGCATTATATCAGCGTTCGATGGTTGCGTGTACAAAATTGCAAATAGATTACAATACTAGGATATACAATATTTTAGGTAGATTGTTTACGTAACAGTTGAACAAATCTAAAATATATCTCCGAAAAGCATAATAAATATTAAAAAAAACTGTCATCTGTACTGGTGCGCTCATTTAAAAAAATATGTTAGGTAGTGGTGAATGAGAATGCAAGTGTGGTAAAAAGGAAATGAATATCTGATGTAAAGAGAAGAGAGAGCTGTATGTGCGCGGATGTACGTGTGTGTGTGTGCAACTGACAGTGAGTGCAGTCTATAGGTTTGTGTGCAGTGAAGTGGAAAAAACTTCGGTTCAGGGATTAAGCCGCGCGCAATCGATAGGCGTCTAAAAGCTGATTTTGTTTTTTACTGCAGCGGGAACCGAACCCAAGTTAGACAACGGACCGGACGGTCATTCGCCTCAAACTGTTGCACGGACAACTTACGCACCCCCCCCCCCACGCACCGTTTCGCATAAAACGGATAGCGTGAAAGTTTGAGCCGAAGAAAGTTTGTGCGGTGGAAAACATTTCACCCCGAGTTTAACAACTGCGAACCGACGAGCGTCTAAATCTATGGCTTTTACTGTAATCCTCTGTTCTACCACGAGCAGCAAAGATAGGGGCAGTTATATAGCTTTTCGACGCACTCACAAAGTGAACCGACTTAATGTTGGGTGTTAGTTGGTGTAGTTAGACCGCACAGTTTCACGACTATTTGATACGGACTAGACAATTTTGTATACGTAGAATAATTACAAATGAAACATACTCACTCATAACCGTTTAAACACTCACTCGACCGTTCCGTGAAGTACAGGTATGGAAAAAAACGGGCGTTTTTGAATGTAACAAAACTGATTTTCGAATGTATTTGTGATTTTCGAACAACATATGTGTATAAAGTCGTTTTTCGCATTTCTAATCTCTCCAATCAACCTCCTTCAGGTTTCTCTGTGCCATTACATTCCTTGTACGTTTCATCCAAGTCTTCAGGTTACTCTGTGTCATTACATTCCTTGTACGTTTCATCCAAGTCTTTCAGAGGTGTCGATTCTAGTCATTTCTTTCCCCATCTATTATTTCACATACCGTAATATCTTAATCTTAATCTTGCAGCACCAATTTATGTACGCCTAGATATATTCTTTCACATATGCATTCTTTCTGTTATTTCTTCTTTTTTAACCCTATATTGCAATGTAAACGTACAGCACCTTCTTCTTCTTCTTATCTGCCGTTATAGCCTTTGGTGGGCTTTAGCCTCCTCAACAATATTCCTCCATGCTTCCGTGTTCTCCGCCCTTCCTCTCCATCCTCTGATTCCCATCCTCTGATCCTCTTTTACGCCGTCCCACCATCTCATCCTTGGTCTGCCTCTACGTCTAGTAGTATATAATCTTCCCTTCAGCATTCTTTTAGGCATTCTTCCCACATGACCCAGCCAACGCAACCTCTGTGATTTGATGAATTTCACTATGTTTCTTCCATGCATAAGAGCCTGTAGTTCATTGTTATTGCATATTCTCCAACTGCCTTCAACTCTTACTGGGCCATAAATTTTAGGCAATTTTTGCGCTCGAATAATTTTAAAGCAGTTTTGTCATTCCCTGGTAAAGTCCACACCTCAGATCCGTATGTAACAACTGGTCGCACAAGAGAATAATATACTTTACGTTTTATACCTCTTCTAACAAGATTGTTTTTAAAGGTGTTAATATTTCCAAAGTAGGCTCTGTTTCTTGTTTGTATGCTTTCTATTATACTCGTCCCAATGTTATTATCATTTGATACCAAGGCACCTAGATAACTAAAGCAGGACACTTCTTTGAAACACTTTCCATTCACATTGAAATCTCTAGGAGCCCTTCTGGTCTCTGAGTTGGACACTACCATGTATTTGTCTTGTTTTCATTTACCACAAGACCAATTTTCATTGCTTCTGCTTCCATTAATGCATACATGTCTTTGAGGCTATCAAAGGTCCTTGCTACTGTTGCAATGTACAGCACCTTCTCCAGTATTCCCTTACCATGGCTCGTAATCTTTTTCTAAAATGTTCTGTAGTTTCCTGTACTTCAGCGCGATATGTTACAATGCTTTCTACTATTGTCTTATATATTTTAATTTTTGTTTTGTGTTTTACCTGATTGCTTTACAGAGTGGAATGTAACTGTCTCGTCACTCGTTTTCCTTGTCCTATACGTTTTTTTTTTTTTTAAATCCGCTACACTGCCAATTTTCGCAACCGTGGTACCACGGTAGTTGTATATACTGTATATCTCCGGATATAGACTACTTAATTGTACTTCGTTAATAAAGTGGTACTTCTTTAATTATGAAAGAATTACAAACACATACACTGCACCTTTCACATCGCAATTTCTGAAATATTTAAAGTCACGTTCGTGTTTTAAATATTATGCCCTGCGGGTGACCAGCATTTTGACGTTTACATTTTTACACTTGTACACGTTGACACGGCAATCTTTCACGGCACGTTTCAACGTTTTAATAGGATGTTGGATGTTGGGTTTTTTTGCGGGTATTGTACAAAAGGAGGGCCTATGGCTAGTGATGAGGTTCTGAAGAGAGTGGGTGAAAGAAGAACGACTGCGGGAAGGAGCAGAAGTGTGTTTAAGCAGTAAGAATCACCTGCTACGCCATTCAAATTGGTTCGACACCCTCATCGAGCGGGGTAGTGGGCAGGGGAAACCTAGACAAGTGTACATGGATGAGGTAAAAGGAGGAAGTAGGTATGTGGTCATTATGAGACTGTTTACGGAAGGGAAGGAATTGCAAGCTTACCGACCTCTGGGTTGAGGAGTAGAAGAGAGATGGTTTGTTAGGTCAGAATGATGTGTGGGCCGCTGCACACGCCTCACAATGGTACTTTGTTCACTGAAGCTTTGTTTAATTTAGTCAAGTTATATAATACAGTACACTGTGTTTTGAAAACCAGTTATTTCCTTAATTCCCGATTAGCGCTGAGTTGGATCGGATGGTGAGCCGAGAGGCTTGAAAGCGCTAATCAGGAGTGGGCATATTATATTGCAATACAGGTGTAAGAAATAAACGACCGTTTGTCTAAAACGAGTTCGATTTATTGATATCAAATTTATAACAACTTTATAACTTTAATTTATAAATAATTGCATTCATAAATTTAATTTACTACTAAGTGGTTAGAGACTGGACTTGAATATTAAGCAATACTACGACGGTATTGGCATTAAAAATGAAATACTACAGTGGCGTCACATACCCGTTGAAGTCGAAGCTGCCGGTTCAAGTCCCGTAGTTGCCGAAACCGGGTGCTGCGAAATGAAACGGAAAGATATTACTGTAAACACAAATCTTAGCAGGTTATGCTTTGACCTATTGTAACTACCTGTGTCCTTGAGTTCAAATACATACAGGGGAGTAAACATTTAACGTAATGTTACAGAATATTTTTAATAATGAACAAATTGAAGGTAGAAATTTTCCGTTAAACATTCGCATTGAAACTAAGCACGTGTTTTCTACGCGTTTAAGTCCAAACAATTTTTGTGAAGGTTTAAGACGAGGAGAGCTAAATTTCTAATAACATATTGCAACAGTACAAATGTATAGGGTACTGTGCATTGGACGAGTAATTAAGATAATTAATTAAATTAAATAAATAATTCATATTGTTAGTAATAATAACGCATCTTTTAATCTGAACTGTAAATGGAACGACCAAATTTCATGCTGGGACAGGTTAATCACGCCACGCAGCTGTGTCTGTGTGTACACATGTATTTTACATGTGTGTGTGAGACCAGTTGGTTCCTGTAAAGCGTCACCCCTAAATTAACGCTATTAATTACATGAATTATTTAAATTGTAAAGAGTAAATTTTATAATCTTGAATAAGTAATTTAGTCAATGATATTTAAATTAATATGAAAGTAAATAGTAAATTTTTATTAGAAAACAAAGCAATGCATATGCAATATAATAAAAAAGAAAATAGATTATTAAAAGGAGATTAGATAATCTAATAGTTATCACAGTAATGAGCAAGTCGAGAGCAATATTATATAATAACAAATGTTTATTATAGTATAAGAGTGTATATTATGTTCAATGTGTAATATGAGATTATTACTTATATGTTAATAACTAGATGTGTGCTACGGCTACACACATGCGAATAATAATGATATTTTTAAATCGCAACAGAATCGAAAATTTTTAATTAATTAATTTGTAAATGATCCTAAACCATTTCACGTTGTGTTATTATTATTACGATTACACCTGTCATAATTTTATAGCGTAAGTAATGTTGCAAAATAAATGGCTCACAAGAAGGTGGAGGCTTCACAAATACTTAACGTTGTAATATATATAAATTTGATTGAAGAACCAGTTATAGAAGGGAAGTTAACTCATAAAATCCGACGCGATCGCGTTGGCACTTCGTACGTCGTTGAAGATGGCGTCGACTGCGCCCCGTTATGAAGAGTCTGGCGAAAGACTAGATCCAAGTGACACGTCCCGGCGTCTGGCTCTCATAACCGACGAAGCTCAATCCAAACCAGACCAGAATGCTGCATCATCTTTTTTTGAAATTCATTTTCTATTCCTTCTTCTACTGTTTTCTTCTTCTTTCATCTTTTTCTCATTCTTCTACATATTTGTAAGTGAGTTTATTTTACAAGTTATAAACGTCAACACACTTCGTCATCGTCACCGGGGTGCTACAACCCTGGGGGTATCATGGCTTGCTGAAGGAGACCTCGCCAAAAGGTTTCTGTCCGATGTAACCCCATCCTCCAACTGCGGACTCTTGCCCTTTCTACGTCCTGCTCCACTACAGGTTTGGTCTTCCTACTTTACTTTTGCCGTCTGGGTCAATCCTAACAACATGATCTGCCCATTCGATTATGGTCATGTCGTGTAGCAGGTTATATAACTCTTCATTAGTTCTTTTTCTTTAGACATCTCCCTCATTCACTGACTCATACATTCGTCTCAGTATTTTCCTCTCTAATGTTCCTAGCGCATACTCAATGCTGCTGCTCAGAACCCATGTCTCCAGTGCATACAACAGCACTGGGACAACCTGTGTCTTGTATAGGAGGCTCTTTTTCTGCCGTTGGCAGCAATTTGGCCTCAAACTTCCTTTGAAAGCTGATCAGCATACTTCAGTCTGCTATAAAAATTTAATATTTAAAATTTCTCTGACAGTCCATACGTGATTTTTTCCTAGTAAAAGCGATCAAATAATATTCATTTTCGAGAAAACTCGTTTATCACTGACCGAGGAACAAAAAAATGTTGCCTAAACTATTAAAAAAAAACCGCACGGACATTCGAAAAATACATTCCGATCAAATGCCAATTCTCGGACAGGTAAAAATACCGGACGTATGGGGTGTATTAACTCTAACTGCCACATACCACAGCAACAAAACGTTAAACATCTCTAATTTGTATTCAGTGTACATCTTCGTTATTCCAACTCGAGATCACACGTTTTGGGGATGATTAAATTAAGATGATAGTTTTTTGTCGGCTTCTACCAGTGGCGTATCTATAATTTGGTCTTTGGGGGTCCGATCGAGTCGGCTTCGTACAAAAAAATATCGGTATGGAGAACCATACATGACTTCCATATTCTAAGATTTATATTTAAAATCATTTTCAGCCAAACAGCCAGGGAAGGAATTTTAACAAAAAAATACTTCTTTGTTGCCAATAACGTAGTACACATATAAAAAAAAATTATCCCCTCCCCCTTCAACTATAATTTTGATTTATAGAAAATTACCCCCAGCCCGTTCAACTAGCCTCTTCATTTATAGATATTTCATCTACGTTTCTACAGTGGATTATTAAGATCTTATCAGGATACTTTATCAAAATTAAGTACTTTACTCATGTTACAACAAAAAATGTTTCAGGTAAACTGCCCTTTCCCCGTAACCGATCTTCACCAAAATCAACAGACATTGAGTTCTCTATAGCTCAGGCACATATGTAAAAAGTTATTTGATTCTGTTTGAATTTACGGCAGTTATGGTTCGTCATATAAAAAATTACCCATGTTAAAACATAAAACATGAGATTTATAAAACATATCTAAGATTTATATTTAAAATCATTTTTGAAATAAAATATTTTCATAGAACCTACTAACGCTGGGGAAATCTGAGGAGCCAATCAGAGTTGGGCCTACCTGTCACTCTGCTGAATTTGGTGGAAAGCCCTGTCACTGTCGTCAAGTCCCCACCTCAATGAAGAACCCATTGTTTTATAAAAATATATTTAAATTTTGAAAACTGAAAATTCTTTTCTTGTAAATATTTATATTTTATAATCAAAATGACTTTATTTTTGTTACCTGGCAACAAAATTATTTTATTTTCAACAATTACCATTGTTTCAAAAAGTTTAAATAAATTTTCAAGTACTTTACTCTTGTTAAAACGTAAAAGGTTGCAGGTAAACTACCCCTTCCCCTTAACCGATCTTCACCAAAATCGAAAGTCCTTGACACCTCTACAATTCAGGGCTGTATACAGAAAATTATTTGATTCTGTTTGAACTTGCGGCTGTTATCGTTTGCCATAGAAAATACCCTTGTTAAAAAAACGTTGTAGGTAAACTACCCCTTTCCCTTAACCGATCTTCACCAAAAACAATAGGTCTTGAGAACTCTAAAATTTAGGGCTGTATGCAAATAATCTTTTGATTCTGTTTGAATTTGCGGCTGTTATCGTTTGCCATAGGAAATACCCTTGTTAAAACATAAAACGTTACAGGTAAACTACTCCTTTCCCTTAACCGATCTTCACAAAAAACAATAAGTCTTGAGAACTCTACAATTCAGGGCTGTATGCGAAAAATTATTTGATTCTGTTTGAATTTGCGGCTGTTATCGTTTGCCAAAAAAAACAATTTCCCTTGATAAAAAAAAACCGTTGCAGGTAAACTACCCCTTTTCCTCAACCGATCTTCACCAAAAACAATAGGTCGCGAGTACTCTACAAATCAGGGCTGTATGCAAAAAATTATTTGATTCTGTTTGAATTTGCGGCAGTTGTCGTTTGCCATAGAAAATACGCATGATAAAAAACGTTGCTGGTAAACTACCCCTTCCCCTCAACCGATCTTCACCAAAAACAATAGGTCTTGAGTACTCTACAAATCAGGGCTGTATGCAGAAAATTATTTGATTCTGTTTGAATTTGCGGCTGTTATCGTTTGCCATAGAAAATACCCTTGTTAAAAAAACGTTGTAGGTAAACTACCCCTTTCCCTTAACCGATCTTCACCAAAAACAAAAGGTATTGAGAACTCTACAATTTAGGGCTGTATGCAAATAATCTTTTCATTCTGTTTGAATTTGCGGCTGTTATCGTTTGCCATAGGAAATACCCTTGTTAAAACATAAAACGTTACAGGTAAACAACCCCTTTCCCTTAACCGATCTTCACCAAAAACAATAGGTCTTGAGAACTCTACAATTCAGGGCTGTATGCGAAACATTATTTGATTCTGTTTGAATTTGCGGCTGTTATCGTTTGCCAAACAAACAAAATTTCCCTTGCTAAAAAAAAACCGTTGCAGGTAAACTACCCCTTTCCCTCAACCGATCTTCACCAAAAACAATAGGTCGCGAGAACTCTGCAAAACCGGGCTGTATGCAAAAAATTATTTGATTCTGTTTGAATTTGCGGCAGTTATCGTTTGCCATAGAAAAAAAATCTACAGATAGACACACAGACACACAGACAGACAGACACACAGACACTTTTCGGAAAACGACTTTTTTTCATGTTTTGAGTGTAGTAGAATCAGAATCTGCAATAATCTCGAACACGATTTTTTTTGCCATCACCATACTTCCATTCCTTAAGGAATATGGAAGTAAAAACAAGTTAAGACTAATCAATATTACTATCTTTAAAGTGGCTGAAAAACGAGTGATAACGTCCTGAAATCAATACCATTTCAGCAAATGGCAATAACACAATAAAAGCACGTGTTATTGAAAGTTTGTTTACAAGACCTATTGACTGAATTGATTTTCCTATATTTCATATTTCAAATGTATACGGGAATGCTGTGTAATCGGCCGGTCTGTATACTTAAAACAGAGTTACTATTACACTAGCGCACACAGGTGAAGCAATTATAAAACAACCTAAGTAAAAAAATTATACAGCAGGAACTGAATATTATGAGTATACTCGACAGGATCGCCCAGTATCGGCTGAATTGGTGGGAACATCTTTGCCGAATGGATGACTGCGGCATCTTCAAACAACTCTGAAACTATAAGCCGAGGCGACGGAGAGGTGTGGGACGTCCGAGGAAGCGCTGGAGTGACCAGCTCTAATCTTTGCCTATTTGAGACCGGAACAAACCATCCTTGGTTTAATCCGTGAAGATGATGATGATGATGATGATGATGATGATGATGATGATGATGATGACCTAAAATTTAAGACATTAACAAAATTCGCCAAATGTTTCGACACTCTAAGGGTTGATCCGACCCCGATCCCCTCCGTAAATACACCCTTGGCGTCTACAAACATACAATTTGACTTCAGTGAGTTTTCCGGTGAGGAACAGGAACAGGAAACCGATAAAAACTTGGGCGTGACTCGGGGGTGTTTCAGGACGAGCAGTGAACGTAAGCAGATTTTATTAAAGCAACAAACATGCACCAGTCAGCACGTGTGAAGGTTTCTGAATACAAATTAACATATTATATTTAAAAAAGAGGCGCGCTACAAAGTTATGCGATAATTAACACGACACAAGTAAGTAAGTGTATCAGGGAAAGTTGTCCTCGCTCCGCTCTCGGAATGTTGTTAGGGTTTATTTAGAATTGCAAACAGCCAGTGAAAGGGAAAGGGTTGTAGGGTCGGGCGGGGCGGGGGAGGAGCAGGAACGGGAGTTGTTCCTTTATGATACTGGGGCCGCAATAGCTCAATCGATCTCATATGTACACACCGACTAACTGAACCCGTTCGTTCCCGCTTCTTATTCTTATCACAATACTCACTGTTGTACAGTAGAGTGTTTATGCACCCTAATATTGGAAAAAATAAAATACGTACATAATGAGCTTTAAAATGTGCATTACAGTTTCTCCTAAATTTTCTAAAATTAAATTTCTTAAAATATATAAAATATAATTGATGCGTGAGAAGAAGAAGGAAAACATGCCATACGTCATAATTTTCAGAAAACAACAGAAAACTGTTTTGTAGCTAAATAAGCTACTAAATGGAAAAATTTTCAATTATAATGTTACTCACTTTATATTAGGTCCACGAAAAACTTCAGAAGGTTGGAATTTAAGAAGTAATGAAGAAATATATCAAAGTATAGAAAATACAACAGAAACAATGAGAAAAATTAGACTCTTATTTTTTGGACATTTATATAGAATGGACGACAATAGGTTAACAAAGCAGATCTTCAAATATCTGTGGGGGAAGAAGTCAACATAAAGTTGGAATTTTGAAGTCCAAAAGGATTTAGGAAAAAATAATATACACGCAGAAGAAGCAATTGAAAGGGAAGTTTTCGGGCAAAAGTGTTAAAAATGAAAAGAGTCCTGGGTAGGAGAGAGAAAAACGCGGGTTCAAAGTGGACTGAAGACAGGAAGAAGAGACACAGTGAAAAGATGAAAGAATATTGGAGAAAAAGAAAAGAACAAAGAGTAAAGAATTGAAATTGGCATGATGTGGTCGTTCGATGGTCAATACAAAAAAAAGTTACTCACTAAAACGTTAAAGCAGCGGCGTACCTAGGCCCGGGGCGGATTTCTTTCTGAGGTCCCCTCCCATAAGATGGGTGTTTACAACCCAATTTCTCTTTAAGTAATATATAGCAAAAACACTTTACTGTTACATATTTATTGTCTAATCACTGTATTGATACATCTAGTTAGGAAACTTTATAACAAGCTGTAGTAACGTTTGATATAAAAATCCACTTTCATATTGTAAATACAAAGTTTAAAGAAATAATAGAAGTAGTATTATTGCATTAAATTTATTACAATACTTTATAATACCAAGTTCGTCGTGCTTATTTGCTAACCTGCTAAATGTCATGTTCTGGACGAGGCCTCTCGGTGTTTCCACCACCATTTACAAGTCAGTGGTGGCTACACTGCAAGGCCTCGTCCAGCACATGACATTTAGCAGGTTAGCAAACAAGCACGACGAAGTTGGAGTTACAGAGACTGCTAATTAAAATAACAAGCTTAACTTTATAACATACAATAAGCTTATATACTGCAAAACAAAATTATCATTGCTGCAAACATTACTTGGCAATTTTTTGTCAAGTCAGTTAGCAGTTTTGGTGCATAACACATGCTACCTATTTTATTTATGTGTACAGTTGTACGTGCAATTGTCTTCTTCGATGTCGCTCACGGTTTTGTTCACTCACCCAATATGTGATGCACTTTTTTCTAAATTCGTTCATTTGAGTAACTGGCCTGATTTCCGCACTCGCAATTATCCAGTGTTTCGAAAAAATTCTGATGAGAGGTTTTAAATAAATTGTTAGTCTCTTAAACTTAATTTTTCAAATCTTAGTGACCCCTCTACTAAGTGAGGTCCGGGGCTGGCCGCCCCCACGCCCCCCTTTAGTTTGCTACTGCGTTAAAGGTTCCAAATTACAATATTATCATAACTTTAACAAGTAAACCGTTACATGATAGTAAAATTTTTGGAATCTTTCCATTTTGATCTTAATTCCAACTGATAACAGATAAAAAAAAAATCATAATTAAATATTTTACTCACTACTATACCATTGGTCACAACAGATCTTAGATTCACAGTAATCTTTTAATGTTTTACGTGTTAGAAAGTAACGAACAAAAATATAAAATTAAAATGACCAGTGCTTTAATCGTAATCAGTTAGTGACACTTGTAATTACTTTGTATTTCATTATCAAAAGAATTAAAGATAAAAAAATATTTAAAAAATGAAAAATATATTGTTACGACATTACATAACAATCTACGTGTTTATCGAATGTTCCAGTGGAATCCGGCTGTAATGTGTGTGCGTACGTGATTCTCAACGCGTTAGCTAGACTGTGCCACAAGTCGCGTGGCCGCGCGCACTGTGTGTAAGGCCACGGTCAATTACGTTCTGGTATTTTGTAGTAGCGTTCTTGACGCGCAGAGTGGAATATTATGGATTTTAGGCGGGGTATAAATACAAGTACTCAGCGACGCTCAGTTCAGTTTGAGTTGCGATTGATTCGAGTGCGGTTTGTAGTATTGTGGCGAAGTGTTATGTGCTTTATAATTGTGCGGGACAATTGTAATACAATTGTGTTTTTTATTAGTAGACATTTTTATTGCGTTTGAACAATTTTTATTTGATTTATTGTAAGAGACTATCTTGTTGATTACAAACTGTTTAATTGTGATAATTAAAGCTGGTGATTAGTGACTTAATTGGTGTCTTGTATTTTGTTTCCACTGTACCATACGACGATCAGTTACACCGTCGTAACAGTGTTAACCAACTAGTGTTTTCAGTATTACTAGCACTTTAAACGCTTAGTAGTTCATTATTTTCGTCCTCTGTAGTTGATGTAACCCAAGACATAATATTTTTGTAAAAATTCTTTACGTTCATCTGGTATATGCTGATGAATTTTAGCCACATCTTGTGTCTTCTTCTTATTTATAGGAAGTTACTATCATAAAAATTACTGCACAGTTACCTTGTGTTTTTCCTTTTACATGAAATGTCGATCTTCGCTTATGTTGATCATATCTCCTGCGCGTTTTAGTACTTATTTTGAAAAATGTAGGCCACTACTCTTTGAAATTTAATATTTGTTGACTTTCCACTGATCTTACTTCAAATAATGGCTCTGTTCTGTAGGAACATACACTACACTAACTACATTCCAGAAATTCTTTTTCACTCAGATACACTTTTCAGCCTGTTGAGTACTACGTTAAAAATCAAGGAATGTTTCAATTTTATACACCAACTGATGTATTTTTGGTTTTAAACAAAATGGCTATCTCAGTTAAATTTGAAGAAAGTGTGGAAACTTTTCCTTCTTCTTCACACCTATTACTGGGTGGGGATATTCCTTAATTACCGTTAACTATTGTAGTTACTGCCCTATTCAAGAGCAGTGTACACTAGAATGAGCAGTTTATTCAAATAACGATTCAACAATAAACACAAAGATGAGATTTCTACGCTGCTACGTATTCTCGGTCCTCTTCTACGGTGTAGAATCTTGGACTTTGACTGAAGCCACAACTAAGAAGTTGGAATCATTCGAAATGTGGCTCTACCGTAGAATACTGAGCATTTCATGGACAGCACATATAACTAATGTTGAAGTTCTTAGAAAGATGAAGAAAAATAGGGAAGTTATTAACACAGTGAAGATAAGAAAGCTTCAGTATCTGGGACATCTCATGAGAAATGAACAGAGATTTTACTTATTGCAGTCCATACTACAGGGAAAAGTACTTGGAAGGAGAGGAGTTGGGCGACCGAGAATATCATGCCTGAGAAAGTTAAGGATCTGGTTTGGCATGAATACAACTGACTTATTCCGTACAACAGTGCAGAAAGTTAAAATAGCCTGTATGATATCCAATATCCGAAACGGATAGGAACTATCAGAAGAAGAAACCGTTTTATCTTTTTAACATAGTTGTACTATAAAGTCATTTTAGATCATTAACACAAAAGGAAAAAGGAAGTATAAACAATAATACAGTAACGCGTAACTTGTCAAAAGAATTTGAATTAATGTGAGTTTAGTCCTATAGTGGAGGCTGAAGGGCATTTTGGTAAAAAATATATCTTTTTGAGAAAACGTATGTGCTTTTCTTCAGAATGTTCTGTGTAAAATGATATACAATTTATTAAAATTGAATGGATAGTAAATATTTTATAGCACTTTTTCTGAATAGGCATATTGCCATAAAATAGGAACGTGAAATTTTTATTCAACTATACGACGATTTGAAAATATTTGGGCCAATAATTGTATTATTTTTAGTAGGAAAATTTTTTTATTTGTTTAGTGTAGGTTGGCATCAAACAGCTGTTTGCTAAACGTTGAAAGAATAATTCTGCTGTAAAAGAGGTTTTCATTTTTATAACTGTATAAAATCTTATGTACACTATAAACGCGATTTCCCAAAAATGTTACTTTTTCAGATTCAATGTACCTCTCAGAGACTTCTCAAAAATAGATAGGAAGTTGAAATTTGGTACTCATGTAATTCGCGTTGCTGGAAAAATGTTTTTATTTGGACAATACTTTTTAAAGTATTAACAAATGTTTTTTAAGAATTATAACTTTTCTTTTTTAGAAACTCTTAAAAAAACCTTGTAATCAATGTATAGAAAAACTCCTTTATCAAATTACAAATAAAGAACTATGTTTTCAAATAAAAAGAAACAAGAATAAAATCGTAATCTTCATTTGTTGTGTCAGAAAGTTACATCAAATATGACATCAGATTTAACTATGACAAGATATGCCTTTCCGACACCCCTTAATGTCATATTTGAAACTGAATTTGGAGTTTTTAATTTAAATTTGTCATTTGTTTTACTTTTTATATTAAAACGTTGTAGTATAAACAATCTTCTGAAACAACGTTCGTTTCCCCAGTTTGTGTTTCGCTTAGTTTTGTTTGTACTCAAACCGCGTAAAACAGTCCGGTAAAAATCACCGCACGATTTACGCACTTCGCATATTTTTCTTTGTTCTTTTTTCATCAAAGTTGATAAAAGAAGCGAGTTAAGACGGTATTTAGGGCAGTTGCTAAATCATTAAATGACAAATCTCTCTCTCTCTCTCTCTCTCTCTCTCTCTCTCTCTCTCTCTCTCTCTCTCTCTCTCTCTCTCTCTCTCTCTCTCTCTCTCTCTCTCTCTCTCTCTCTCTCTCTCTCTCTCTCTCATACACATTAACATATTTTTAATTCCTGTGTTTATTTTAGCGTAGGTACAGTTTTCGTGGCCTAAACGGATGAAAGCATTTCATCTGTTATGAACTAAAGCGACACACAAATTATGGGGATGGATGTTTGTTGTATTTATGCGGATATTGTGAGCCGTTTTGTCAGTTTCGATTGCCACACTTCCCGGTTCCGGTGCTGAAGTATTTCGAATCCGATGCTTATGACGAAAACGAATATGTACCAAACGATTATCTGTTCCAACGTGACAGTGCGCTTGGATAGACTTTTGGGTGACATTGTAATGTTAAGGGTTGGCGCGTAGAAAGAACTGTACAATTCTGAAGCGTATAGGAACGTATACTGTACCTGTGGGAATTGGTGGCTCGGTCTTAATCAGAAGACTGGGCCGATGGTTTAGTTAAACGTCATCAGCGGACAGGTGAAAAGAGGAACTTGATAATGATGAAATAGAATAAGTGGAGTAATTTTGAACAATTTTGCTACTTGAGGGAATACGAATTCAGTAGGTTATACACAACTACGGAGAATAGCAATCTTTTGATAATAAAAAACCTTCTTCAAAGCAATCATTTTGAAACTGTTGAATGGCGGGCTTCCAACGGCATTTCAAGCGGGCTTATTACGCTTTCACGGCCGTGGTGTAGTGTTTGAAGAACCAAACGTTTCGGCCTGACAGCGGAGGCCATCGTCAGCCGTAAACACCTCAGTACAGAGGCAAACCAACGTTTGCCTGTCGTTCACCGTTTCAGTGATATTGACGGCGGCCGTGACAGCGTAATAACTCAGTTAATCATTTAAAGTTCGGAAGGTATCAACGGAGTATTTCGTTTGGAGTATCTTCCTTCACAGAAATGTACGATTTGGGACTTAGTGAAGAAGAACGGCTCGGTTGGAGGCACTGAAGACGTGGATATTTTCGGGGCTTAGTACAAACTACGTAGCCTGCACTATTGTACGGATTTTCAATATACGTAAACATACGAAGAGGAGGTCGCACAACACACATTGGGTTCAATTGCCGCCACGGGGAAAATATAATTCGGTTTTTAGTCGGCCACTGTCCCCAGAAAAGGTGATGGCAAACCAGTGACCGTGATTATTAGTACTCGAAATATGTACTGTAGTCTCTACTATTATTAAATCAAGAATTATCAAAAAGTGCTTGGCTGCCGGATCTTTGGTTCGTGTGTACTTATACCTTAGGTTAAACTAATCGCTTTGAACGATAGTCTAAGGCATACTCAAAGCTGAAGTAAGAGTGCCTCGTGCGCAACATTGTCCTAACACTAAATGAAGCAAGAATGTGATGGAATACTTTTTTTTAAATTCATTTATGCAATCTGTTTACAAAAAAAAAAATCAGTAAGCGGCAGAATATCGATATGAAGAAATCTAATCCGATTATTAGTTCTATTGTACGATTACTGCGATTTAGTTACGTTTAATACATTTATGCCTCGCACGTAAATACGAAAGGTTAAGTCCTATAGGTCGACGGTTTAGAGTCTTTGTGTGCATGGCGGATAATGGTATGGATTCGATGGAAAATATTGAAACGTTAACAACAAACATAACTGAAACAAAACATATACTGAAGGTATTTAAAGAAACACTTTTATCCTTATCAAGCAATGACGTGGTTAATAAGTTGCATAAGTTCAACCTTTTGTGCGGGGCCATCAGGCAAACCCTTAAGTCAGCAAGTAAAGGAACACGCCTAAAATTCTACAAGGTGATGGCTCTTCCCACATTTCTTTATGGGTCTGAGAATTTGACTTTAACGATAGGCCAGGGCAGTCGCATCCAAGGTCTGAAATGAGATTTCTCAGGCACATGGCAGGGTATACTCTCCATGATCGTAGAAGAAACACAGATATACGGTACGGACTGAATATTATGAGTATACTCGACAGGATCGCCCAGTATCGGCTGAATTGGTGGGAAGATCTTAGCCGAATGGATGCCTGCCACAATCTCAAACATCTACGGAACTATAAGCCGAGGGGACGGAGAAGTGTGGGACGTACGAGGAAGCGCTGGAGTGACCAGCTCTGATCTTTGCCTATTTGAGTCCGGAACAAACCATCCTTGGTTTAAACCTTGAGGATGACGATGATGATGACTTTTGTCCTTATTGTATTTTATTTCACAGTTGCAAAACAAAAAATAATTCTTTGCGCTCACTTCATACATAAGATATTTTGCTACGCGTTTGTAACGTGCATCACATTATTCTGTAACTAATAAAATTCATATACAAGAGAAAGTATTTTGTATTGTACACTCGTAAATATACCTATATCAATATTTCACGGCGACATATTGAACGAAAGAAAGCAAACGAGTGTATTCATATCGGAAGAAAATAACTTTCTGGAATTGAAAAATACATTTTTTGTGATGCTGGTGATTGACTTGTTGCGAAAGGTAGCCGGAGATATGCGAGGATACAAGTAGTCCGGGAATGAAATTAAGTTGTTGGCCATAAGACTAGATACAGCACAATGGAAAACAGAATTATGCAGATTGTTTTAATCGCTCAAATTGCGGCTTCGTAATAGGACGCAATTTGAGGCAAGTGGCGCTATCTACAGAACTCCAAGCAAACTTGCAAAGTACACCAACTCCAAGTCTGCGGTATATAGGACACTTGTACCCAGCTAGTATGCACAACAAAAACCCATCGTTGGAACAATATTAAACACGATATAACGCAAACAACTGTACCATAGTCGCCTATACGGGATGGCGATATTGATCGACTATTAGACGATAAAAGACGAAACATCTAGCTTTAAAAGTTGATGAGACAACATCCGAATATAAACTCCGCTGTGCCATTGTTAAACGAAAAGTAAGGAAAACCAAACGAAACAGTTGCAATAAATGTATAAGCGATACATTTGGTACAAATGGTCAGCGCGATGTACGTGGTACACAACATAAGGCTTAAAAAGCCATTTAAATCAGAAATCAGACCGAATGCAGTGGCCTTGAGAGGGGTTCGGTTGAGTAGACTTAAACAAGAAAAAAACATGTACAGACTAATCATATTACCATCTTTAAAATGGCCGAAAATGTGTGATAATAATCTGAAATCAATGCCATTAAAGTAAACGGAAATAACACAATAAAAATATACGTTATTGAAACACTGTTTACAAGATTCTTACTGACTGAATTGATTTTTCTGTATTTCATATTTTAGACGTATATGCAGATGCTGTGTAATAAGGCTGTTTGTACATTCAAAAAGAGTTACTATTATATTAGCGTACACAGGTGGAAAAGAATATAAAACAGCATAAAAATTAAGAAATTAACAAAATTCCTCGTCCTCTTTTTCCACCCTCTGAGAGGGGTTGGGTCCCGTTCGTCCCCCCACCTTAAATACGCCCCAGACCGAAAGAGAGTCAATACATCGGAATCTTAGGGGTAACAACATCACGGAACAAGGGTGGGTTATAACTTATATTACAAGCGACAATTGACCTCAGGTTCTAATGGATGAAATAACACTCGCTGAATCATTGAACGTGAGGAATTGAACGTAGCAATTAATGTGATCTTTTGTAGCACTGCAAAAAAAGAACTATGCCAGCCGCTGTTGTGCTGAATTTTGTTCTCATCGGTTACTGACCAACCTTGTTGAACGTTCCATTACTGAAATTCGTTAATCTGTATTGGATGGAGACTGAGCATAATTTGTGGTCAGCATACATCGTTCCCGGTGACAGTAACGATTGTAGTAACTACAAGAGGAATCAGTCTGCTTAACACTGCTTATTAAGCGTCTGTACTAACTACAGGATTAAACGCGTTAACGGAGACCGTTCTCTTGGAGGCTCAGAATTGTTTCAGAAAGGGCAAACGATGCTTAAAAACTGCATTTATTCAAAAGTACAGCAACTTCGAAACTATCAGCTGTCCACATATATAGCTTTCATAGACTTCCAAAAGCGATTTGACATAGTGGACGAATGGGCAAAGGTTGCGATCCCGCAGCACTTAATTAGTGTTCCAAGCATCTGAAGAAAGATGGTAACTAGAACAGCAAAAATAAAATTTTAATTTTGGTTTTATTTCACAGTTTTGCAAGAAACAGAAAATAATTTACAGAGAGCCATTCACAAAGTGACCATCACATTGTTCAGTATAATTTGAATATATTTATTAATAAAACAAAAGTCTTGGGTTTCAAAGGTAAACATCCCATAAGAACAAAAATTACGATCAATAATAAAGTGCTGGAGCAAATACCCCACTTTCAGTACCTAGAATGTGATATTACATATCAATTTGATGAGGACATTGAGAGAAAGATAAACAGATTTCAGGCGATTTGTGGCACTATTAGAAGAACTTTAGGGAGAGAAACAAGAAGGGAAACTCAAATGAAGTCCTATAAGATTATGGCAGTCCACACTCTTGTATACGGTTCCGAAACATGGGTATTATCTGAAAAAAGATACAAGTTGCAGAGATGAATTTCTTGAGATACGTAAAGAGATGTACACGAAACGATAGATTTAGAAACGATGTGATTCATGTCTTAACATGAATTGGGAATATTCTCTGTAAATCCAAGAATCGGGGAATGTAAGCTAAGATGGATTAAAAATGTAGGTAGAATGGAAGCGAAAAGGCTAACTCAACAAGTTTTACAATATGCGCCTAAGGGGAAAAGAGATGTGGAAACACCACGCAAAAGACGGCTTGAAAATAGAGACTGGAACAGGTGATGTCACCTAATCCTGGAATGAAGAAGGAGATTTCTCCAAAAATCTGAGAATTGGCCTGATATATTGAGGAGTACGGCCCATTACTTACAATCTTCTCTTTCTATCTTGCATATGGACGTAAATGATTGGTACATGACCCTCTCGCAGCATTTTACAATTGGCCACTGTACAAATGACAGGTGCAATGAGACTTGCTGGCGATCAGACTATTTTTTCCAACTCTGAAAGCAGGCTACAAATTCACTCATTAAATACGATTTGTTAGGACTACAAAGTTGCGCAGTGATGACTTTACAGGTAATAGATCCCAAGTTCATATTTATATTGTTATGTCGGTCTACTCGATCGTCGTAGGTACAGTGGAAAACAACAAAATACAAGACATCAATTAAATCACTAATCAACAGCTTTAATTTCCACAGTTAACAGTTAGTAATTAACAACACAGTCTCTACAACAAATCAAATAAAAATTGTTCACACGCAATAAAATGTCCACCAAAATTAAACACAATTGTACTACAATTACCATCGGATTATAAAACGCAACACTTAACTAATAACCACTTGAACGCGCACAGTAATTTCGCCCGACAATAACTCTCGAACCGCGCTGTCAATATATCGCACTAATATTGAAAGCTAAGGCCGCTGCCGCCATGTATTTATATCCCCGCTCACAAACCAGAAGCTTCCAAACTGCGTCTTTATCTCTAAACTACGGCGTAATTAATGTCGGCCTTGATACAGTCCGCGCGGCTGGCGACTTCGAGAAAACTCTCGCGGATGCGTTGACAGTCACGTATGCCACATACATTAGAGCGAGATTCTTCTGGCACATTCGACAAACACGTAGATTGTTCTGTGATGTCGTAACAACATGTAACCCCATTCTTCGGGGTTTGTATGTAGTCTTTCATGAACCGTCTATCTTGTCTAAATTGTTTTTGTTCTAATCGTTTTTGGTTCATATAGAGAATGCCCACTGTCTTAGGTATAGCATACATCTCATAACTGTAGTCTTTCAAGTTTACATTTATATTATATTTTTAGGTGATACTCGTACCTACATGTCCAAGGAACAATGATATGTATGTATAGTATTTTAATGTGTGTGTGTGTGTGTGTGTGTGTGTGTGTGTGTGTGTGTGTGTGTGTGTGTGTGTGTGTGTGTGTGTGTGTGTGTGTGTGTGTGTGTGTGTGTGTGTGTGTGTGTGTGTGTGTGTGTGTGTGTGTGTGTGTGTGTGTGTGTGTGTGTGTGTGTGTGTGTGTGTGTGTGTGTGACTGTATTATCTGTGTCTGTTACGCTTAAGAATTCTTTCAAGAAGTGTCTGTCTTGCCTAAAATGGTTTTTGTTATAATCGTTTTTCCTTCATGGAGAGAATCTCCGTTGTCGTAAGTCTAGTATATATCTCTTACCAGTAGTTTTTTATTTTTCAGTACAATATATTCTATTGTTCTATTATTTTTTATATATTTTAAAATAAATGTATCCTTCTTCTTCTTCTTCTTCTTCTTCTTCTTCTTCTTCTTCTTCTTCTTCTTCTTCTTCTTCTTCTTCTTCTTCTTCTTCTTCTTCTTCTTCTTCTTCTTCTTCTTCTTCTTCTTCTTCTTCTTCTTCTTCTTACCCTGGACCCAGAGTTTGATGGGCAGTCTCTTAATCACCACACGGCTTCTTCCTGCTTTTATCTCATCCGCGAACTTCTGTCTGGACCTTCCCCTCCCACTACGCCTCTCGATCATTTCCTCAGCATGTGCATTATGTAGGCCTATGCCTTACTAATCTGTTTAGTATTTCATGTCTGTAGCTTGTACTATGAACATACGTTCTGCGTTCCAAAAAGCCATAATCCAAAGTTTCCATACTTTCGCAGTCAATCAGTTTCAACATATAATTCGTTCTCTTGAATCTGTCAGTTTCTCAACATTCACATTCATCTGGCTGCTGGTTGGTAATTTTGGTTAAATTAGCCAGCAGAATTGCTTTTACCGAAACATTCATTACACTATATATGTAATGGATGTTTCGGTAACATGTTAGCATAATCCATATACAATTCCTTTCGTAGACAAAATGAAGAAAAAACAATTTATAGAAACGCAGGTCGTGAAATACTTTGTTTTCTCTTTACTACCAGTAGAAGATTTCCCGTATCTTCGCCTCAAAGGTACACAACTCAGTACTGTACGTGAAATTACTGACACAAAAGATGAATTTTGCCTAAAGCATTTTAAAAAAGTTTGTAAAAATGCATGAAAATTGCGTTTTTCATATTTAGCAGAAAACCCATATATCCTATATTTGCGGTTTTCGAACAACATGTAAAGTCGTTTTTTGAAACCCAGCTTGCAAACTTTACGGTCTTTCCAATCATCGCCCTTCAGATTTCTCTGTGTCATTGCATTCCTTATGCATTCCATCCAAGTCTGTCGCGGCCTCTTTCTTTTTCTTCTTTCAAGAAAAGCCCAATCTAGTAATTTCTTTGGCCATCTATCATTGCCCATGCTCCACACATCCCCGTACTATCTTAATCTTTTTGCATAATCGTGTCATTTTTACTGGTATATATATTCATTTTTTTATTTCTTAACTTTTAACTTTATCTTGCAGTGTAAGTCTACAGTACCTTCTCCCAGTATGCCATTTCCTCATATGTTCAGTCGGTTCCCACACCTCAGCCCCGTATGTTACAGTACAATTCTCTTATATACTTTGATTTTTGTTTCGAGACTTAGTTGATTGTTCCATAAAGTGGAATGTAACTGTCTCGTCACTTGTTTCACTTGTCCTGAACCATTTATTTTTCTTTCCTCTACTCTTGTACTGTCTTTTGTAACCATGACACCAAGGTATTTGTATGAATCTATTCTCTCCACAGTTCCCCGTTCCGACAATACATCTCTTGTGTATTTCCGACGACAACATAAAAACCGCTATTAAAATATCTGAAAACGTAATACAGATTTTGTAAACAATTTAACGGAAATGGCGTAGAAAAATGGTTAACAGAAAATTGTAACTTGTAATTGTATTCACAAGAAAACAAGGAAAAATACTAGTTATTAAAACGGAAATATCTTCGGTTGGCCCTAAGTAGAAAACAAATTGTTTCCAGACCGTTATTGTATAAATTTGTTTCATTATTTTGATGAGGCGAATGCCCTGTGAAGTCAACCAGAAACTTCTTGGAACACCGTGTTTAATAAAGCGGACGAAGTTGTGAATGGAAAAAAATACTTAATTCTATTTCGTGTTTCTGTTTGTATTTTACTCACTGGTCCTACGGGATTTCAGTCGTTTGTCTGTGTGTGTTTGTGAACGTTCCGGTGCGTAATTACTTCCATGTTCCATAAGGAAATGGAAGTATGGTGATGGCGAAAAAATCGTGTTCGAGATAAGGGCTGATTCTGATTGTACTACCCTCAAAACATGAAGAAAAGTCATTTTCCGAAAAGTGTCTGTGTGTAGAATTTTTTCTATGACGAACGATAACTGCCGCAAACTTAAACACAATCAAATAATTTTTTGCACATGTGCCCAAGTTGTAGAGGACTCACGATCTATTGTTTTTGGTGTAGATCGGTTAAGGGAAAGGGGTAGTTTACCTGCAACGTTTTATGTTTTAACAGGAGTAATTGTTTCTATGGCGTACGATAACAGCCGCAAATTTAAACAGTATCAAATAATTTTTTGCATATCTGCCTGAGTTGTAGAGGACTCAAGGCTTATTGATTTTGGTGAAGATCGGTTACGGGGAAGGGGTAGTTTACCTACAACGTTTTATGTTTTAACAACAGTAAAGTACTTAATTTTGATAAATAAAGTATCCTGAAGAGAAGGTCATAATAATTGAAGTTGAACGAGGAGGGGATAATTTTTTATATGTGTATAAAGAAGTAGTTTGTTGCTAAAATTCCTCCTCGGACTGTTTGGCCGTGGTCCAATGTTTCCTTCAAAACCAGTCGTTTCGGCAGTGCCATCGACTGGCATCGTCAGTGAAAATCGAGTGCGTTAATGTGAGGTGGTATACGTTAGTGACCACAGTACTGTGATTAAGGCAGAAGAAAGAAGTAGTTTCTATGGAAAAATTTCATTTCAAAAACGATTTTAAATATAAATCTTAGGTCATGGAAGTCGTGTATGGTTGTCCATACCGATATTTTGTGTAAGTCACTGAAAATGCACAGGACATATTAAAGTGTACGAAAAACGGTTTTAAATGATTTTATCAAAAAAAGTACGACACAAAGTTTAATAACCGCAGAAACGAATGTGACACAGTTTCTGATTTGATTCGTTTCTGTGGGTGTGATTTCCACGTCACGCAACAGAGAAAGCATGCAACGGTGACGGCTGCCATGACTAAACAGCTGAAATTGTCATTAACTGTTCTTCCTGATGTGTGTATACAGGGACAATATGCACAATATGATTTGCTTTTCCATATCCATTGTTATAACAATACAATAATTGGGAAAGCATACAGACTTTTACGGGGCGATTGTCGACAGTTGCACTGTTTCGCGAAACGGCGCGGCGTACCGTTGTACCTATCGTTACTTTCGCCTAAAGTGCATTAAATACACGAGATGGATATATTGTTTCATCGTCATCTTCACAACGTGCTGCTCGTTCCGCTTTCGAAGATCCTCCAGCGAGCTCTTCCTGGGTATAACCACACACCTGTGTCCTTTACGTTTGTATTTACAGAGTTGTTTGGCCAGTCTGGAATCTGACATTCTGCCTTAAGTGTTCTTTCCACCGTTGTTTGAAGTCTTTTAATTTTTCATTCAAGTTGAAAACTTATTACTCTTCTCTTGTGGCCCCACTCTTTACACGGTCATAAAGTGTACATCTTTTAACTCATCTTGAGAACGCCATTTTCGAGGTCTGTATTTTGCTTTCTTGCTTCTTGGTTGTTGTTCATAATTCACACCCGTAGAACAATACAGAGACCGCTCTAAAACTTTAATGTTGTATCTCGACGTACCTTGTTTCTAAAAGTACGGTCGATTGTCCTACACATCGTCTGAAACTTAACTAACTTAACAGGGCATAATTAAAAAAGAATAATAATGCCTATGTACGGAATATTATTAAAAAGTAAGAAGAACTCTGCAGGGAATTAAAATAAAAACATATTAATATTGCCATAATTTTGGGTATATTGTTTCCTATATTTAAAGTATTCTGATTAAGAAAATAAAAAAATATTACTATTTACTTGGTATAGTTCTACAGATAGGCCTACTTTTTATTTCCCTGACAATTGTTTCACCAGTTACGGAAGCTTCAGAGGTTAGATTTGAACTGAGTTTTGAAGTGTATGTTTGGCGGGGAAGGATTGGAGGTAGTGTATTAGAAACGGTGAGAACTGGAAAATCCCAGGTAAACAGTTGAACAAATGTGAGTGTTCTACTCCTCCTCCTCCTCCTATGGCGCTACAGCCCCAAGTCGAGCCTTGCCCTCATCTATCCTGACCCTGAGCCTGTCTCTATCATTAGCAAAGGACTGCCATCCTCGCGCTCCCAACATCTCTCTTGGGGGCATCCACAGCGACAGCATCCTCTGAGGCTCATCAATAGTTTTCTTAACATACTTTATTTCCAGGAACAGGTTGTTAGGCTGTAGTCCAACTGGTGACCAGGAACTTTGATTTCGGGCTGTTCTCCCCTAGAGAGATGCCTTCACCTCGGCTGACGAGCGCTCTCTGCCTGATCGCAGTAGGCTAACTAACTCAGCCCACGTGTGCAGCCGTTAACCTACTAGAGGTTCCTTCGCCTATACACTATATTCACACCCTGTTGCCGGTGTACGCTATCCTGCCAGCCCAGGACCCCAGGTTACCCCTGGACTTCCCTGGCAGGAGACCCCTTGTCTCTTGTGCTTGCCGATCCATTTCGCCGAAGGGGTTGGTTAACACAACCTTGGAGTGGATTGCTAGGCGTAACAGGTCCTATCGCCTTGTAGATGAGTGTGGAGTTGGGGTGTGCTTTTCTCTTCATTGAAAGCATGTAATCCCATCCATCCCCTTAGGCGAGTATTATACTATTTGGAACAAATAAAGAATTGTATAATGATTTATACTGTATAATTATAAATCATATAATTTACATAAAATTTTTATATAGATGATTATATAAATCTGATCTAACCTCTGAAGCTGGCGTAACTTGTGGATCAATTGTCAGGAAAATAAATAGTATCTGTAGAACTTTATGAAAATTTAAAATTACCACGTTGTTGCGTCGTGTCATGTCCGGCTCTAGTAGAAGGCCGGAACATTAAACGTGGCAACGTTGCGTCTGAGGCCTGTAAGTATAGTGTAATATAACAGCTAAAGTGAACATGTTGTATTTTGGTTTAATTTCATAGCATTACTACATAGCATTACATTCATGAGTAGGCCTATTTATAGCTAAATCTAAATTATAGATATGTCTGCACTTAGTACTATACGCTTAAGTTGAAGACAATTTAAGGTGATCAACAAGTTCAGAAGAAAGAGTGAACAAAGCATTAGACAGTCGACCACGGTCCATCGGCGCGGTAGTTTTTAATTTTCACAAGGTTGACTCCGGCCGTCGGTAGCCTTCGCAATAGACTTATCTGTAGAACTATGCCAAGTGTTTGTTTATTAAATTCAAAATATTAATACAACGTTCTACCAAGTGTCGAGCGATTAGTGTAATTAATTGTATACGTTTCTACTGGAACACTTGGCTTCCACGTAACTCGAGTCCCAGTCACGTCCTCCACCTGCTCCACGTGTGCTTTAGTCATCCTGTCTTTCCTTTTCCAGGTGGATTCCTGCTTTGTTACGTGCGTGCGCGGTCAATCTACTTCCGTTTTCATCTTCTAGTTATGGCTCGTAGCGGGTACTCTTCCATAGTTGTTCATTTTATACTCTTCTTGGCTACCAGATGTTATATGTTACGCCACAACACAACGCTCTACGTCTTTCTCGGCTATCCCAGCTGTAATGTTGTGTGCGTGCGTGATTCTTAACGTGCGTTAACGAGGCTGTTCCAGACTTCACCGGTCCGCGCCCACTGTGTGCAAGACCCCAAGCAATTACGCTCTACTGTTTTTTGGTAGTGTTGACGCGTATTATGGAATCTCAGCGGGGTATAAATTCGGCGACGCTTAGTTGAGTTTAAGTGGCGATTTATTCCGGTGAGGTTCGAATTATTGTTGGGCAATTTACACAGTGCGTTTTCAAGTGGTGTATTATAACTTGACAACAAACAAAAGAACCGTCGGCTAGTTGGGTTCGCGCACTTGCGTCTGCCAGTTCTGACGCGACGGTTGGAAATCCGTAATCTGGCGACGTGGAGGGGCGAGCGGAGGTTCAGCACTTCGCTACAGAATGCGAATGTTTCATACAAGCGTCTGACTAAATAAAAATATCGGTATGGAGAACCATACATGACTTCCATATTCTAAGATTTATATTTAAAATCATTTTCAGCCAAACAGCCAGGCTGTGTCTACCTGCCTTTTTATTTCTGTATTAAATGAAAAATATTATATTACATTAAAATGAAAAAAATTATAATTTTATTGCCTGGCAACAAAATTATTTTATTTTTAACAATTACCATTGTTTCAAAAAGTTTAAATAAATTTTCAAGTACTTTACTCTTGTTAAAACGTAAAATGTTGCAGGTAAACTACCCCTTCCCCTTAACCGATCTTCACCAAAATCGAAAGTCATTGAGACCTCTACAATTCAGGGACGTATGCAAAAAATTATTTGATTCTGTTTCAATTTGCGGCTGTTATCGTTTGCCATAGAAAATACGCTTGATAAAAAACGTTGCAGGTAAACTACCCCTTTCCCTCAACCGATCTTCGCCAAAAACAACAGGTCTTGAGAACTCTACAATTTAGGGCTGTATGCAAATAATCACGTGATTCTGTTTGAATTTGCGGCTGTTATCGTTTGCCATAGGAAATACCCTTGTTAAAACATAAAACGTTACAGGTAAACTACCCCTTTCCCTTAACCGATCTTCACCAAAAACAATAGGTCTTGAGAACTCTACAATTCAGGGCTGTATGCGAAACATTATTTGATTCTGTTTGAATTTGCGGCTGTTATCGTTTGCCAAAAAAAAATTTCCCTTGATAAAAAAAACCGTTGCAGGTAAACTACCCCTTTCCCTCAACCGATCTTCACCAAAAACAATAGGTCGTGAGTACTCTACAAATCAGGGCTGTATGCAAAAAATTATTTGATTCTGTTTGAATTTGCGGCAGTTATCGTTTGCCATAGAAAAAAAATCTACAGACAGACACACAGACAGACAGACAGACAGACAGACACACAGACACTTTTCGGAAAACGACTTTTTTTCATGTTTTGAGTGTAGTAGAATCAGAATCTGCAATAATCTCGAACACGATTTTTTTTGCCATCACCATACTTCCATTCCTTAAGGAATATGGAAGTAATACATATAATATTTCATGCAAATTTGTAATTTGTATATAATAAAAATAATATATTTGTTTATAATATATTATGTATTTGACAATGTACACAGATTTTTCCTATTTTTGATAATTAATTATCTGTTCATATTGTTACTGAACGAGATTCTGCGTGTGAATATGAGGTGTTTGATATTTCGTGTCTTTAATTTAATTCTGAGCTTAAATGTCATGTGGGCTTCAAAACCTATTTGAAACATCTATTAAATATATAAACCTAAAATATTACTAAACCTAAAATTATAAAATAGTATTAAGCACAGAGTTAACTGGAACTATTTACGATTCCCAAGCTGTAAACCATATTTTAAAGAAATATACGGCTCCAATAAGCGTACACACAGAGGACATAATATGAACAAAACGAAATAATATATGCAAAACACTCGCTTATGAAGGATAAGGATTAAGTTATAAGAGGCAGTATAACATACCTGTCATTCTCGTATCTCATCTGCGATCGTCAACCGTCATCGTCTTCTTGATTACTGCTGTCATCCTCGGACTCAGATTCAGATTCAGATGAGCTGACATCACTCACAGAAATAATGAAGCTATCAATGCCGTCATCAATGAGGACATCTTTGGATATATATTCATCTTTTATCTTGCGTACGTGCTCGCAACATTTTTTCCATTTGGACTCTGAATATTCCGAAAATGCTTGCTCGCAAAGTCTACGCTTCACTTCTAGAGAGTCTGACACAGATTCACCCACTCTACCTTTGATGTCTGCCCACACCAACTCAATAGGATTGAGGTCTGCGTGATAGGGCGGCAGACGTAAAACACTGTGACCGGTATTGGTAAACATTTTATCAGTTTTGTAGGTCTTCTCACTAGGAACATTTTTTACTAACATCAGCAATTCCGCTTTGGTCAAACTACCTTCAAATTGGATGTTCTTGTGCGTAAGCCAATCAACTATGTCCTTTTTGAGCGACGATATTGTTGGCTTCCTATTCTTTTGTACGCTGTGATAACTAGCATTGTCTAATACTATCACACTGTTTGGACTTAAGTTCGGGCCTTTCCACCCAGGTTGAAAAATTGGTAAAGTTCATGGTAGTCCCATGTTTTTTGCTTTGATTTGAATATCAATAAGACGTTGTTTATAAAGCCTTCCTCTCCCCCGGCATGCACAACAATAATGCGAGGACCTTTTCCTATAGCTTGTAATTTTCCCAGCTCTGTATCAGATTGCCAGCATGATGGGACAGAGTGAGTAGAATGAACGAATGTTTCATCTAAATACACTATTTTCCGACCATCCTGTCTGTACTGACGAATTTGTCTGAGGTACCTTCCCCTCCATGCCACGATATCAGGTTTTCCTATCAACAGCTTTCAAGAACTACGGCACCTTGTCCACCGGAACCCCATCTCTTTCAATATCCTTCGAAGATACTCTCTGCTACAGTCAAGTATATTTTCTGATTTTAACACTCTGTTCAGTTTATTCAATGTAGGTACAGTTTTTTTCATCACGTAAAATTCACTTATTTTCCGACGTATCACACCT
Source organism: Magicicada septendecula (assembly GCA_034769895.1). NCBI lineage: Eukaryota > Metazoa > Arthropoda > Insecta > Hemiptera > Cicadidae > Magicicada > Magicicada septendecula. The sequence continues at coordinate 422,119,049 of CM068374.1, forward strand.
TTCGTGAAGTCGTCTGTTTCGATCCTTTTCTTATGGACTGTTTTCTTGCCATCAGGTGTAGAAAACTGCAGACGACCCTTGGCCATAGACGTCTTCCCTTCCGCTATTACACGCTTCACCAGTGACTTTGAAACTCCCGTTGCTTCACTTGTTGAAGCCACAACATTATAATTAAGTTTATTAACGGTTTTCTGTTCTCGTAGGTGAGCAGCTACGTTATAGACTATTTCTCTGGCTTGTCCCCTTAATGGCCGTCCAGATTTGCTAACAGACTTCGAAGAAGCAGCCATAACTAAACTCAAATGACACTATCACTAGAATAACATGCTACACAACACTATACGTATACATAAACACATTTACCAATAAAGTACACGCTACGCGATAAGGGATTATAGGACTACAACTAACAACTAAAGAAAGAAAGAAAGAAAATGTGTATAAAACCGACAAAACAACAAGAGCGCGCGAAAACTGATACAGAAGTAGCAACGAAATTCTTGTGTCACCGCGTCTTCACGATGTGGACAGTACAGTGGTCAGACAGCATGTGACCCCCTCCACCACTCCTCTATGACGTCACACATCCACTCGGAGAGAATGTGCGGGGAAGTGGGCTTTTCGCAGGTTCTTTTGATCGTTGCACCTTTATAGTAAAAAGTGATTATAGTGCGGAATTCTTTGTAGTTGACACTATTATTCGCATGGACAGATTAACTTGAATTGTTGTACGAGAATAATCTTGTTAACTGTTAATTGCGATAATTAAAGCTGATTTTTAACGACTTAATTAGTGTCTTGTATTTTGTTTTCCACTGTACCATACGACGACCGAGGAGACCGTCGTAACATATATTTGTCTTTTGTACGAATTTCTGTACGAAGAGGTTGTAAAGTTTAAGGCGTGAAAAATAAAATTAATTTTTTCGGTGTTTTGGCTTTGTGGCTGCCACCGCTTTCATGCTTTCTGTAAGACGTGGGGTGAATTTTCAGTCGAACAGAGACATACATTACAGAGACGTGGTATTTCTGAAATATGGTAGTGTATCTCGGGTTCTGACGCAGAAATGACGTTCTTGCGAGCTGTCACGTGCTGCACAAGACTTGAATCTCTTCTTTTTAGTAAAACTGTCTTACGGAAGTTGATTTCTCAGGCTTTCACGGCTGGCGTCATAATTATAAGAACCGCTTCCCGGGCTTATGTTGTTTTGCACAGACGTTTTAACCTCGCCACTGGAGGCCATCTTCAGTGTTTGAAGGACTTAACTTTTACTGACACGGCATCCGTCAATAACACCACAGTACCGTGGCGAGGACTGTCATAGTACTGACAGCCTTATTTACCATGTTTAACTGAGATTTACTATGTTCTAATTGGTCTCTTATCTGTCTTTGCGTGTGAATATTCCAATACAGACCTTCCAATGATTCTTTAAATTGTTCATGGGTAGTTAAATTATCTCGAACAATAGTATACCATCGTGCACCAGAATCTTAGATATGTTTACTAATAAAGTCAACCTTCTCTTTGTCAGTCACATTATTACCTAATAACTCCATTTTTTGTTCACAGTTGATAGTTCTAATTGGTCTCTTATTTGTCTTTCCTTGTGAATATTCCAATACAGACCTTCCAACGATTCTTTAAATTGTTCGTAAGTAGTCAAATTATCTCGAACAATAGTATACCATCGTGCAGCAGAATCTTGGAAATGTTTACTAATAAAGTCAACCTTCTCTTTGTCAGTCACATTATTACCTAATAACTCCATTTCTTGTTCACAGTTCATAGTTCTAATTGGTTCCTTATTTGTCTTTGCGTGTGAATATTCCAATAGGGACCTTCCAATGATTCTTTAAATTCTTCGGAGGTAGTCAAATTATCTCGAACAATAGTACACCATCGTGCAGCAGAATCTTGGATATGTTTACTAATAAAGTCAATCTTCTCTTTGTCAGTCACATTATTACCTAATAACTCCATTTCTTGTTCACAGTTCATAGTTCTAATTGGTTCCTTATTTGTCTTTGCGTGTGAATATTCCAATAGGGACCTTCCAATGATTCTTTAAATTGTTCGGAGGTAGTCAAATTATCTCGAACAATAGTATACCATCGTGCAGCAGAATCTTGGATATGTTTACTAATAAAGTCAATCTTCTCTTTGTCAGTCACATTATTACCTAATAACTCCATTTCTTGTTCACAGTTCATAGTTCTAATTGGTTCCTTATTTGTCTTTGCGTGTGAATATTCCAATAGGGACCTTCCAATGATTCTTTAAATTGTTCGGAGGTAGTCAAATTATCTCGAACAATAGTACACCATCGTGCAGCAGAATCTTGGATATGTTTACTAATAAAGTCAATCTTCTCTTTGTCAGTTATATTATTACCTAATAACTCCATTTATTGTTCACAGTTCAAGTTCTAATTGGTCTCTTATTTGTCTTTGCTTGTGAATATTCCAATAGGGACCTTCCAATGATTCTTTAAATTGTTCGTGGGTAGTTAAATTATCTCGAACAATAGTACACCATCGTGCAGCAGAATCTTGGATATGTTTACTAATAAAGTCAATCTTCTCTTTGTCAGTTATATTATTACCTAATAACTCCATTTATTGTTCACAGTTCAAGTTCTAATTGGTCTCTTATTTGTCTTTGCTTGTGAATATTCCAATAGGGACCTTCCAATGATTCTTTAAATTGTTCGTGGGTAGTTAAATTATCTCGAACAATAGTACACCATCGTGCAGCAGAATCTTGGATATGTTTACTAATAAAGTCAATCTTCTCTTTGTCAGTTATATTATTACCTAATAACTCCATTTATTGTTCACAGTTCAAGTTCTAATTGGTATCTTATTTGTCTTTCCGTGTGAATATTCCAATACAGACCTTCCAATGATTCTTTAAATTGTTCGTAGGTAGGCAATTGTTCAAACGCAATTGAACTTTGCCTTTGCCACAGTACTGTGGTCTTACTAACGGTCACCATGTCGGTAAAAGTTAAGTCCTTCAAACACTGAAGATTGCCTCCAATGGCGAAGTTGAAACGTCTGTGCAAAACAACTCGAGACCACGACCTGAAAGCCCGAGAAATAGTTCTTATAATTAATTGTCCTACGACAGTTTTTTTTCCAACTTCTGCTCTCCATTTTTGTCGCTCCTGATCGGGCCCCCGCTAAGTTACCTTATTGGACGCTTTCAATAACGTTACCCAAAACACGTTTGGCTGTAAAACGTGTATCCTGAACTCCAAAGCAGCAAACACTTGATATCTTTGAAAGAAAAATATTACGAAGAATCCTGGGACCAACTGTAATGACGTACACGGGTGGAGAAAAGATATAACTTTGAAGAATTGTATCAAATGTATAAAGAACCACCGCTAACACAATACATAAAACTACAGCGTCTAAGGTGGGATGGTCATGTAGCCCCAGGATGGGGGAAGACAGAATACCACGAAAACTATTGGATACCAGAATCCACGGAAAAAGACCAGTGGGAAGACCGAAGAGGAGAAGGTGGGACGACGCGGTGGATGAGGATGCAAAAGAAATACTGAAAGTGGGTTCCTGGACGAGGATGGCTACCGACAGAAGAGAATGGGGGGGGGGAATTGAAGGAGGCCAGAGCCCAACAAGGGCTGTAGGAGAGAAAAGACGTTTACCTTCTTCGACTGTATCGTTTGGAAGATTGATACTCTCGGAGTTACCGTGCCGTGCATTTGACAAATGAATGTTACACAACCTCGTGTGTACTCGCAATATACTTTACATGTTTACAATGTGCAGCGCGTTCATCACTGCCTACAGCGTGTTGCGTGTCGTAACGTTGAACCGTCATGCGACAGACAGACGCAACTGTAAGCCAAGCCGCTGGCCAGGCCCGGATTTACGTGTTCTGCCGCCCCTAGGCACTATAGTTAGCGCCGCCCCCTCCCAACAAGTAACTTCTAATATAATTTACCTTATAATTTTCGTCAAGTGACTTCTAACGTAATTTGAGCTGGGTTACGCGTTTCAGGCCATATGACCCATCTTCAGACCTTCACTCCAAAAGAGCACGTTATATATTAAAATCCAGGGTAAAACAAACACACAATAAATAAACACTCAAAATACAATGAGTGATCAGATTATCAGCGTACTAGTAACCGACACGGTGCACCGCGTGTAGTATGTCAAGACTGTGTCGATGGGCACTATTATTTAGTTTTATCTTTAAGCGATCGCAGCGCGGTATCATACAGTGGGTTGGATCTGAATTTGAGTTTATCGTTGAGTATGTCGTCACATACATCGGGGTTATTATGACCTCTATATATCTCGAATTCTTCGAGTGCATCCATGTAACGGCCCTTACTACAATAATGTAGAGGTATAAGTTTAGCGTTGAAATTGGTATATGAATGATTGCTTGAAATTAGATGTCGTGTAAAATTAGATTTAATATTTTCTTGGGAAAAATCACCCCTGTTAAAGTGGCTGTGTGGTGTGTGTTCGCGGAATCGTTTGATGAAAGGTCTACCCGTTTGGCCGATATAAAAAAATTATGATTGCCAAATGATTGACAACATCCTTAAAAAACACAAAGCCCGTCGTTCCAGACAGACACAAGATAATAACAAATTCATCTCAACAACATACACCGAGTTGATGCCTAAGATCCTATCATCCACCTTAAGTAAAATAGGTTACACCGTTACCTTTAAAACAAACAACCGTCTACGGAACTTGGTTCGTCCAGTCGTTCAGACCAACGTTGAATCTAAAACCGGTGTCTATAAGCTTATATGCGATGATTTTGACCGTTTTTATATCGGCCAAACGGGTAGACCTTTCATCAAACGATTCCGCGAACACACACCACACAGCCACTTTAACAGGGGTGATTTTCCCTAGAAAATATTAAGTCTAATTTTACACGGCATATAATTTCAAGCAATCATTCATATACCAATTTCAACGCTAACCTTATACCTCTACATTATTGTAGTAAGGGCCGTTACATGGATGCACTCGAAGAATTCGAGATATATAGAGGTCATAATAACCCCGATGTATGTGACGACATACTCAACGATAAACTCAACTTCAGGCGCAATCCGCTGTATGATACCGCGCTGCGATCGCTTAAAGATAAAACTAAATAATAGTGCCCATCGACACAGTCTTGACATACTACACGCGGTGCACCGTGTCGGTTACTAGTGCGCTGATAATATGATCACTCATTGTATTTTGCGTCTTTATTTATTGTGTGTTTGTTTTACCCTGAATTTTAATATATAACGTGCTCTTTTGGAGTGAAGGTCTGAAGATGACCTGAAACGCGTAACCCCGCTCAAATTACGTTAGAAGTCACTTGACGGAAATCAAAAGGTAAATTATATTATTATCATACAGTGACTTGGACCGCATTAATTATGTTTAAGTAACTTCTATATATTTAATTCTCCTTGACTGCTGAAAAAAGTTGCTGAAAGTAGTCATTTCAACTATCTCTATTCCTAATATCTCATTTGATCTTAAATTTAAAAGGGAAATGTGATGGAATTGTGAAAAAGACTACATTTTTTTAACTTTTATTAATATTCATTTACGTGTACACTTTAGTAACACACAGATTAGTTTTACAACAAGTAATATACGTAGGCCTACTTTCTTTATATAGGTTTATTTATAGACCTACATGGTTTGGTTTTATTGTCAAACATAGTAAAATCGATGAAAGTAATGTAAATTGAATAAATAGAACAAATAATTTAAGAGTGATTGAATAAGATCCCAAATTACACAAATGGCTTGATTTTACGTTGGCTTTCGTCTTGCTTTGATCAGTGAAAATTCTTCAATAAAGTCTTCAAAGTTCATTTGTTCATTGTTTAAAAGTTCTACCTCGACATGCAGGATTGAGAGTGAGTTGAGTTTTTCCTCATCCATTGTGGATCTAACACATGATTTAATTCTTTTTAAAACAGAAAACGTACGTTCTGCCGAACAGTTAGAGATAGCTGTACACAAATATATACGAAGAGCTATTGCAATATTTGGAAATGTTGATTGAAGTTGCTCTTGTCGTATGAATAACATCATATGCAATGGGGTGTTCTTAATATCAACATTTTTTATTAGTCCAGCAAAATGGACACATTCATTAGCAAATGACTCTTCAAGATGTTTTTTGTACAAAGATCGAAGTTTATTAGCAACGTTCAATGACAGTTGCAGTTGGCGTGGTAGACAGTTCCTTAAAAACTACAAAATTTTCCGCTATTGAGTCATAGGCATTTTTCCTTCTGTGCAACTCAGATTTTAATCGGTCGAGCACTGTATAAAACGTGTCCACCTTGAACTTTTCTCTCCCATGAAGAATAACTTCAGGCTCATTGTTCTCATTAGTTGGTGTTTTATTTTCCTTTGTCGTTCGTTACATGACTCATAGTCCATCTCACAACGTTTCATTGCTCGCTTTTCATATTCATCAAACATTTCCCGCAGGGAAGCAATAAATGTGATTAAAGACTCATACAGTATTACTACTTTTTCAAGTGAAGTATCACCTTTTTGGAGAGTTTGACTCACTTTCTCAAATCTGTCTAAAATGTCACACCACAGTTTCATCATCAATGTTGTTTCAAGTCTGTTCAAAGACTTCAATAATCCCGATGCTTCACTCCTTACTAACGGTTTCTCATTAGTATCATCTTTGTAATGCTCCAGAGCCAGTATCACACTTTCTAAATTCCCGCACAGGCTCTTACAGGCCTCTTCTCTAGCGCCCCAACGGGTATCAGACAAACTCTTGAGTGTTTTACTTTTAGGTTGACTAAAACTTAAGTAAAATTTCCCACCTCTTGATAGATGCAGTGAAAAAGTTATACACATTTTGAGTTAAGTTAAAAAATGCACATGCTTCCGGACAACAACTTGCAGCACAAGCGCCTACTAGATTAAGAGAGTGCGCTGAACAAGGTACGAAAAGTGCTTTCGGATTTTCACCCTTGATGCGCGCTTGCAAGCCACTATATACTCCTGACATGTTGCTGGCATTATCATACGATTGTCCTCTACAGTCAGCAATATCAGAGTTTTGACTCAAAACAGTCATCACAGCATTAACTAAATTCTCTGATTTATGCCCGGGATGAGGCAAAAATAAAAGAAAACGTTCAACGGGATTGCCATTTTGATCTACAAATCTTAAGGCTAGAGGTGGGCTAAACTGTTATTTTAAAATACTAGGTATGAAAATACCGTTCCAAAAAATAACAGGTACAAATACCTGTTATTATATACTATATATACATAACCTATATTATCCTTTGTAAGTAACTCGTTTTGAGTTTCCTGCAGGTCTCCTATGTAATATCTTCAAATAAATACACTGCAAGTAGGTTTATTTTCACTTTAGATAAACCTATTAATATATTAATAAACCTACTTGCTGTGTATTTATTTGAGGATATTATATAACTTATACTATATAATTTGTTATAAGAAATAAATTGAAACTGAAAGTATTAACAGTGTTACTTTACACTGTGACTTTATTAAACTATTACTGTTTAAATGAAAATAAGAAACGAGAGAATTTATAGGCCTATCTCCCTTTGGGAATACCAATTTAAGTTTTCACTAGTAGTAAACAAACTAACATTGGTTAGACAAATCAGTTGCGAAACTCGGGGCAATTAAATAATTTAGAGTAGGCCTACACGTAATACCACAAAAATAATGAGAAAAAACATCAGAAACGTATAATAAAAACATAACAGTAAGCCACAAGAGTGAATGAGAATAAACAAAATTTTACAAATAAAAATAAAAAACAAATTGTAATAAAATAAATATAAATACATAAATAAAAACTTATAAATAATAAGCAACAACAAAAGTAAATTAAATGCATTACAGATATTTAAGGAACAGGACTACATAAAGTGCATAAATGTCCATTACAACAATCTCATCATTTACGTGAGATGTGTAGTGAAGTTAAAATCACATTAATAAAAAGTATAATATAGCTTATCAACATCAGCCACTCTATAGGTTATAACTCAATATAATTAAATACAACTATTTCACTAACGACTCGGAACACAAAGTTTTTTGAGTAAAAACAAAGTTTTACCAACCGATTTTAGTTACAAGTTGGTGACTAGTATAATATATAATTTATTAGCATATAATCTGTATTATATATCTGCATATCACACGAGAATAAATGTAACAGCAGGATGAATTTTTTCCTTTATTAAAAACAGCTTCGTCTCTTTGCGCAGAATGAAGTATTCAGGACGAAAAAGTGGCTTCGTACTACTTTCTACTCGAAATACGCTTGATATAAAAATACTACTTGTTCCTAAAAAGCTAGGTGTTCCTAAAATACTACTGTTCCTCTGATACGCTTAGTATTTGTAATACGCGTTGTTCCTTGCGTATCGGTGATGCCCCTAGTATTTAAAATACCTAGTATTTGAAATACTTGTTGTTCCTTGCGTACCAGCGATATTTTTGTACGCCTAGTATTTGGCCTTGGCGTATTCGTTTACTTGTTACTTGCGTACTTTTGTGTGTGTGTGTGTGTGTGTGTGTGTGTGTGTGTGTGTGTGTGTGTGTGTAGGAGTGTAGGGGCGTGTCTCGACTCGGAACAGCGTCGCCGCGAATAACAGGTATTTCAACTTTTCAGTCACTGTTACATCCGTTCCAAAAAAATATCGTTCCAAAATACCTGTTACAGGTATATCGGCCCACCTCTACTTAAGACAAAGGATAATTGATCAGTGTGACTTACATCGGGTGTTGAGTCTACTATTATGGAGTAGTACTTAGCTCGTTTTACATCGTCAATTATGATTTTTCTTACTTTACAAGCAAGCAATTCGATCACCTCATCACATATAACTGAAGAAAGGTAGGAGGTTCGTCCTGAGCCTGGATTACCGAATCTCTGAATGTGATCAGCTAGAAATGGATCTAATTGAGATATTAGTCCTAAAGAGTCGTACATTCACCGTTGTGCAGAGAACCAAATATTTCATCATCTCCTCGAAAGGGACGTCCTCGACTTGCCAACTTTTTTACAACAGCAAATACTCTTTTCAGTACATTTCTCCAGTACTTTCTTTCGCTATCCACATACGATTCATAGTGCTTTTATAGAGTTCCTAGGCCTTTTCTCAGGGTTAACAATGTCAGTTCAGAATTCATATGTTCTTGAGAATTTTCATGAGCAGTTAATATTCTCCCAATATTTTTCCAGTCCGATACCCCTTCAGTGGCTAACTTAGAAGCTGTGTTTGATTTTCCAAATAACCTACACGAAGCACAAAATACTGAGCTTGTACTTTTTGAGTAAACTAAATAGTCTCTTGAAGTCGATTCCTCATTTAATAATTTTCGGTTAAAGATTCTTTTATGTAAATATCTGGTCTTGCTGCCAAAAACTCTTGGAATTTTGAAAGTCACATTCCTTGTTCTGATTAATACCTTTGCGTAAAAATATTTCAATTGTCGTAACATCAACTGTCCACTCAATAGGATCATCACTAACAGTGTCATTAGTATTTAAGATATCTGAACATTTATTGGTTACTTCACATTTAACGTCAGTTTTATTAGCTTCGTTCGATTCAAAATCCACACTTTTACGCTCACTGTTTAAGTGTTCATTGTTTTCAGAATGAAAACCACTATTATCTACATTACATTTTTGAAAATTTTCAAACCAGATGCAATATCATACTGTTGACACGAGTCTCCTTCCACATTATTTAGTTTGTTTACAGGTTTGAAAAAACTGTCTTTTTTAATAGTTTTTAAAAGCTGCTCTTTTTCACGTTTTTCGTTTGCAAGTTTTCGATACAACAATCCACTAACCTTTATCCTTTTCTCACTCATTCTTTGTAAAAAATAATAATTCTTGGTCTATTAGACTATAATATACTATTAGTCTAATTCTTGCACTTACTACTTGTTCCAGTGTTCCAGACAAGTCAGAAAATAACATAAAATAATACATGAAAACAAATGCAAATGATCACTGCTACTGTTGCTAAGATCGGTGCAAGATTGAAGCGGGGGGGGAGGGTGCATTTTGCGACCTGTGCCTGTGACTCACTCACTGATGATGACAAGTGACGAGCGGCGTGTGCTCCACGGTCGTATATACAGAATGATGTAATAGGCATTTTGCAATATCCACTTATTTTACCATGTACTGCTTATTCAACTAAGAGTTGTTTAGTCTCAAGCTGACCGAATCTCACTACATGACTGCACCTGAATAAACAGATACTGTAATGTCTAGCGTACACCAGGTCATAATAATGTCAAGTTGCTGTGATACACATGAAAATAAAAGTATTACACCAGGTGGCTGAAATAATCTGTGTTGGGTATGAAGATTGTTGTGAGCTGTTGTTACTTCTACACCTCTGAGGTCTTACAGTTCGAGCTCTGGCGAATCGAAAACATCCAGCCAACACTGTTCAAAACATTAAATTCGTGGAACTCCATATCTAGAATGCGGGCGCTCTCGCAATAGACAGAGCCAATCCATTTCGAGTTTTTTTTGTTTTTTCAGTGTAAGCACGTAAAGCGCGCAGTTGACTGAGCGAGTTCGTAGGCGTATATTGTGTAGCGTTCTGTGTGAATAGAAATATGAGTTCAAGTTCGGATTCTGAATATGTTTTTCAGAAACAATTACTTCATCTCCCAGCCAGACTCGCTGGCTTGCCTTACATATGGTTGCATCTAGACTTCTAGAACGATACGATGCCCTAAGACTTTTTTTATATTGATGCCACGGGTAATGATAGACTTTTGGCAAGCAACACAATTTTGCAGAAATTAAATGATGGTGAAACCAAATTTGATAGGTGAAACCACCGCTATTGATAGCCCCAGTATCAATACCGTGTTATTCAATGATATAATTAAAGGTTATTTCAAAAACATTTTCTTTAATTTGCCCATAATGCAAGTGCCCAATACAAATACTGTAATAAAAAACCGAAAACATGAAATTTTAACAAATAATTTTTGACCTCGTGCCGCCCCCCTGAGCCTGCCGCCCCTAGGCACGTGCCTAGTGGGAAATCCGGGCCTGCCGCTGGCGACTGGCAATTGTCACCCCGCGTGCAGTTTTATAGCCGCGACGATAATCTAGTGTGTTGTTGTTGGGCTGCATCGTTATACATGCATTATTCATGGTCCGAGCGTTCGTTATCCACGGATTACATTTTACAACTCTGCCGTTAAGCCTCTCTCTCTCTCTCTCTCTCTCTCTCTCTTTGCGAACTGTTTTCGGCAACTGTTGACAGTTACTGGAATGTATTTTGCTATGCATATATCCTCGCATTACAAATATTTACACTAGACGCTGAGCGGCTGGTTTGCCGTCGTCTTGTGAGAAGAAAGTGACCCATATTATAAGTCTAAGTTCGTTTAATTCTGTGAATCTGTGTTCCAGTTCGGTTTATTAGGCCTATATGAAACAAGGAAAGATGAAAATAATCTTCAGATGACAGTTACTACCTTGTTCTCAGCTTCTATCAAAGAGACGGACGACAATTTCTTCCTCATTACATGGCTTGGGCTGTGTTCCCGTTCCGACTTCACAGAGTCTCTGACCATTTTTTCCAGGGTATTTCACGTTCTCTCGTTCCCACTGACCTGTATTCAAACGTTTGTTTAGGAATACGCGTGTCTACCATGCGTTCCACATGGGACTTCCAACTTTGCCTGTATTCCTTTATTCTATCCAGAACCGACTGTAACTTCAGGTCCTTCCTTATGTTGTCGTTTCGTAGACGATCTCTCAAATTGCATCCCTCAAGTGCTCTTAAAAATTTCATTTCCGAGGCCTGTATTTTTGAAATATCTTTTTGCAGGAGAGTCCATGTTTCATATCCATACATTAAAGTCGGCACAGCCACGACCTTATAGAACTTAATAGCTGTGTCTCCCTCTGTGTTTTATTCTTCAGTAGTCGTCTTATTGTTCCACAGGTATAACTAAAAGCATTTAACTTTCTCTCGATAACGTTGTCCTTCCTATATGAGATATTACATCCCTAATAATTAAAATGTGGTACCTGCTCCAAAACACTATTATCACTTATAATTTTTGCTCTTACAGTGTTCTTCCCTAGGAAGGCCATTACTTTTGTCTTAGTATTTGAGATCTTCAAGTTGTATTTCTGGCAGATTGTATGTATCTTTTTTAAGTTTGGGGCCAATTACGATGTACTCAATCAGTCTCAATCGTATTAGAAGAAAGTAACTAAATACTTATTAACTGTTTAAAAGGAATCAAAATATTTAGACAATTTTCAACAAAAAAATAAGTTTTTGAAGTGGTAACTTATAAAAATTAATTTGTTTTGGTTCAGAAGATTAAAAGTGTATTCCCAGAATATTTTGCCCAAGATATTGTGCACAAAAACTTCAAGATTTTGCTTTAACAGTTGTTTTTTAAAAGGTAGTCGATCTACGTAAAGTCGATTAATTTTTTCTTTTGATCGCCGGGTTACCCGTCGTACGTGCGTGCATTTCAACAGCACAGGTATATGTACGATCTGTAGTTAACTGCTAATTCCTAACGGTTAACTAGAGAGATTTTACTAAGCAAGGATGTAACTCACTTGTGTATCATAGTCTTGCGAGGGGAGAGTGACAGGTAATTCCCTAGGAAGCAATTAAATCCATGTCACGTGGCGCAGCGAGCTCATGGTAAAATGCAGCTCGTTAATTCAATGAGGGATTTTTAGTTCTACCGTTTCAAATAAAATATTAGAGATTAATTTTAATTTGTACGTATTGTTTTAGTTGTCTATTTTAATTGATAAGTATAGTTTGTCTGTGAAATATGTTGAAACATTGAAGGTTTCTAGCACGTAGCGTTTTAAATTTAATTTAGATTATTTACTGTATGTTAATTTGTAATTGTTGTACCAGTTAATTGTTTCTCGCATTGTTACTAACAAACATTTTTGTTTGATTGTTGGCAGTAATTATTTGGTTGCTATGTAAGCGAAGAAGAAGAATGCTGAACTGCGATTGGCCGCCAGTTTACAATTGTACCAAAACAACCGGCAGCGAAATTGAAAGCAGTTGTGATTTTAGTAGTAACGGCACTCGCTAACAATACACGTTCGTTTACATGAAAGTGACTTCTCCCATCGAATCCGCGAACGCTGGTTTGAATTAAATTGTTCGTATATCTTACGCGTCTATCGTGCTCATTAAATTCTTATATACAAATTAACTGTGCGTATCTGTTAAATAATATAAAAAGAAATATTATATTTAACGGTTAAATTTTACGTTTCCAGTAAAACGAAAAAGTGGACGAATAAAATAAAAGTGAAAGTGTTGTTTATTTTTCAGTAATTTTAGGAAAATATGTTTTCCGCGTGAATTAATTTCCGAACGTTTGTTATCGTTATCAGTTGATAATTTTTTGTTGTATCATATATAAATAAATAAACGTAAATAAAATGGAATCGAGACCGAATTCGGTATCTCCGCTAGTGGAATCGCCGACAGCTCCGGAAATCGACAAAACGCCGGAAGAGACGAGCACAACTCTAGTGGACGACCTGCCACCGCCCCCTCCGACAGCCGTCAGCATCCCCCTCAGTGAACAGCCGTCGTCGCCCTCGGCCAACTCGCTGAAAGAGACGCCCAAAAAGTAAGCTATCAACGTTTGTTTTCTCAGCTACCACTTCCAGTACTGCTTATTAAAAAATATGTTTCCTTGTTAATGGTGGTGATTTGCCAAGTACAGAAGGGCCGTAAGTCGCTTGACACTATAAGTACCGTATATTCTAATTTTAGTAGTGATAGTGGATTAGTAAAAAACGAAGAAAGTTTCGTCAAGTTCGGTTATTAATTGATAGAATTTTAAATCGTTTGTTGACCTTTTGATGAAAATGTAATGTCATCATCAGAATTTGTATATGAGCGTTAAATCAAATGTACATTAATATCAAAAATGTTACACATTGCAAAAGTGCTATTGTGTGCGTATGTTACATAAAATAATAACTACTACATATACTTTCTTATGTAATAAGAATAATCTTAACATTCCGTAAATATAATAATATGTTTTAGTTGAGCCGTATTGGAGCCCTGACGAACCTTATTAACCGTATTAATAAATACGGTTACCGAACCTTAAAATAAGTGAATGTTTCGTCATTTAAAAGGTTATTAAAAAGTCTACGTATCTGGCAAGCGACTTATGACCGACTCTGTAGGCTACATTATACGAGTTTGTTATGTAATTTCAACCTGTTTATGATAGTTATGTTGTTATGTTAATTTCAGCCTGTTTGTTGTTTATGCTTAGAATCTGTTTACGTTATTTCCAGGAAGAATAACTCTTTGAAGTTGATTTGGTAAACGATGAATGGTTACTGTGACAACAATAGCCCTCGATTACACTATACAGAAATGAAATCTGATTATTCCGTTATTTAAGGCTTCAGTACTAAAACACACTGAAACCTTTTCAGTAATTTCTGCGATGTGCTAAAACAAAAGAAAGTTGTTCTAATTCAGTTTTAGCTGGTTACAAAATCGAACATGTATGATATAAAAGCAAAACGTGTGTTCCATTTTTCGTGCAAGTTTTGGTGATACATTTAATAGGAATTTACCGACAAATTCTGTAAAAATGGACGACTTTTGTGCCGACTGTATACTGATCCAAACAAACCGACCGATAAGTTGATTAAACTTATCGGACAACGTAATTTCATTAAAGTCCCATTATTTCAAACAAACAAAAATATTGAGTTAATGAAACATTAATTTTTTGTATCAATTTTACTTTTCATAAATATCAATTTTCAATCTACTGTAGCTTATATAGCATAGGCCTACAACGGAGAATTCATTTAATGTTTTCTTCCTCAAATCGTTTCTGAAGACTGTGTAATTTTTAAGTTGCTTCACTTACAACAGTCGCGTCTACGACTGTCTGTAATGGTTGCTAAGCAAACATCAGAAGACAGGGATGATTGCTGGATGTCTAGAATTGTTTTTCTGTGCAATATGAATCGTTATAAACGCGTTAATAGGAGATCGTACAGATAATTGGTTGACTCATATTGTTGCCAAATGTTTATTAAAGAAATATTTTTATAATAATTACAATCGTCTGTCATTACTCAGATTTCGGGACTGAATTGTTGCGGAACCATTGTCTAAATAGGCTAAATAGTTGTAGCTCATTCCGTCCCGTGTTGTTGTATTCAACCTATAAGCCGGCTACGGACTAACCATCCCCGCTGGACGTCATGTCGGGCAGCAAGTCAAAAGCGACAGTGCGTAGCTTTGACATCCATCCACGCGTCGTGTATTTTTTTGAAGGATGTGCACGACGAAAAATGAGTCCATCAGCTCAAGCCGCACGACGTGCAGATGGATCGTGTGTAGTGTTGACGGATGTCAAGGAATCGTGCATCGTGCATGTTTGATCATGCGTACGCTTGGTGTCTAACAAATCGTCATTTTCGACCAAGTACAGTACATGTTTTTGGAGCACATTCGTTTAATAAATGTTTACTGTTTAATTTTACGTTACATTCATTCTTTAATTTATATTTAGTAAGTAACGATTCAGATAAAATTTCAGTGTAATATTTAGTTTAGTTTATTTTTCGTTTACATAATACATTTAAATATCATTAGCAGTTATTATTTTAATATTGTTATTATTAATTTGTTTTAATTACAATTCATAATAGATCGTGATATAACATCAAAATTTATGGAAAAATATAAATTAAATAGATGTCTGTTGGACGTATCCTCGGCAGATTACATGAATTTTTATGACAGCGTTGCAAGATATGATGTCTGTGCTAGGAGGATTTTCAAGAAATTTAATTATCAGAACAATTTTTTAATTTTAATACAGAAAAAATCAATAAAATGATTTTTACAAAACACAACGAGAACTAAAGAACGTCTGGCACGCTGGACGAGTTGCACAACAGTGTGGTGCGCACATCCATCACAGACGTCGGGCATGCTGGACAGCGGCGATGGATAGTGCGTGACCCGGCTATAGACTAGAAATAATAACGTACAGTAATATTAAACAGACATGAATCAGCGCGCAGGTTGTAGTGGGGGAGAAGACGGCAGCAGTGAAAGGCACGATAGAGGAAAATGTCTACTAACGCAGTTGAAAATATTAGTCTACTCTCTGAATTGTTAATGAGACGCGAATGTGACAAGAGTACTCTATTTTGACACGGTTTGCCTTTTTATACCTAATGTGCCGAAGTTACGATAATTAAAGATGAAAGATAATAGTTAAATTTACGTTTTTCCCTGTAAAAGTAGTAAAATTTGAAAACTGATATCGCTTATAATGACAGCTGAAATAAAAAGCAGTTGCACTGCTTTGTCGATTCACAATTATTTTCGTTTTATTATATTTATAACTTTATTTATTTAGTTTTCTATTGTCTATGATTCTTATAGTGTTTTCAGTTGTTTATTTTTAATTTTTAACGTTTTTATGTATTTATTGTTTTTTACATTTCATTAGCTACATTTTTAATTATATTACTAAATACTTTACCAAACTAAATTTTACAGCCCTACCAATATACGCGCGCGCGCACACACACACAGATAGGTCTATATGTAACTTAATTTTTACTAACTTGCCTAACTTTTTACTAACCAATTACCGGTATTCTTATAATTTGAAAATTCTTTTGTTATTCTTTTAATTGTTTTTAAGGTTTTTACCTTAAATTTGGTTACCTACAAAATTTGGTTGTAGGTAAGTTTTGATTTTGATTACGACAGTAAACGTGGACATTTTGTGAGACGAAACAAGCGTCAGACACAACAGAAAGAGACAATGTAGGCCTAATAAAGATTTCCATTATTTTGTAACCAGTGACTTGGCGTGTTGTGTCTGTTGCAATGTTTCTCGGAAAGTCGAGGCTAGACATCAACAATCGTATATTTTGGAATATGTAGACTTTGTGTACTTGTTACGATTCACGAAAAACGTAGAAATATACCGTATGATCCACATTGCTCTGGCATCTTAATTTGTTTAAATAAGTAACATTAATAACAGCCTCGTACGTGAAATGATTTTGTGTGTGTGCGTGTGTGTGTTTAAAAAACAAGCAGATGTAAACTATCCGTAAAGTACCGGAGAGACAATATTAATGCAACAATTAGACTGAAACTATTTAAGTACCATAGAGCACATTTATTTTCATGCAATTACAATAATTATTTAGGTCAGTTCTTCACCCTACTAATATTTCCGTCACTGTTATCACCGTTAGCCTATTATCACTATCACTCAAATTGCTTTCACTGCTGCTATCTCGTCTTACATTACTTTCTAAACGATCTGTTACAGTATCCCTTATTTGATCGATCTCATGTAGTCATTTTCAATTTTCATGACGTCACGTCTTGATCTCTAGTCTGCAGGAGAAATACAATAAAATTCCTTCGACACTGTCCACAGAAAATGCACGTTTTTTCTTTCAACACGCTTCTTCACGGTTGCCCAAGTCAGTTCCATAGGATTAAAATCCGGCTGATAGTGTACAAGTTGTAAAACAGAATGTACATGGTTTGCCAAAATAGCATCTATTTTAAAAGTTTTGTAAGTTGGTTTGTTTTGTTTAATTAGTGCATACAGCTCAGGCTTTAACATAGATGGACTACAAGGAATGTAATGGTTTTTTAACCAGTTCATCATGACGGCATTTTTTTGTTAATGATGTCGGAGGTGGATTTATTTGTACATTGTGGTAGGAGGCATTATCTATTACTATTACGCTGTTCTTAATAAAATGAAATGAAACTAAACGCTTCACATTTGATGAATACTGATGTTTTTTGAAAAGTACTCACACAATAACCTCCACAGCGTCTCAGAAAACTAAGCTATGTTTCTCTGTTATGCGCATTACATAACCTGCGCCGTTAGGACGAAAACGGTTGATTCATGTCGAGTGAACTTTACTTTTTTGTAGGTTAAAGATAAGAAACTTAAAAGTTTTGTTGGAAATGTTTAAAATAGAATGTTATCCATAGTGAGAGTACCTACAACAAATGCACGTACAGTCTCTTTAGTTTAAACACTGTTGGCGGCAAAACACGAAGTCGTTTTAGCAAAACACTAAAACTGTGTACACAAAAATAATACTATAATACTCGCTGTTTTTTTACAATACACAACAAACAATACACAACCCAAAGTACAGCACTCGCTTTTTGTTTAAGTTTTTTTTGTATAAACAACTTTGACTTTTTTTTATAATCACTACATATTATTATTGCGTATCAGTGGCGGCCCGTGCTTCGATTTCACGGTTGTACAACCACCAATAATTCCCGAATTGTATTTTAAATTAGGAACTATAAATAAAACAACTAATAGTAGTGTTTTGAAGCGTCATCGTAATTAATTGATTTGACGATTGAAAAGCGCAGAGGAATTTTAAAAACCGTACACGCTCTTGCTGCGGTGTATGCACCAACTGTGATGCGCTTTGTATATGGGGAAATACACTGGAATTGTGCTCTGACTGGCTAGACTCGGGTGTTCCTATTACAGCGGTATAGGCTCGCTTGGTGTGATTAGGGACTGCAAACCCCGCTTGTACGTCATGGCGCCACCAGTCTGTTTGTTGGTAAATAACACGTGGTGCGCCAGGTTGGAATTTGTAAGTTCTTTATTAATATCAATCCAATTCATCGTCAAATGTAAATAATAGTACATATAAAGGATTAAGGTGCCAGAGTGCAAGATATTTATTATATTTAGCTGGTAGGACGCAATGAATTCTGTGGAAAAACTTAACGAAAGCGGCGTTCAGTTTACGTTCTATTGAGGAAAAAATTGAAATTAAGAGAGTAGGTAGGCCTACACAAGACCTTTCAAATTTTAATAAAAGTGTAAGATCAGGTAACAGAATATTTACTCATAAATTTAAAAAACATTCATACAATAAATATTCGTGGTTACGTGGGTGTAACACTAAAATTGCAGTATTTTGATTTCCTTGTGTATTGTTTGGAGGGGAGGAGACTTGGACATTTTCTGTTCAGAGAGTAAAAATTTTTATTCCATCCAAACCATCTGCAACCCCCAAATTTGTTAAACACCAGCCGCCACTGTTACATATATTATAATTACGCTGCGTTTTTATGACAATTCGCAGTAACTAATCCCTGTGTTTAATTCTTACATTTAGCACTAGTAAATTATTCATGGCTCCACGAGCCACCAATTCAACGTTCTAAGACATAGATGTCTACTTAAGTCATTGTTATTATATATTTTTTACACATGAAATTTATAAAGTATCCAATTAAAACATATACATGCATCGCGTGCGATTAAACAAATACACCACATCGTGCTTGAAATCTGCATTAAAACAATTTCAAATGTTGTGTTAATCGGTTGTAGGCTATAAGAAACACGATTTTGGTTTCATGGCACGTGGCATATTTTGTAAAATGCATAGTTCTGTGAGTAATTATCCAAACAAATTATAAAATAATTAAAACTTTTTAAACGTATTTTGATTGTAATTTTTTTTCTTGCCTGTACTATCAATAATGTGAACTCTTTGGAATCGGTGTGTATTTCTTTTTTGGGAACTATTAACATGTTACAAACATAAATCACATCACATATTTAAATTTAACCTCATGAGAACCCTATTCTGTAAGAATTTAATGAAAAATAAATAGTAAATCTTTTTGAAACAATAACCAACGAACGTTCCTTTCTTAAAATCCATTTAATACATATATAACATTATTTTCCATAAGTGTAATGTTGCGAATGACTAGCAGGCTGTAGTAAACGTTTTCTGTAACAGCAGCTATTATTTTAGGAATCCTTTTATATGTTAGTAACAGAATATTAACACATTATATAATGCAGTGGGAGATTTATATTCAAACAGTAATTGTATTAAACGGATTTTATAATACGGAATATATAACACAGGAAATCGTAAACCATATTTGTTAAGCTAGCTTATTGCAACCATTTTGTATACCCGTGTTTGCTCACATACTTGATACTTTGATGTGTGCTCGCGCCAAATTTTGAGATGATTCGAAAGCGTCATAGTATCGATGCGTTACGGTGTGAAGAAGTAGTAGTAGTAGTAGAAGAAGAAGAAGAAGAAGAAATGCACCAATGGTGAAATATTGGATTGCTCAACTGCGTATGAAAATACCTAATATTTTCTTGCGTAAGGTTAAGAAAAATAGTTTTGGCTGGTAATATATTTTCGCTATATCCAATAAGAAAACATAATTATTGGATTATTAATGAAAACTTACCAACTAATTGTAACGGTCTCAACTGAAAAATATTTATAACTTTTTAACGCATTAACGTTGGAACACTGATTTGAAATAAGTGAAAGTAATTTTAAAACGTCTGTTTGTTAGCCGGTAATACATTTTATGTTTACATTATGCAATAGTGACATGTAAATGCGGTTATTTACTTTATCTATAAATAAAGTTAATGTTTATTTTACAGAACGCAAACAATACTTAAAGTAAGGCGATGATAAAAAAATGATGTCACACACACACACACACACACACACACACACACACACACACACACACACATTAATAGAACTCATTTTAATTGTACAATCCACAAAGAACACAAAACTCAAACTAAGGGGCCATGGTCAAGGACTATCCGTAACTACTTTACTGGACTCGCATTGTGTAACTAACCGTTTCTTACCACAATTCATCGGGTGCAACGCATTCACTTACAGACTAGGCAATTCTAATCGAAATTACGTTTCGTAATAAGCGTAAAAGACGTAACTTTCGAAAACCAAAATTGTTTATACATAAAAAAAGCTTAAAGCAAAAAGCTAGTGCTTTACTTTGAGTTGTGTATTGTTTGTTGTGGATTGTAAAATAAATGCGAGTATTATAGTATTATTTTTTGTACACAGTGTTTTAGCGTTAACCAGACGACTCGTGTTCTGCCGCCAACAAGGCCGGTTTGTCTTGTAATGTTGCTTAAAACGTATCGCATAACTATGTAATGACAATAAAATACTACTAAGAACTTTTTTCAGTGAAGGGTTTGTGAGGGTCGGTCAAAAATATAACACAAGTTTTAACTTATTTGTGTCGACGTTTCGACAATGTTTATTGGCATCATCAGGACCTGTGTATGAATACAAAAGAAATGTCAAACACAACAGAACAATTATTTGGGTGAACGTGTTCGTGTATGTGAGTTAAAAATAATTCACAGTAAACATGTTAAAAATAACTTTTAATAATTACATAGTTGAACATCCGTTAACCTGTCTTTAGTTATAATATATTTTACTATGCTACATGTTGACAGGTATATGTATAAACGTTTTCTGTACCAATTTAATACCTAATTGTTGATTATTGCTTTCATAATTAATTTAAAATATCATTACATATAGCAATTTAAATTGTAATAGTGTATAAATTAAGTTCTGCGATATTATAATTTTCTTGTTGTCTTAAAGAAAACATTTGAAGATGTAAACAAACTATCTCAACTCTTTCTCATATACAATGATACATTCATACGCACGCACACGCGTGTACGCACACACACTCACATAAACGAACACATTCACCCAAATAATTGTTCTGTTGTGTTTGACATTTCTTTTGTATTCATACGCAGGTCCTGATGATGATAATAAACATTGTCGAAACGTCGACACAAATGAGTTAAAATTTGTGTTATATTTTTGACCGATCCTCGCAAACCCTTCACTGAAAAATTCATTGATTGACGGTCACTACGAATTTAAGGACTGTTAAGAACAAAAACAATTTTTGCCTGATGCTTACGCTGCCGAAGTCAGTGTTATTAAAATATTGTCTGCCGCGCTGTTTGACCGTGGTCCAAAGCTGTTGATTGCAGCAGACGTTTCAGCCGAGCCGTTGACGGCCATCTTCAGTGCTAAATTCGAGCTAAACACCAACACAGATGTTACGGTTAGTGACCACAGTCAAAGGCACGGTTGAAATGTCTGCTGCAATCAGCAGCATTGGACCACGGCCAATCAGCCCGGAAGACAATTATTTTAATAAATATTTTGTTAGGTTGAACATCTCACGTATACATTTTAAGTTATTATATTAAATGCAGATACGACGCACACGCGCGCACACACACACACACACACACACACACACACACACACACACACACATTCAAACACTTTCTGCTACAGTCCGTTTCTTGATGTAGGCCTATATAATATCTATTTTATAATGTATAACACAAAAAAAAAATTTTTCGAAAAGTTTTATTTTATAATCTGCAGTAAGGAATGTCGCTGAAAGCAATAACGAAGGGTGTATGTGTGGAAAACATATTTTGTAAGGGACAAAAGGGGAACGAGCAAGCACGCTGTAGTGACGGACAGGTCATAAATTTCGTAGGCAGCTGCGACGCGTACCCTGTTAATAGAGTTCACTGCTCCCGGTACGTAGAACACCAGTTTTTTGTGAAAACACATTGATTCCATAGAAAACTACATACAATGTGTACTGAGCCATTAAAGGAGAAAAGGCTTAACAATGGTCAAGCATACATGTGTACGCCAGCTGTCAGGAGAAAGCGACGAAGGGTGGATTGATTTGAAGGACTCCAGCGGTCGATGACAGGGTTTTGACCTTACTTGGAAACGAAAGCGCAGAGAGTACGTCTAAACTCAAGGATGGGGTGTTGCCTGACAACTAAAAGAAAAAACCAACTTTCAAAGAAGGGTAGGCGAGGCCCTTGAACAACAATAGATAATAACGGCAGAGCGACGAAGTTGAGAAACAATGCAAATGGAAGAGAAACTCAGAGTTGTCACTGAAGACTTTAGAAAAAAAACGACAGATATAATTTATTGCTGCGTTGTCTGGAAATGACAACGACCTCAAAATACGAAGCAAGGGAAGAATCTGGTGGGGAACCAGAAGCCCTATCAGAGAACGCCTTTGAAAAGATGGGTGGTATTTGGACTTGGAGGGAAAAATATGAAACCAATAAGGACACGGCGTCGTTGGAATCAGAAGTCTGGTGGGAGATTTGGTAAGGAAAATATAGGAAGGAGACAGGAACGCGCTCAGGGAGTTCTAACTAAATTTCGGACGCGAGAAGAGTGAAGTCCGTGACGGAAGAAATTAGCATTTTATCGAACTTAGAATAATTCGATACACAATGTGAGAAGGTAGTTTTCGAACTTATAACCAAAATTAATACAGTCATTACAAGCAAACGAACTATGAAGTAGAGTCACACTATTAGCCTACCAGTGAACATTAACTGAAACAAATAGTAACCAGACAATAATGTAATTTCAGTGTATACGAACACTTTACAACAATAACTTTTAAGAACGATTAACAACACAAATTAGAGTCATGAACACTTAATAACCAGACATACCGCAACAAAGGTGCGTAATAATAATTCAGATTTGAAATAATTTACGATGTCGGTGTACAACAGAGAATGCTAACTATTATTCATAAATTATAATCCGAATGCGTGGAGTTGGTGAGTGAAGTGTCTGTGAGTGACATCGTGGAATTCATCCAGTGCCATCTATCATCTGGAGGAGTTATCTGCACGATTCTAGAACGATCGACATGAGAGAATCGTCACCGCAACCACCGAGTGATTGGATATTCGAATACCAAGTATAGTAAAACATGTCTTAATTAATTTAGATCCACTGTCTGTCATCTCAAAGAATCCACACACAATAAAATTCAATAAAGTAATCGTAAAGGAATTAAGGAAATCGATTCTAAAGTTTGTGTAGAAGTAAAATTATCATTGTTTATCAGTTTGGAGTAATGTTTATTTCCAAGTTCTAAATGAATCCGTAATTACAAAATATAGTAACAACTTAAGAGATATTCATATTAAGAATTTATAAGATGAAGCTAAACATTATAATTTACTTAAGTACTAAACGCAATTGATGAATGATCATTAATATGCAACCATTAGATTGAGTTTGGATAACTAATTTTATTAATGTATTATTTTGATATTTACAATTTAATGAGTATTCAATTTTATTAATGTATTATTGTTTGATATTTACGATTCAGCCATGAGTATTAAATTTTGGTAATGTGTTAATTTTATATATTTACAAGTACTAATGAGTACGTAGAATTTTGTGCTATCTTAATATTTACAAGTAATAGCAAACTAATGTGAATAAATTCAAGAGTTATCAGTAGAAATGAGCATTTATTATTTTAACCCTGAGATAAAGAGAATTAAACAGTAATTAATGTTAAATTTATTGTTAAATTGGCGTCCACACGCGGGACATTAAATAGATAATAACAAAAATTATTGTCAAAAATGACTTTACCACAAGATGTTTTCTCCCTATTTGGAACATGTTTTCCCAAATGTTCATTATGGCCCCTTTGTGTGGTATGTGTTTTATTAGTGTCATATTGGTTATGTCTGGGAATTCATGTCCAGTGTTTATTGCATGTGTGGCCAAATTAGATTTATATATTTCTGTTTTTTTTTTTATGCATTTAGGTATTCAAAATAACCTTTTTTCAGCTGTTATTTTGTTTGTCCTATGTAACATTTATTGCAACATAATGTAAAGATAATGCAACAACCAATGGTATATACAAAATTGAATGCCAAGATTGCAATAAATGTTAATTGCATATATTCTGGTACGTGAATAAAGTACCAGAGGCCAACAGGAAACCACAACAACCACAACCAACACACAAGTACTTCACAAGACTCAAAATCAGGAAGGTTAAAGATGGGAACACAAGGCTTCCCGAAACATGTTCTAAATAAGGAGAAAACATCTTGAGGTAAAGTCATTATAAATATTAAAAATATTATATACATCAAGAAACAGATGTAGCAAAAAGTGTTTGAATATATATACTATATATTATATACTACGTACTACGTACTTGAAATATAGAAATTGTAGGCTCAGAAAATGGGAAAGTTCCCATATTTATTGTAGTCTAAAAATAACTGGTAATCGATTTCATTATTGGTAATCGATTTTATAATTATGTGAGATAATTTTTGAGAACTTAACGTTGATTGACTCGTAAACGAGAGTATTTCATTCTACACTTTACCGCATATGTACATACGCAAATACACGTGTATACACACACACACACACATACCGGTGCGGTGTATGTACACCGCATATGTACGTGTATGTATTTACGTATATCTGAGTAGGATTCGAACTCACGACGCCCTGCTGCTAAAGCAGTTACACTGACAATCACCTCATTCGTATTACTCTTTCCTTACATAGGGCTGTACGTCTGTTATAGCTGGTACAGATAGATTCTGTAACACGTACGTATTTCATTTTGTTTTTTTTTGTCATCTCATATAAAAGTATCTCATAGTGAAAGTGTAATCGTTCTTAATATCAGATTGTTAGATTGTTAGTAATTTTATGCGGCGAATGTAAATTTTAATGACGTCATCGAGCAGCGAATTTTCAGCGGTAATCAAACGGGGTCGCGGAATCGACGCAATATAGCGGCCCGTTATTAAAACGTTCATTTGTCTACTTCGTCTGCCCGTGATGTCAACCGTCACATCGACCGACTAACCGACGGACGGTCGGTTAATATTGATACGCAATTCTGGTCGAACGTAATCCGTTTGTTTTTACAGGTTTTCTTCTTTTCATGAAAAATAATTTATCGTATTTACTTACTTAGGTCGTCTTTATTTGGAACGAACCAGTGTTCGGATAAAAAAACTCTGTAATATAGCAAACGAATAAATCTGTAAACATATATTTTTATGCTCCGCCTGTGCAGGGAGAAATGTTTTTTGATAACTTCTGATGATGAAAGGTTTATTTTAGTTTTATTTAGTTGTTAACTAGACACAATTTTAGACATTTTTGTCGACGATTCGACAAAATATGGTATCATCATCAGACTCTATGTACGGGCAGTACAAATAATGCGCACAAAATAACTCTCGATTTTCATGGAATATTATAATTATTATTGATATTAAAATAATGATAAATGTATGATAGTTCCACGAAGTATACACACATTTCATTTAGAATAGATAACGGACACAATTCGGGGAAGAATAACTACTTTCTACGGTCACACGACACAAATGAGCTCCGGTTGAGCAACCGTATCTCTGCCTATAAGAGGTACACCTAGGGAGGTCTAGTCCACCGTGGCCGAAAGGATCTGCAAGAAATGGGGTTCAGACATGAGGAAATCCAGGAACGTGATACTCTCACGAAGAAACTTGGAGGACACCAAGTTTCCAGGAAAGCCCACCGAAAGGAAAAAAATAAAGGAAACGCGGCGAAAATGAATCCAGGAATTCAGAGCAAGAATTAAAGTTCAAGGAAGAAAACAGCGGTCAGTGACTGGCGGAAACGGAAACAAAATGTGTAATAGTTATTACTACTCTTTCAGTAACACATACACACATGTTTACGCAAAAGCAGTCATGATATGCGTGTTATTTTTATATCGTCTGTGTACAAGATCTGATTATGACAATAATCGAATTGTCATATCGAAATGTTTTAAATATTGTCTGTTTAGTGATTGAACCTTACAGAACGTTCCAATATCATCTTAAACTAGGATTAAACCCAAAATAGTTTGTTCCGGTCCAAAACAGACTAGATCTGGTCACTCCAACGCTTTTTCGGACGTCCCATACCTCTCCCTCCATTGTTGTTTGGGGATGATTAATTACAAATCATTAATTTGGTTAAGGTATACCAACCGTTTTAGCCGATATTGGAGTTTACTCATAATATTCAGTTCCTGCCATATATCTGCATATATTCTGCGACCCTGAAAAGTAGGCCTATATCCTGCCAAGTGCCTTAGAAATCTCATTTCGGCCGCTTAAATACGACTGGCCTGTTAAGTCCAATTGTCATAAAGACCAGTGTCGGATTATCCATAACGCTAAGGTATGCTGCAGCAACAGGAACCAGGACCACAGCTGTCAGAGGGGGCACCCCATCCAGCTGAATTGACTAAGCGAAGCAAAGCTTACGATTATATTACGCAATTGTTAGGTTTTCTTACGGCCTATTAACCGTGAATAGTGTCGAGGAAAAGCTCTTATAAAACTTTACTCAAACGATTTGATTAACGATCTTCTAATAGAATTGAAACACTTTGTGCCACAAGTAAAATTGAAAGAAAGAGATTTTTTTCAAATCGTTCGAATGAAGATAATAGATTCCATGATACAACAGTTTGTCCGCTCAGAGTATTAAACTGAATTATTGATTGTATAATGATAGACGTATTTCTGAATATATACATTGCTTATTCACATTGCTTATTACATTGCTGCTTTTGACGATTTCAATAACTAATTGCGGATCTGAAAGATCATTTTCTGTATTAAAATGAATTAAATATATGTTGAGTACGACTACGGGAGATTTATCTTCGTTAGCAAGCTTGAATATTGAAAGCTAGATACTTGAATTGCTCGATTTAGAAGAAATTGTACAAGACTTCGTTAAGGCAAAATCAAGAAAGAAATGAAAGTTGGATCATTAGGATCAAAAGAAACTTAGGGCAAAAAAGTAAGAAACTTAGGATCGATTAGTATTTCCTAAGCTTAAGTAGGCCTACTATTATGCTCATTGTAATCACTATTTGGCTAAATATTTGTTGTAATTTGAGAGTTTAATAAAATAATTGTTAACTTTTGAAACTGTGTATGACATTTGTCAGTGTAAATAATGGATAAAAGGTTGAATTTTGAATCGGGGGGGGGGACAACTCTGATGACAGCATAGGGGACCATGCACTTCTAATCCGCCGCTGATAAAGAAGTGTGGGGGGAGGGGCATTACCTTGTAGAACTTGAGGTGTGTTTCTTTACTCGTTGAGTTCTCCTGATGGCTCCGCATACGCGATTCAACTTATGTACCGTACCTTATTCACCACGCCATTGTTTGTATGCAAAACACACTACGTATAACCAAGATAACCAAGATATTGAAAATTGTTGACCTGCTCCAGAACAATGACCTGCTACAACAATTTTTGCTCGTATGCGATCAGCTCCATGAAAGCCATCGCCTTGGTCTTCAATGTGTAGTAGATTTGTAATCTGAAACCCTTGTACCCTTGTAATCTGATCCATGAGTTCAACAAGATAGCTAGGTCATCAGAAAACAGCGTGTCAAAATATGCTAGTAACATACGAGATATACTAGTAACACATAAAGGGAACACGATCATTACAGTCACTACTAAACTGAGGATAACTTATACTTACAAGCGACTTACAGGCTACTATGTATTTACAAATATTGTTGTATTCTAGAGAACCCCAAAAACCATATTCAAAGTAATATTATGAATATTGTATAATATATTAACTTTTATTGTGATTGGTATTCTTAAAACTATTTGTCACTAGAATAACACAGAGGTTAGAATAATACGTAGGTTATTTAAATTATTATCCGGGGTGTAAGGGGCCGTGCAATAATCACGTGATGTTTTTTTAGCAATTTTTTAACCCCCCTCCCGCCTGGTGATATGTGGTGAGGTTTTAGACTACCCCCCCTAACCCAAAATCACGTGTATTTTTTTGGTACAAAGTATCTTAAACATTTTCAGAATATTATCTTTAAATACAGGTATAATCTAATTTAATTCTGGAAAATTAAGCACCGTGATAAAAATATCCAGACAGACATTAAGGTTGCAGGTTGTTTCTGACTGGCATAAAAATAATAAAGGAAAGGTGTAATCTTGTGAAAAACATATATTAGTACTGGTACATGAATATATTTAATGAATATTGTCCTCGGACCACGGATTAGCGAGACTTTCTTCAACACTAACAATTGGATAGGTATCTTGCAAATCAGCTGTTGGCATTGTGCTTTGTTTCTCATCAAGCCACTCGGCGTCATCATTTTCGCGCACTACGCAGAGAATCTCTCTCGACGTAGCGATCGATCGTCGCGTAAGGATACGTGAAGGACGAACATTGTGCATCTCTGAAGTATTATTGCTCGGATTATTAGGTTGCTTGTGACATGACTTTTATTACATGTACCTTGACACTCTTCTTTGTACAGACATACAATAACGAAAAAACAAATACACGTGACATCTCACTACACCCCCCTCCCCCTTGTGATATTTTGTGATTTTTTCCGAACCCCTCCCCCCCTTTCGAGCCTCACGTGATTATTGCACGACCCCTAAGGCACCCGGCTGATGGTGATTTTCAGCCGACTTCGTGAAAACTCTAAAAATTTATATAAGACGGTCTTTGCTATACAGTATTGTGGTTTACTGACGCACACCTTGTCAGTCGTTTTCAGAAACCTTTCACTGAAGATGGGCTACAGATGTGTGGCCGAAACGTCTGAGACCGCAGCCTTACAGCCCGGATAATAATTATGACGCCATCCGTGAAAGGCTAAGGAACAGAATACGTAGGTTAGGTTACTCACGTGTGATGTATAACTATGTACGTTGATGTACACTACTTATAGAGACACTGTTTATAGAGTACACTAGAATGTTCCGTATCAATGTACTTTACATTGATAGGTAAACATAGTATTTTCTACGAGATTCCGGGATGTGTGTGGAATGTTCGCGACTATTCTAGTAAGTGACGACAAGGGTACCTACAGGGGGGGGGGTAGGTAGATCGTGACGCCACTGGCGACATTTAGAAAATTTTTGGGGGGATATTTTTTTTACAATTGCATGAAAAATCTTTCCCAATTTTACAAAACTGTAAAAAAACTTATAACGGACACGTATCAGACGCACAATAAATCTACCCAGTTGACTTTTTCGAGCGGGCTGTAGGCGCGGTGTGCACGGAAAAAAGGATCTAGTCTTCTACTCCAAGCTTCAAACAGGCTACAGTTCGAGTTCAAGGTGTCACCGTGTGGCGGCTTATGGCAAGCACTGAGGATGCCGAACGTCGATAAGGAAGCTGAGGAATATATAAGAGAATTGTGCCGCCGAATCTAGTTAGGGATAACAGACGTGCTTTGTTACAGCCAATGCCGTTCATCGACACAACCAATGCCCGGCATGGAAGTGATGCCTGATTCGTAGGCAGGTATCCAGAGAGATACGAACTTACAGCGTATTCTTGTCGAGTATCGAACAGAAAACTGTCGATGTTAGAAATTCTTATTTTTACTTCCATATTCCTTAAGGAATGGAAGTATGGTGATGGCAAAAAAAATCGTGTTCGAGATTATTGCAGATTCTGATTCTACTACACTCAAAACATGAAAAAAAGTCGTTTTCCGAAAAGTGTCTGTGTGTGTGTCTGTCTGTCTATCTGTCTGTGTGTCTGTCTGTCTGTCTGTAGATTTTTTTTCTATGGCAAACGATAACTGCCGCAAATTCAAACAGAATCAAATAATTTTTTGCATGCAGCCCTGATTTGCAGAGTACTCGCGACCTATTGTTTTTGGTGAAGATCGGTTGAGGGAAAGGGGTAGTTTACCTGCAACGTTTTTTTTTAGCAAGGGTAATTTTATTTGTTTGGCAAACGATAACAGCCGCAAATTCAAACAGAATCAAATAATGTTTCGCATACAGCCCTGAATTGTAGAGTTCTCACGATCTGTTGATTTTGGTGAAGATCGGTTAAGGGAAAGGGGTAGTTTACCTGTAACGTTTTATGTTTTAACAAGGGTATTTCCTATGGCAAACGATAACAGCCGCAAATTCAAACAGAATCAAAAGATTACTTGCATACAACCCTAAATTGTAGAGTACTCAAGACCTATTATTTTTGGTGAAGATCGGTTAAGGGAAAGGGGTAGTTTACCTGCAACGTTTTTTTTTTCAAGCGTATTTTCTATGGCAAACGATAACAGCCGCAAATTCAAACAGAATCAAATAATTTTTTGCATACGTCCCTGAATTGTAGAGGTCTCAATGACTTTCGATTTTGGTGAAGATCGGTTAAGGGGAAGGGGTAGTTTACCTGCAACCTTTTACGTTTTAACAAGAGTAAAGTACTTGAAAATTTATTTAAACTTTTTGAAACAATGGTAATTGTTAAAAATAAAATAATTTTGTTGCCAGGCAATAAAATTATAATTTTTTCATTTTAATGTAATATAATATTTTTCATTTAATACAGCAATAAAAAGGCAGGTAAGACACAGCCTGGCTGTTTGGCTGAAAATGATTTTAAATATAAATCTTAGAATATGGAAGTCATGTATGGTTCCCCATACCGATATTTTAATTTATAACTACCTACAAGCAATATATCGTTTCTGTAAAAGGTAATATTTTGTAATAGTTTTGAGTTAGAAAGCCCCGGCCTTTGCTCGATTAGGTAACAAAGTTTACTGTAAAAGAGAGAAAAAGGTCTTGTCAGGAAAAGGGGGGATTTTTTAATAAAATTTGGGGGGAAGCGTCATAGGGGTTTGGGGGGATCGGCACCCCTGAGTGACGGTGACCCATGTTGGTGAATGACGTTATTACCAACTATACATAGAACAGTAAAATATGGAGAGAGTTAGTTCAGATTCAGAATTCAATTAGTCAGTCTAGATTCGTAGTTCAGCGAGTCGAGTTATATAGTTAGTGCGAGTGTTAATACCACATTTGTGGATCGATATTATATTTGTGAGTTATCTTTTTGTTTGTATAAATTACGGTTGTTTCAATAATCGATATCACATTTGTGGATCGAAATTGTATTTTCTGTCATATTTTTATTTCTAAAATTTATTTTTGTGATACCGGTAAATAAACAAGGTAGCCTATCGACAACGATATGAGTGTTTGATCTCAATGGCTGCCTACAAGACGACAATATAAAAATATATTTACAGTATGCAATATAGAATTTGGAAATATTAAAAATAATTTACAGATGTGACGTTGGTGTGCAAGACGTTTGTTACAAGAAATTTAAATTTTTATTATGAGAGGTTGACTGACGTCGAACACAATAACCGGACAACTCGGAATACGTTAGACGATTTCAATACTTTGAATGTGCTACGCGTCGCGGATGCACGACTGACTTATACTTTCGAAATGTTTTTATTTTAATTTTCCAGAGTGTACTCGGTAACAATGCACGACCGACGGTTTATCACGAGAAAAATATTAAGTGTCGCTGATGGAAAAAGTTGTCGTTGCCGCTGGATTAAGTTTGCCCGACAGCGCGATGAATTATTTTCGCAAACTTTGTATTATCTTCCTTTCTTGTTGTTGCTGTGTATTTTTTGTTGTTGTAGTTGCTTTCTCTCTCTCTCTCTCTCTCTCTCTCTCTCTCTCTCTCTCTCTCTCTCTCTCTCTCTCTCTCTCTCTCTCTCTCTCTCTCTCTCTCTCTCTCTCTCTCTCTCTCTCTCTCTCGGTAAATTAATTTAAGGAGTTTTGTGTTACCACTTTTTATATTCTCATATAATTTACAAAGAGTAAAAGCGCCAAGCATCGCATAGAGTAAGTCTACGTTTACATCGTTAAAATGAGGTGGCGGTTTCGATTACGATGCAGTAGTTTTTTAAGAAATGTACACAACACATTAGCGGATTGTAATTGTACACAACACATGACTGGTGCCCCGTTTCATGAACGTCTGTTGATGTTTTTTTAACGGGTCGTTTGTTAGCTGGCCATATAACTTTTAACGGGCATGATCTTAATGGCCGATTCACCAACGTCCGTTTGGACCCAGTTAGTAAATTCCAGTTAAAATGACTATGTTACCATGATAACTATCGGTTTTGCTTCAGATTGGTGGAAAAATTAAAGTAACTTGTGACCTCACTGCAGTATAGCATCCCTGTTTCGTGACTGCCTTTTAAATATGTTACGCGTATCTTTGTAGTTTTATTTTTGCTGTAGTATCTTTGCTGTTTTTTCTTTTTTTAGTAGTGTTTGTTATATTATTATTTGGTATTCTGCCCTAAGGCAGGTCTTTAAATAAGCTCTCCAAGCTGTCCTATCGCATGACAGTCTTTTCGTTTCTTCGTAACACCCTCTTGATTTTAATGCTATCTGTTAACTTCATTCTTCTATGCCCTCTTCTTTTTTCTCCTTCTATGACACCCTCCGTGGCAGTTGTAACCAACCAGTCTCTTCTTAAACAATGACCTAACCAATTCCTTTTCCTATTTTCTATTACCTTCAGGATTCTTCTCTCTTCCCCTATTCTTCTTAAAACTTCATCATTCCTTACTTTACCAACCCACCTCACTGGGGGGTTCCAATGCTCGCCAAACCCACAACTCAAATGCTTCTAATCTTTTCATCCTTCTTCCTCAATGTCCACGTCTCTGCACCATATAAAGCAACGCTCCACACATAACAGTTGGCCAACCTTTTTCTTAAATTCTCATTAATTTTGCCAAACAGCAGTCTTTTCTTCCCATTAAAGGCGTCTTTCGCTATAGCAATTTTTGTTCTAATTTCACGAGTGCATGACATATCTTCACATATCAAGCTTCCAAGATATTTAAACAACTCCTGTTTGTTATATAAGTCATAAAAAATCTTGATAAAATAATGGTATCTCTTGAGAGGCGTTAGTTTTTTATAGTTTCAAATTTTTAAAGAGTATTTGTACATTTTGCTCTTTTTGTAGCTTGTATTTGTAATTATTATTTTATTCTTGTTAGTATTTGTAACCTGTTCCAATTTTATTTTGTAACTGAGGGTATGCCAGTTTAACCTCAGTTTTTTCTAGAAATCTAAGAGTAAATTTTTTTGAAAGCCTATAGCGTTCTGCACTTTCTGACTCACTCAAATTGTCAAAATCGGTTCCGGTGTGTCTGTTACCGGTGACACTTGTTTTTGGTTTCGTCTTTGGATAATTTTCGAAGTAGGCCTACATTATTTCAGTACCCCCTTATTTCCTCCCTGTGATCGACTTTTGTTTGTCACAATAGTTTGTTCTATACACATTTTCAACGTAAAAATGTAAATAAAATTATATTTAATTTTCTATTGTAGTGTATTTATTGTTCATAACCTAAAGATACCATACATATGATTTGCAATAAAGTTTTGAATTACTTACATTCTAAAAAACACGATCGATTTTGGTCATAGACCATCGTCAGGTCACATACAGCACACTTGCGATCACAATATCGTAAAACAGCCACTATTTACAAAAACACATTGATTAATGAACGTGATACGTACGTCGTTGTCCAAAGCTTCCCGAATTATGTTAAGTCATTCGTTAACGACACTGAGGGAGTGTTCCGAATTCAGTCGTTCTGTAATTTACATCTCTGTAGGCGATCATCTTCATGTCTCCTGCGTTTACATATATATATATATATATATATATATATATATATATAAACACATCTGACAATTTTGTGTCCATCTGTATAAGTTGTCATCAGTTAATCGGGAGCTGGCACAAACGCGCCCCCACCAACACACACCACAAATAATAAAGAACTCTCGGGAAACTTCATTCTTCAGATTCTTTTCTTCCATACTCCTTTCTATCCCTTCTATCCATTTTAATCTAGGTCCGCCTTTTTTTTTCTGTTGCTAGGTCTGTATTTGAACACACTCACAGGTATTTTTTCTTCACTCATTCTCATTGGGTGTCCATACCAGGAAAGCTGTTTACGTTTTATATCTTCTATTACAGTTTCTTTTCTATTTGTTTTTTCCCTTATTACGTCATTTTTTACACGTTACAGACGAGAAACTCTGGAAGCTCGTCTGAGATAGTCCATTTCTACAGTTTCAATCTTCCTGCGGCTCTTTTCGTTGATTGTCCAACATTCTGATCCATAGGTGGTAATTGGTTCAACAATGGCTTTATAAATATTGATCTTTGTCGGTAGCTCGATTTTGGTGGACCATAAAAGTGAGTTTAATTGGCGTATGGAAAATTATGCTTTTTCCTAAAACTAATCGATGTCTTATATCTTCATCACATATTCCATCATCGCTAATTATACTTCCTAAATATTTATACTTTTCACATTTCTTGATGGAAGTATTATCTGATAACTGAAGATCTGATGTTCGACTTCCTGTGGCTAAGTACTCTGTTTTTTTGAAGTTTATGTTTAATCCCCATCGATCGTATCCTTCTATTAGTTTTCTCATCATATAAGTGATATCTTCTTCATCATTGGCTATCACCACTTGATCATCTGCGAATAAAAGAGTGTATAAACACTTCTCTTCTAATTCTATTCCCATTCTGTTGCACTTGTTTTTCCATGTCTCCAGTGCTTCTTGTATATATACTTTAAATAAAGTGGGAGACAACATCCTTGTTTCAGTCCCTTACTAATATTAAACGACTCGTCACTTCTCGTCATATTTTCAGTATGGCTTGAACGTTTTTGTAGAGGTTATATACACTTCCTACGTATATGGGGTTAATTCCACTATTTTCTAAAGTTTAAAATAATTTGACTAGTGGAACATTGTCATAAGCCTTTTCGAGGTCTATAAATACCAAATATGTATGTTTATACGAACAAATATGCGCGTGTTTATTTTATTTATCTAAATAACACGAATGTCACCTTCACAATACAAAACGTAAGTGAAGTGACCCCAAAGGTAACTCTCGTCGTTTTAACAGCCCGTTAGTTACCTAACATTAGAAATATCTACCGTTATGTTAACTGGCGAATTTAACGGCCGTTATTTTTTAAACGAGCTTCGTGAAACGGTTTATCTCCCCGTTAAATCCTTCACAAGTGATTTACCAGCTGTTAAATTCTTAACGGAGGTCGGTAAAACTAGGCGTGGGAGTTGCTCTTCAAATCTCATAGATTAATTTAACTTGTTAGGTTTAAGTTAAATTGTTCTCATTCCAAATTGTTTGGCTTTAAGCTTGATCGAAAACTTAAAAGTATTAAGCAAGTAGCTGTTGTATATTCGTTGTATATGAGTTGTAACATTAAAAAACCAAAGTGTAAATAATTTCGATAAATAGATCTTGTGGTATAATGAATAGAAGTGTCAGTATTTGAAGACATTTAGCGAGCCTTATGAAATCTCAGTTACTGTCATTGTTATGCTAAAAGAATTGGGAATGCAGTATTTTTCAACAAAGTATTTTTCAAAAGATTTTTTCAGGAATACAAGTAGATATGGATCTAAACATGATTCTTTATCTATTCATATAGGCGGATTACCTCATTTTAATGTCAGAAGCGGAAAAAACTCGTGAGAGGAATTTTCAAGCTTAGTCAGATATGTAAAGGATACAAAATGACATTAACCACGTAACGATATTTACATTAAATATATAGGACTATAAATAGATATTTAAAAAATTAAAGGCAGTCAGATACTGGGATATTGAAACTATAGTTATGGCATATGGTAGTGATTCTGTGTGTTGGGCTCTAGAATCGTATACAGGTCATGAAGATCAGGTTCTTAATGCACATTGAAAGGTTAGACGGATAAATGTACGGCCAGGTAAAAGCCAAGACATGCGTATGATTGAAGAATAGTGGCACCCGGGATATCTTTAACGAACACAGTAAAATAGGAGAATACAAATGAAGTGAAACTAGATTAACGCGTCCGTACCTCGTCAGTGTCTTCAATAAATTTTAATGTATCTCTTTGTATCATATTCTTCTTTCTTGTATCCTTCCTGTATCCCTGTATGATTTGTAGATTTCCCAGTTCTCAGGACGATACTTTTGTTGTTTTGTTTTGCTGTTTCTGTTTACAAGTCTGTACTGAAGTACAGAGTCGAGCTGTTCGCTTGCTGCAGCGTGTTTCTGAACTTCTTGTCCGCAGTCTTTTACTAATGTACTATACGCGGGAGAGGGTGTTCCTCCACTGCACCTCAGTACCAGGAACGCTACAGTTCCCCGAAGGGACCCTATTTTCCAGTCGCCCATCCAACCGCAAACCACATGCGCTTCCTAGTTTTGGAAAAATCCCTGCTCTCCATCCGCTGGATACGTTAGCGAACGGGATGCAAAGACACGAACGGGCCGTACAAAACACAGTGTTGCCCAGGGTGGACCTCGAGGAGGCGCCGTTTCGGTACCCAGACAAACGAAATGGGGGCCAACCACCGCACTCGAGTCAGGTACAGGCTCCGGCAGCGCAGGTTGCACAGACCCGAACTCTCGGGTCGCGCTCCCCAACGCTGGACGCACGCTTTATCCCGATTATCAGCCCTGATACCGCCGAAAATCGGATAACCTTGCGCCCCGTAAGGCAGCGTGCGCCAGGGTGGGGGTCTCGGAAGGAAATGAAGTCACCGGTAATCAGCGGAACAACCTCCCTGTGCTAAAACCCAGGGCACACTGACGGGATTGAGCCAGCTACGCGACGTTGCCCTGCACGTTATCCTACCCCCTCTCCCACCAGTGCAGGGTCGTTTCGCGTGGAGGCTTCGCATGCTACTAGGGTTCACCGCACACGAATCTAAGCTAGGACCACTGAGGTACGGATGGTTTCCTAGTGCGACTAATTGCCAAGGGCGTCGCCTGGTTCCCATTCACCAGACACCCACCTTAGCCCGGTGTCAATCGGCTCCAATCCAGCCAAAATACCGGTTCACCCCTGGGCCAATGATGAGGGGCGGGTCAGTGGGGGAAAGCAGAGATCGAAGCCACCGGGAATGGCCGTATAGGTTCGTCCTACACGCCCCCAGGGGTCGAAACCCCAAGGCCCCCATCCCTCGGGGGCTGTCTTTTACTCAGCGTAAATATTAAGTATTTTAACTTACCTGTCCCTTTGTTTTTCGTATGTTTCACAGTTCAAGATTCGTTAAACCTTCTCCCACTGCAAAATATTCTGGTTTGTCGAAATTTATTTTTATCCCGTTCTCCGAATAATTTTCCTCTGATTTTTCTTATCATTTAACATAAGACGGGTGAAGCAGAGCCGTTTTTAGGACCTCAGAGGCCCCCGGCAGACTCGAAAATGAGGCCCCAATTATAGTATATTATGCACACAAGAGTTTTACATTAAACGTCCGAGATATACGATATTTTTCGTTGCATGTGGGCGTAAAATGTAAATGCAATTTTTAAAAAAATGACATGGTAGTAAAAATGTATTTTTCACGCACTGCAATGAAAAATACAAATTATTAAATTTTTTTGGTTTATTAAATTAATAAATACAGGCTGCTTTACAAAAATCACAACTCAAAATTTTTTAAATAATGATTTTATTTATTTATATTTAACAGATAAGAATATGCTTATAGATACTACAATCGTCTACAAAGAAAATGATGTATAAGTAAGTAAGTAAGTAACAAATAGGCCCATACAAAAAGAGACTTAAGTCTATTTGAAAAAATGGTTGGAAAAATTAAAATAAACTTAATTTTTTTAGAATACTAGATTTTCAAAAATTGAGCCTTGAATATTATTGTTTTAAACTAAAAGATATAATTTGTATGCTTTAATTAAAAAATATATTAAGTATTCCAAAAAAAATAGGAGATTTTAATTTTTTCAATTATTTTTTTAAGTTCTCTTATGTCCCTTTTGCATGAGACTATTCAATTAATAAATAAATAAATACACTCACATATAAAATTAAAAATTAATGATCAAAAAATAAAAGCTAAAATAAATAAAATTTGTTTGTAAAACATTTTTTTTCTGCACTTTCTTTCCGCAAAATCATCAATTATTTCATCAAAACTAATTTTACTCATTATATCATTTTCTATGCTGATAATACTTGAGGCGTTTAATCGCTCTTGTTTAATACTATTCCTAAGGTAACTTTTACAAGTTTAAGTTTAGAAAATGACCTATCAGCAGATGCATTAGATACCATCAAGCATAAAAAAATTCTCAAGCAAATTTCAATGTTTGGGAAACAGATAAAAGTCCATTATCATACAAATATTTATAAGTTTTCTTAAGATTTAGTTTTTTGGATATAAATGAAGCTCCACTATCATGAACATCATCCTTGATAGTCTCTTCTTCATCGTGATTATCGAGTTCATCTTTATCATCCTTTTCTTTATCGTCGTCTTCTGTTTT
Organism: Magicicada septendecula; assembly: GCA_034769895.1. Classification (NCBI taxonomy): domain Eukaryota; kingdom Metazoa; phylum Arthropoda; class Insecta; order Hemiptera; family Cicadidae; genus Magicicada; species Magicicada septendecula. Next base: position 422,158,158 of record CM068374.1, read on the forward strand.
TAAAAGAAGCTTCTCCAAGTCTACATGCTCTTCTAAAAAACCTTGTAGATGGAGGCACTCTTCAAATAACTCTTTTTCGCAAACATTTTTATATATTCTCGAAAAAGTATTGCAAGGAGTCTTTAAGGAACTTTCAGAGAGAACAACCAAATTTTCTAAAAATCCAAATCTCTCAGCTATTACATAATATTTTGAGGCTCTGTCTTTCAAGTTATTAACTAATTTGTCTATAATAGGTAAAAAACTTTTATCATTAGATTCTCCTTCGGTGTAAAAACAGTATCAGGCGTCTGAGAATTGTCAAAAAACTTAATTCTTGAATTGCGTTTGGAAACGCGTGTTTCTTTAGTGCATTGTTCGAAAGTACTCAAAGTAGATCCAATAAATTTTTCTGTTTTTGTAAAATAGATTTCAAAGGTTTCAACTACACCTACAATTGTTTCCATTTTATACTCGGTAGCAATTAATAATAATAAATACACAACGATATGCTGGAATCAGAACGAAAGGATATTGGACGCACTTTCCACGTAGGATTAAGTAAGTGTAATATAAACTCCCCTCCTTGTGTTGTTAGAATTCAGCGCATGCGCAGTTCAAAATGTCGCAAGCTGTTTTGTTGCGAGACGTAAATTGAGGGAGCTTCGTCTTAGGTCACGAGGGGCCTCGCGACACCTCTACACAATGTCGCAGCCAGTGTAAGGCGCTTTATATAGATCCCAATAAAGATTCATCTGCGACAGTTTGCGAAAAGGTTCTGTCGCGAAACAAAATGTCGCTTCAGTGTGCGACCGGCCCAATAGTGTATACAGCTTAACTTGATGCATTTTATACGTAATCAGGATCTGCAACACCAGACATGGAAGAAATTACCAATATTTTTAGATACCGATTGCGTCTAGAGCGCGTAAAAGGGGTATATATTTGCAATCTTTGCAAAACTATGTTTTCTTTGTAATTGGGAATACCTCATGAAATATATACCTCTTTACAGGGCACTTTTTTATTAGTTAAAGTTTCGACAAACTTGAACTTTAATAAACAATGGCTTTTGTCGAATGACTAGGCGTGTATGTCGACAATACGGCTGTGTGTGTGTGTGGGGGGGGGGATACAACGGATTGATACGGCGTGCCGTCTGCTGACACTCAGTGTGTCATTGTTATAGTAATTGTATTTGCTGTAACGGTCGGACACAGTTAGACGTGGACGATACGAAAGCGAAAGTACACAATAATACACATCACATCGCATCTCGCCGCGTCTGTCTGTGGTGCTGCATTTCACATGATTTATGAAACGTTCTTGGTACTGTTGTTGTTGTTCCGCAAATCATCTGTCACTTCCTGGTGGAAACCACTAGTTTGACGTTTACTGACAGTTTATTAAACGATCGCTGCTGCGGATACTCTGTGCTGATTAAACGGAACTTGTTGTGGTGATTACGTTTTTCCAATATAATTTGACGTATAATTTTAACAATTATACTGACACTCAGTCACAGACACAGTCTCGTATACGATCTTGCAGCAGTTCCTGTAATCTAGTCTCCAGCTGCAGCAGTCTTCTTCTTCTTGTTCTCAGCCTTTCCTATCCGGTCTCCAGTGTTTCCTGTTGTCCCATTCCAGAAACGTGACGCTGGAAACTAGAAAGAAAATCGTAAAACGTTTGGAGCAAATGCACGGATCTTAAACTTGGATACCGAGGAAATTGGAAAAGAGAAGCTCCTCGAAGCTTTTGAATGTGGTGTTGAAGAAGGACCTCAAGAATCCCATGGATAGAAAGAGTGACGATAATCATTACCATGGATAGTAATGATGAGCTTCCGAAGAGGATGGATGAAAGAAACGTATTGATTAGAACCATTGAGGAGGGTAATATGTTTGGTCACCTCCTACCCCATTCAAACTGGTTCACCACCCCTGAAAGAGGATATGATCGAGGGGCGTAGTGGGAGCGGAAGGCGAGAGAGGAATGTAGGAAGAAAGTGTGTAGTGATTAAGAAACTGTCTTCGTAAGGGAAGGAGTTGCAAGCCCACCAACCTCTGAGTAGCAGAGACCGAGAAGATTCCCGTTGTTACTAAGGCCCACCGACCCTTACGCAGACAGTCGTATTCCCCCAACAGTAGGTAGATGGGGTTGGATTGACTCGATGCTAATCCAGACCAACAGTGCGTAGTGGTTCGTAAGGGAAGAAGTTGCAAGCTCACCAACATCTGAGTAGCAGAGACCGAGAAGATTCCGTTGTTACTAAGGCCCACCGACCCTTACGCAGGCAGCTGTATTCCCCCAACAGTAGGTAGATGGGGTTGGATTGACTCGATGCTAATCCAGACCAACAGTGTGTAGTGGTTCGTAAGGGAAGAAGTTGGAAGCCCACCAACCTCTGAGTAGCAGAGACCGAGAAGATTCCCGTTGTTACTAAGGCCCACCGACCCTTACGCAGATAGCTCTATTCCCCCAACAGTAGGTAGATGGGGTTGGACTGACTCGATGCTAATCCAGACCAACAGTGTGTAGTGGTTCGTAAGGGAAGAAGTTGCAAGCCCACCAACCTCTGAGTAGCAGAGACCGAGAAGATTCCCGTTGTTACTAAGGCCCACCGACCCTTACGCAGACAGCTGTATTCCCCCAACAGTAGGTAGATGGGGTTGGATTGACTCGATGCTAATCCAGACCAACAGTGCGTAGTGGTTCGTAAGGGAAGAAGTTGCAAGCTCACCAACCTCTGAGTAGCAGAGACCGAGAAGATTCCGTTGTTACTAAGGCCCACCGACCCTTACGCAGACAGCTGTATTCCCCCAACAGTAGGTAGATGGGGTTGGATTGACTCGATGCTAATCCAGACCAACAGTGTGTAGTGGTTCGTAAGGGAAGAAGTTGGAAGCCCACCAACCTCTGAGTAGCAGAGACCGAGAAGATTCCCGTTGTTACTAAGGCCCACCGACCCTTACGCAGACAGCTGTATTCCCCCAACAGTAGGTAGATGGGATTGGATTGACTCGATGCTAATCCAGACCAACAGTGTGTAGTGGTTCGTAAGGGAAGAAGTTGCAAGCCCACCAACCTCTGAGTAGCAGAGACCGAGAAGATTCTCGTTGTTACTAAGGCCCACCGACCCTTACGCAGACAGCTGTATTCCCCCAACAGTAGGTAGATGGGGTTGGATTGACTCGATGATAAACCTAGTCCAACAGTGTGTAGTGGTTCGTAAGGGAAGAAGTTGCAAGATCACCAACCTCTGAGTAGCAGAGACCGAGAAGATTCCCGTTGTTACTAAGGCCCACCGACCCTTACGCAGACAGCTGTATTCCCCCAACAGTAGGTAGATGGGGTTGGATTGACTCGATGTTAATCCAGATCAACATGACGGATAAACGACATGCGAAGTCAGTATCCATTGACTTATCCCCACCGTTGTGTGGCTTCATTTACTATCGTACCTGTGCCAGTCGTAGGGTTTCTTGGTCCTTTCCAGTCGACCATTTCCGAAAATCCATTTTCATCTACAATAGCTTCCTCTCCATTTTCCTTTTTGTGTTCCATATTTCACAACAGTATATTAAGTGGTTTCACTTTATGTGCGTGTTGGTTTTCGTTATTATAGTATTGGCCGACGTGTAGGTTATAAAGCGCCTGTTATCTTTCTAAGACTGTTGATAATCATACAGGCCGTTTCTTCACGTGTTCTGATTTCATCAAGTTCTATCTCCAGGCAGATAAACCGTGTGTGCCTTTGTCATTTTCCGTTACCAGACTTGAATCGTCAGCGTCTATAATAACTTCTTCTGTTCATTCAGGAGATTGTCCTGTTTATACCAACTATACCAACTTTAGTTCGACGTGGAAACTATCAAGAGGAAGCGAACATTGAGAAAGGAGTAAGACAGGGATGTTCTCAGTCTCCATGTTTGTTTAACTTGTACGTCCAAGAAGCGATCGATAGAGTAAGGGAAGACACCCATCTCGGAATAAACATACACGGGAAAAAGTGGACATGCCTAGGTTTCGCTGATGACATAGCAGTGACTGCAGAGAGCAACGAAGATCTACAAAATATTCTTGACACAATGGATCAAGTAATGAAGAATGAATTCAATATGAAAATTAATGAACAAAAAACCAAAGTCCTAGTATGTAGTCGGAAAGAAGAAGATCCTGTCGGAATAACTCTTGGAAATAATGTTCTCCAGGCAGTTAAAGAATATAACTATCTAGGAAGTAAAATCACAAGTGATGGACGTAGCAATAAGGAAATTATAAGCAGAATTAACCAGGCTAAAATTGCTTTCAACAAACAAAAAAACCTCTTCACTTCAAACACTATCAGCCTAAAAATAAGGAAGAATCTAGTAAAGACTAGATTTACTTCTAGTCTACGGGAGTGAATCTTGGACAATTGGAGAAAGTGACAAGAAAAGACTCCAAGCATTTGAGACCTGGTGCTACAGAAGAATATTCAAGATAAGCTGGAGGGAGAAGATAACGAATGAGGAAGTCTTTAGAAGAGCTCAGGAGGAGAAGAGCTTTCTGTGAAATTTAAAAGGCCGAAAAGCTAAGTTTATAGGGCATATACTACGACACAGTGGGTTGTTAAGAGAATAATAGAAGGAACAATTGAAGGGAAGAATTACAGAGGACGACCCCGTTTAGATTACATGAAACAGCTTATGGTCGATATGAACTGCACATCATATTGTGAGTTGAAAAGAAAAGCAGAGAAGCACGAAGAGTGGCGAGCTGCTGCCAACCAGCCTATGGACTGCTAACCTAGAAGAAGATACCAACTACATTACTCAATACAGTCGCCCCATCGAATTCGTGGTCGTCCAATTCACCATTCGCCTTTTGGACGATTATTCCGGGGCCTCTGGACTAATCTGTCGTATCCATCCTGTCGACTCGGTCATTCCAGAGTTGTCTCCTTTCCTGTATCGAGTCCACTGTGTCTGTCGCACGGCATTTTTCTCGAATATTGACATTTGCTATTCTATCTCGCCGTGTTCTGCATATCATTCAATGATTTCATCTAATTGCATTGCATTGTGTGTGTGGGGCGTCTTTGAACCCGGGGCATGATTGCAGCATCTGGCACGGCGCCAATGCCTGTCAGAAGATAAACGTAGCCTGGTTAAAGTCGACAGGCGACCTAAGACTGGTAAGGAAAACCGTCAACGCGTTAACACAAGCGGGGGAGAAAGAAAACTTGATTTTGTGTCACTGCCGCTGGAACCGATTCAGGCAACAGGTCTCAAGCCCAGCGAGCAGAGAGCCTCCGTGCCGGTGACCAAGTTAACAGCCATAAGCAGCTGGGTCAGCGTGCTAGGAGGCGGACAAGGATGATTTGAACCACAGTTTTCAAAGATAAACTTTAGGGCTGGGGACAGATTTTATTGCGAGGATGGCTTTATGGCGGGCCATCAAGAAGCGCCCGAGGCCGTTTGATCCGAATCGGCGGTGGTGGTTCTGAGGCGCTGATAGTTCGCAGGTAAGAGAAGGAGGAGGAGGTCGCAGCTGCAGCGAAGAGAGTTACAGCCAACGACCGGACAAACGCAGACAAGGTAGGAACTCGAAGACCCCTTCGGATTACGTCATTCCTGACAAACCAAGGAGACCCCGCCAAGGAACAGAGGGTTTTAGCTTGGAAACGTTCCAGCCTACACTTGGTGGTGGTGGACAAAAGAGACCATCGTGCGACTTCATCTCATCAACTTGTGTTTGTCTTCTAGCTGTCGTGGTTTCTGGTATTACCTCTGCTCCATACGTCAGGATAGGCCTCACTGTACTTCCATATATAATCACTATATCATACATACGAGTATACCGGTATAATCACTATATCATACATATATAATCACACTTACATTCCTTTCATTTCCAAACGTAAACATTTATTGTAGATATGATCACTGACACCCTGTTTACTTTTCCGCTACCCCTAAACAGTTGACTTTCCATTATCTGCTACACAGTTCCGTTGTCTGTTACTAACCTATAATAACGTTGGACATATTAAAATAGTACAGTGAGCAATAAGCACGAATAGTAACATCAGTAAAATCATATTATTTCCTCCCTCTACTGACCAGTCGTGTTGTGCTTTGATGTGGAGCCTCCGCAGTTTAGTACTATTTCCTTAGCTTTGATGTGTGCGCGCGCCGTTTGGTAGTATTCGCTCGTTGAAAACAAATTCTGCTCACCGTTACCACGCACAAACGTGCACTCAAAACGGAAACTTTTAGCTAAAACCGCCAAGTTAGCGAAATTTATAACTTTTGTCCGTGCAAAGCGAACGTTTACAGAGTCTGTAACTTAAGCGACGTTTGAACTGGATCTATTGTTTTAGGTAATTTAAAATTTAATAAATATAATACTATACATTATTATTATTATGTTGTTATTATTATTATTATTATTAATTTAAATTAAAAAGCCTATATATAAAATATTAATTGAATTGCTATTTAAAAGTATCTCCGAGTTCTTCACTTCAGTCTTAATCTTTCAGTTTACTTGGTTAGAAATTGCTTAGTTTAAATTATTACAAACTAGTATGCAACCTGAGCTGCAGTGCTCGCTCATTATTTTCAATGAAGTACATTTAGATACTGTATTAATTATAGGATAATCCCGATTACTCTGTTATTTCTTTAGTAACTTAACAATTTTGTAGATCACACAATCGTACAGTAAACATTGAAAATTCGAAACATTCTCATTTGGGTTACAATTCCTTGTATCCTGGCACTCGGCTGGATTTTTACTATTTTTCTTCAAATTTGTGTCTCTTTTTTAGGCTCTGGAATCCCAAAATTGTGAAATTTCCAAAATTTAACATCACATTCCAATGTTATCTAAAATTCACATTAATTTGATACTTCACATGAATTTTATGAGTTTATCAAAATTCCCAATCACTCTTTAGGCCCTAACCATCATAAAATTTTGAAATTTTCAAAAATGAACATTATCTTTAGATTCTTACTTAGGCTTCCGGGGCTAATGTCCATTATGTTTTTGAAGTCTTCTTTCACGTCAAAGATATTTTGTATGACAACGTTTCACTCATATTACAATGAGTATCCTCAGGTCTATCCTCAGTTCGCTTGCCAGCCTCATCGTCGTTTTTCCACCGCATTTCGATCGCCATTTCTCCCTATCTTTCAAGTCATCGTCTTCAATAACTCGATCTCTCATACTTTTCCTAATTTCTGTTCTCCATTGTGTTGTCAGTCTTCATTTTCTTCTCCTGTTTTGTGGTGTGTAAGTCAATGCTTTCTTTGGCCATCGCTTCTCCTCCATCCCCATTACGTGACCATACCATAGCAACTGTCTGGATTCTATTCTTTCTGCTGTTGTAAATATGCACCCTGTTTTCCTTCTTATATCTTCGTTTCTAACATGTTGCATTCTAGAAATATTACACGCTCTTCTTAAGAAGTCCATTTCCACAGTTTCTATCATCTTTTTCTCTTTATCTGAAAGTTGCCAGGATTCGCAGCCACAAGTGAAAATGGGCTCCACAATAGTTGTGTAGATTGTCAGTTTAGTATGAAGTTTCATTTTGTTCGACCAAAGTAACGAGTTTAGCAAACGAATTTTCCCCTGTTGTATCCTATTTTTGATGTCACATTTCGTTGTTCCATCTTCTGAAATAATGCTTCCCAAATATTTGAATTCGCTACACTTTCCGATTCTATGGATTTGCAGATCTGGGTCTTCTTCTTGCATGTCTCCTATTTTCAGATATTCTGGTTTAGTAGTGTTTATGTTTAGACCCCATTTCTCGTACTCCTCTTTCAATTTTATAAACTTATAGTCTGTGTCTTACAAAATATAACATGATAGTCTCTACAGACAAGACAATGTCAACGGTAATTTCAAAAGATACCGTTCGATGTGAACTGGAAATTGGAAGGAAAGTTATAGAACAGGTTGTGGACTTTCAATATTTAGGGACAGACGTCTCTGTGACTGAAGTATCTACGAGTAAGCAATAAGACAGGCAATGAAAGGAGCTCGTATTTCTGGATATTTAAGGAATGTAACTTGGATAACTAACTACCTCAGACTTGATGGTAAAGACGGTGGTACGACCAGTGTGACTTACAGAGTTGACACACCACGAGTCGACACTAGTAGAACAAAACGACCGCTAATGAGTACACTGACGACAACTGATGCAAAACGAGGCGTGATAGAATGCGAAATGGTTCATAACACGACCGTGTCGAATTGAGGATGTAGTCATATTTACCAGAAGGTGAAAAAGAGATGGAATGAATATGTTGGCAGTGCAAGCGACAGTAGATTAATAAAATGGAGACAGATTCTGGACAGTTGGGGAACGGAATCCTTGCCGACCATAGAAGGGATGCATGGGGGACTTGGAATCGACCTCTAGCGAATTCCGTTGATGCTTGAATAAAAACAGGCGATTATGCGTAAATGAAAAAAGAAGAAGAAGAAGAAGAAGAGATTATACCGTGCGTAGTGTAAGTTGGCTGTAAGCTATTAAGTACGTAAGACACATGTGGGCATTCGTCAGCACGTGGTCCAATCGATGGCGGAATCAACGCTCGACGGACACGGACCGGACCGGACAGTGTGCGTGTGACCTGGGCGTGTCCGTCGTGCACAATCACGCTCGATATACCGGAAACAACAGACTACACTACACAAGCCAGTACGTAGTAGTAGTTGTTTCCGCACAAGTGTTTTAGCGCGTTTTTCACCGTTAAATGACTCACACCGTTATCGATCAGGTTGTCATTGGCAGGTCATGCCTGTAAGCGTAGGACGTCGACTCTATGTAGAACTGGCAATCAGCCGATATCGTATAATATTGGCTGATAAAAGTTATAAACCGAGATAAAATTTTAAGAATTTAAAATAACAGTTTTTACCGACATAATAAAGCAAATGCATATCTTCTACCTTATTCCTCTGGCTGTACATCCCTCTATTAACATTTGGCCTCCTCAACAATCCTATACAATTTCCTTCTGTTCTCAGTAACAATCCTCCATCCTCTGACCCCTATGATCGCAGGTCCTCCTCAATACACTCCATTCACCTCTTTCTCGGTCTTCCTCTGGGTCTTTAAAATCATTAAAAAATAATAAAGCTTTTGGATGGCACACAATCACTGCAGAACTTTTAAAACGTGGAGGACAGAGTCTGTGAAAGCAAATTCACAAACTTTTATAACTAATCTGGCATAAAGAAACTATGCCTGAAGAGTGGAAATTGGGTCTGTTGGATTTTGATAATTTTTTCAAATTTTTAATCTTTCTTGGAGTCCTGTGGTCCCAAAATTTTGAAATTTACAAAACATAACTCTACATTGAGATGTTAGTTAAAATTTCCTTTAATTTTACACCCACATGAGCTACTGTGATTTTTTCCCACAAATTTGACCTTCTCATATTTTTATCTTCCGCCCTCTATTTCTAATAATGATATATTAGAATCTAAAAAACAATAGGGTTCTGTAAGGTAAAAGTCTTAGTTTGCTAAAAAGCCTTGAAGTGGCCGATCCAACATTTGCGCGCAGTAGGCAGAATTCATGGCCTTGCAACAACGTAATCTTTCTTTCGTTAGCACAAAGGTCCCAAATATTTACAACGAAAACAAAAACACGGTCTTATGATCATAAATTGTCGAACAAATATTCGTGATGTGGCATTATCCGAGAATCCGATTCATAATATAGCCAAAACAAAAACAGACCCGTGACGCCAGATATCTTGACAAATACACGTCTGCACTCTTAAATGCCGTTATGAAATTAATAGTTTCGTTTTAAAATGTTAATTTTATCTTTACTGAATCGCCATAAACATAAACAAAAATATATTTATTTATATATTTGCGTAATTCGTATAAATAAAAAAGTCATTTACTGTAAGATCTGGCGTTAGTAACTTACACAAGTACCATCGATATTATGTGTTTTAGTTGAATGGAAAATTTCGCAAGGTTTCAACCCTGGAAACCTCATTTGGCTACGCCCACGATTAAAATATGTTTGAAGGTTTTTTTTAAATAAAAAGTGGGGTAAATTTAATATTTTTATGAAATTAATGAAATCGCCGGGAATATGGAAAACGCTGGGTGGTCAGCCTACTCTTTAACCTGATTAGGGAGATACTGTAGTTTAGGATACTCTTTAACTTACACTTTCGCTATAAGGGAGACAAAACGAGTATTAGCCGATTCCGCAGAAAGTGTTAAACCGACAACGACAACAATGATAATGATGATGATACATTTTGTTGTAGAATAAGAAAAAACCCCTATCGCTAATAACTCGAACAGCGCATGCGCATTGTACTGAATTCTCCTCAACGTATACGTATGTATAGAATCGATTCCAAGTCTTCCGTTGTTGTATACCAGTCGGAAACTGTGTCGGACCATTGACGAGCGTTCAACAAAGGCGGTCGGAAATGCCACAAAACAAACAAAGAAACACACAGCGCGTGTTTAATTGGATTTATCCAGCGTCGTGTTTGCGACGTTGGATTGGTGTATCCACGTCGGAAACGCTGGCAGTTAAACCGTGCACATACTCAACGCGTACAAAGGGAAATGTGGATCCACATATGAAATTAATTTAACGTGCATCGGTCGCTTCGCTCCATTTCGAGCGAGCAACAGTTGCATGCGTGACATCTCTGACGTCGAGTTCACAGCTGATGTAAACAGCAAAGAGAAAATCCCATCGTGATGGCGTTACTACTGGACGTGAGACTGCGAAATGAATCGCACTTTCGTATTGTCAACTTCTTGGTGTAAAAACCTCACTACTTTTGCGTGCATTGCACTCTGATTAACACTAAACCTTTAACGCTTGTTCAGTGATGTGACGAGGATGGAACACCTTAAAATGTGCGAAGCGTTTCTTGTTAAACAGATAGGTGTCATAATTATTAAAACGATTAACAAAAGCCCTACAGAAAAGCCCTGGTACGACATAGCAGGAAAAATATTCGTCAAAAACAAGAATAGATTAATTATTTGACTTTATGTTAAATACAATAATACAGTCGTCCTCCTCCTCCTATGGCGCTACAGCCCGAAGTCGAGCCTTGGCCTTCTCTATCCTGACCCTCCACCTCTCTCTATCAGCAGGAAAGGACTTCCATCCTCGCACTCCCAACATCTCTCTTAGATAATACCTATGTACGGAGTATTATTAAGAAAGAAGAACTGTGCAAGGAATTAAAAGAAAGACATATTAATATTGCCATAATTTTGGGTATTCCTGTTCTCATTGCCGTTGTTTCCTGTATTTAAAATATTCTCATTAAGAAAATAAAAAAAAAAGATTATTTACCTAATTCTCTTTACTTGGTACATTCTGTCTATTTTGGTACAATTCTGTCTACAGATACTTTGTATTTCCTGACAGTTGTTTCACCAGTTACGGTAGCTTCAGAGGTTAGATCTGGACTGAGAGATTTGAAATGTGTTTGTTTGTTTGGCGGAGGATGAATGGAGGGAGTGTATTAAAAACGGTGAGAATAGGTAAATCCAGGTAAACGGTGAACAAATGTTCAACTCCTCCACCTCCTATGGCGCTACAGCCCCAAGTCGAGCCTTGGCCTTCTCTAGTTGCAAAAGACTTCCATCCTCGCATTCCCAACATCTCTCTTACATCCACAGCGACAGCATCTTCTCATATTTTCCTTGGACGGTTTTTTGGCCTTCTGCCATCCGTACTCTCCATAAGGACTCTTTTAGGTGTTCCGACATGGCCAGCCCATTGCAGCCTCCTCGGTTTTACGTACACTTCTACCCTTGGTTCGTTGAAGTGACAATATATTTCATCGTTGTGCCGTATCCTCCATTCCCTATTTCTATATATGGGGCTCTTTGTGTTAATATCCAGGATTCACTGTCATAGCCCATGATGGGTTACAGTGATACAGTATACTACACTAATTATTCAGGGTGTTTGCTATACCGTACACGGAAGAAAGAGGTGACGACCCCCGCCCTACAAGACTGGTGGCACCAGCCAGGGCCAGACCAGCACGCTAGCAGTTCAAGAGACCGGTTTCTGACCTCTCTTGCGGTTAGGACCCGGATACTGCATTATTTAAATGCTTATTTATTGATGGTGTAATAAAACACTGTATCCTCACTTAAGAAAAAAAAAGAATATTTGACGGGGAAGCCGAAAATTTAGAGCGATCTTCTTAAGAGTGGGCATAGAAGAAAAGTATTGACTGCACCTTAAAATAAAAAAGAATGCCGGTAGTAATTCTGTACTTCACTTTTCCATTTACTTTTTTCTGTGATTAATGTTTAATTTTTGTATTTATAAAAAAAATACAAACTATGGTAGGTTATTTTCGTTATTTTATACTCAGTTAAAGTATCATCTTTACAGTTAATAAAACGGCACTGTTTCGTAGTAAACAACAACATTATACTGACATTAATATTGATAAACGTTAAATTATTTTAAAAACTAAAAATTAGATTTTTTTGAAACCAAGAAGATCATTTTTGAAAATCACTTTTTTTTTGTATCGGCCATCTAAGGACCACATGCCAATTTCAATTCTTTATTCTTTGTTCTTTCCTTTTTCTCCAATATTCTTTCATCTTTCCACTGTGTCTCTTTTTCCTGTCTTCAGTTCACTTTGAACCTACGTTTTTCTCTCTCCTACCCTGGACTCCTTCAATTTTTAACGCTTTTGCCCGAAAAACGCGTCTTTCAATTGCTTCTGCTGCGTATATATTATTTTTTTCTAAATCCTTTTGGACTTAATGTCCAACTTTTTTTTAATCCAACTTGATGTTGACTTCTTCCCCCACAGATATTTGAAGATCTGCTTTGTTAACCTATTGTTGTCCATTCTATATAAATGTCCAAAAAATAATAGTCTTCTTTTTCTCATTGTTTCTGATATATTTTCTATACTCTGGTATATTTTATCATTACTTCTTAATTTCCTAACTTCTGAAGTTTTACGTGGGCCTAATATTTTCTTAACAATTCGTCTATCCAATTTTTCTAGTTGAAAATCATTTTTATTTTTTCTACAACAAAATAATTTTACTGTACTAATGATACATCATATCTGTCGATTATTTTTTGTTTAAATTGTACAGTTTTCCTGTCCGGGATTGCCCTAGTTTTTGAGCCCGAATGTTCTACCAGTTCATTTTAGCAATTGACAACCTGGTAAGTAAAATCGTTCAGGTCACGGTGCAACTTGTGGTCACGTCTGTCCTTGCACGTCAACCTTGACGTCAATCTGCGCGTGTTCCATACACAACCCGGGGGCTCGAGATGTTTTGATAGCGGAGACGTCACTGTGTAGTGTAGTTGTAACACACTGACGTACAGACCGTGCATGCGTGCGTGCGGGCGCGTACCAATAACTATACACATAGATTTGAAACAGTTCATAAACATCAGATGACAGAAAACGGTGAATCTGCTAGTTATTGGGCGACACAGACTCGCGCGCGCGCGCGGAATTTCCCCCGAGGCTGAACGCGTGCTAACCGTGTTTACGCGCCAGATACGCTTTGAATATTTGTCGGATCCTGTTTACTGCAGCGCCTAACGGAGAACAACACGCGCATTCTTTGTAACCGTCAGCGAGGTAAACAAACAAAAATATTGTACACTTACATACGGCAGTCAATATGACTATCGCTGAAGTACAGTACACTAAAACGACAAGACACTTGTTGTCTATATCTGACTAAGCCTGATCGTAACCTTGATTATGATCAAACTACAGTAAAACATCGATAACTCGAACATTCATTATCATCAACCGTGGCTCTACAACCCTTGGTGGGTCTTAACCTGCTCGAAGAGCCGATTCCATTCCTCCCTATTGCATGCCCTGGCTTTCAAGTTTCTTATGTTCAGCTTTCCCAGGTCCTCCTCTATCCGGTCTTTGAATCTACTTCGAGGTCTTCCCCCTTTTCTACTACCCATTGGTTTCTGGTAGAAAATATGTTTCGCAGGCTGTCCTTTCTCCATTCTCCCTACGTGTTCAGCCTACCTTACCCTGTGTATTTTGATTATCCTGGTAATGTCCGACTCTTTGTGAAGATGGTATACTTCATAATTATAGCGCCTGCGTCACGTTCCATTTTCTTGTACTCCTCTAAATATTGTTCTTAGAATCCGTCTTTCACAACAACCTAGAAGTCTCTCCCTATTTTTTGTCATTGTCCAGGTTTCTGAAGCATGTGTCAGCACTGGCCTGATAAGTGTTTTGTAGATTTTGCATTTCGTGCTTCTTGAGATGAAGCTATAGATGCCAGGTGCTTTTTTAATCCATAATATGTTTTATTTGCGAGAAATATTCTTCTTCTTATTTCAGTGTTGATGTCGTTAGTGCCGTTTATCTGGGTGCCAAGATATATCAACTCTTTTACTGCCTCTATATTTTTTATGCCTATTCGAACATTATTAACTAAATAAACGAATCTTCGATCTTGATAAAAGAATTTATATCCGGGCTGTTTGGCCATAGTCGACTGCTTTGTTCTGTCGTTTTCTAAACGTTTCGGCATCCTGTAAGTAGAAAAAATGTTTAAAATGCTCGACAAGAGGGTAGAGAGCCGAGTGTATCCCTAACCGAGGTGAAAGCAATGAGGTTAGCCGAATTTAACCGAGTGTAGCCGAGTATATCCCTAACCGAGGTGAAAGCATTGAGGTTAGGAGTACTTTCGGCTCTCCACCCTCTTGTCGAACAGCTTGAACATGTTTTCTACTGAAGAAGGCATCCGGTGGGTACAAAGCAGTCGACTACGATCATACAGCCCGGCCGTGATATCCTAAGTAATAAACTCAGAAATCTTTATTATTTCGAAATATTTTTATTTCCCTTCCACCGGCTTAAAAAAAGCCTTCAAGTACAAAAAGGACAAACAGCAAATTCGATTTTTTTTTTTGAGCCGTAATTTAAGAATTACAGTTTCATCGGAATATCATTAGAACAGACAAATTGTAATATGTAATACTTACTGCAGTTACGAATTTTTAAGCCCACCTGGAACAATAGGTGACTGAAACCACTGCCTTCTTTGCAAACGGGTTACTTAAGTAGCCTCTATCAGTTCAATACGGTAGTTCCCTCTTTCTGCTGAACTACTTTCGCCGCTAAAAAAGAACAGATTGTCATTATTATTGTTATTATTTGTAGCGCGGGTCGGCACAGTGGTCTCGTTTGCGGCTCACAACGCAACGGTTGTGCTACGGTCGTGGGATCGAGTCGAGATCACGCTTCGTCCGCCTAGCCTAGTGATAGTCCTCAGTCGCTGGGGACAATATACAGCCGAATTATCTGGCACGCTTGGGATAGATACGTAACAAAGCACACTCCCCCCCCCCCCCACACACACAGAACTTCTTCGCCACCGCACGTGACTAGACGGCTGATTTCTTTTAGCGATGGTAAAACGTGAGTTGTATCAGGGCGAGAGGTCTCAACACGCCGCAGGCCTAATGCTTGAAGAGAGAAGAAGAAGAAGAAGAAGAAGAAGAAGAAGAAGAAGAGGGAGGAGGAGGAGGACAATATTATTATTTATGCTTTTACAGTAGCTTAATCTTCCATTTATATGTAATTTGGTAAACCTCGTTTGTCCTCATATTCAACGAATGGTTATTTGCTTTCTTGCCATTAAAACATTAAAAATATATTTATGTGGACTTATGATGTATTATATTATACAAGTAACCTAATCTAACGGCAAATAAACTGACACAAGAGTGAGAAAAACTTTATTTTTCTGTGTGTAATTCGCTGAAGATTTAGTGTTTTCCGTCTATCATCTTTTCATTTTGTTTTTTCGTGTTTCGGTATTGAATTAACTTGAACAGGGCTGGCGATTCCTTGTGAATCAGAAAGGTTGCTTTTTTAAAACAATTCAATCGTGACTAAAGTCCGTTTTTTTTCATTCTCTCCATTCCCCCCCGCAAACATTAGACCGCTTGATCCATTACGACTCATCTTCTTTCGGCCTGCCAGTATATATATATATATATATATATATATATATATATATCTTATTCTTCTGGGTCCTATAACAATAGGCTTTGTTTAGCAAGCGTTCGTCCTCCATTGTTAACGTTTGGTTCATCCACCCTTCTCTATATCCTTTGATCATTTTGGTTGCAATATAAAGTCCAAAGTCTCCTGATTGCCTCGTTTTCAAGTATAAGTTCCATTTTTCAAATTTTGATATAAACAATCCATCACTGCAAACGGTTGAAGGTGATGAATGTGTATGATAGGATACAAGAAAAAATGAAAAGACATGGAAAAACACAAGGAAAGAGAGGATGAAACAAATATATACCAGGTATCTAAAGGAAATACTAGGAGACAACAGAAAAGAAGGAAGAGCGGGAATATGCTTAATCTATATTTGGGTGAAGAAGGATGATTAGGAGGAGGAGGAGAGGAGGAAGAGCGGGAAGAGGATAAGGAGGAGGAGAAGAAGTAGGAAGAATAAAGGAGAAGAAAGAAGATAAGAGATTAACCGATTAAGAGATAAGATAAGAGATTAAGATTGTTTGGTTTGAATTTTACGGAAAGCGCAGGCTGCGTTTCATGTCATTCTGTTTTCTACACCGCCAGTTGCATTCTGCACCGGCTCGTTACAGTCCGCTCGTAACGAGTCCCTAGGGGTCGTTAAATTATGCAGTTCGCAACCCTACGTCCGAATAAACGCGGTAAGCCTGTCCAGATTTGTAGTGTAGTTCTGACTAAAGTTATGCTCGCATTGTTGTCTGAGTGCAGTATAATATGCCTTCCTTGTTGAGTGTTGATCATGGAGTCGTTATTGAGCACTGAAGTATACTCAAACGACGGGACGTTGTTACCGTAGAGTGCGGTGTTTGTGGACTGCGGATTGGCCAAAGAGAAATATATTGGTTTTTTTTTCAATTTATTTTCTAAGGCCCGCCAGGTTTCCGTTATCAAAAACAAATAATAGAGAGCTGAATCTTATCGTACGCAACTATGCTGTGTAATCCCTAAACACAATTTATTAAATTATGGTTTTTGTTTGCATTATTTAAAGAATTAATAAAAAACTTTTCCACTAGAATATATTTTCAATTGGACTAAAATTTTAAGGAATTTCAGTAGTTTTAACCGCAAACTTGTCTAATAAAATTTTATTTCTTTTATGAATTTGCTAACTGCTATAATTTTTTTATTGTATGACTAAGCTTTTCGTCATTACTGACATCTTCAGGTATTAAACAATACGAATAATAAAATTTTGTTTACTTGTCAGTTAGTAAAATTATAAGAGTCGTAAGAAAAATGTGACTATTTTTGTAAATTCACTAAATGCATTTTATTCTACAAAATGAAAGCTTAAATGCAAGTTACAAAGTGAAGTGACGAAAAACTTCACATTTTTAAATTAGGACAAAGTTCAAGCTTTTTATTTTTACTAATTACTTTTAAAAACTATCATGAATTCACAATTTCAATAAGAAAATTAGTTTATGTTTTGAATATTGTTATATCGGTAATAATACACACACTTTTTATTAAAATTCCTTGGTTGTAGAAACTCATATTTTTTTCTTGAAACGTCACATAGCGAAAAAATAACAAATGAAATATATATTCAAACACTTTAATGCTACAGTCTGTTTCTTGATGTATATAATATATATTTTATGATGACTTTACCTCAAGATGTTTTCTCCTTATTTGGAACATGTTTCGGGAAGCCTTATGTTCCCATCTTCAGCCTTCCTGATTTTCGTTAATAATAAAATCAGGAAGGCTGAAGATGGGAACACAAGGGTTCCCGAAACATGTTCCAAATAAGGAGAAAACATCTTGAGGTAAAGTAATCATAAAATATATATAATAAATATATATATATATAATTTATTAATGAACTATCTTAGGAGAGTAGTAGGAGTAACAAGGAAGAACAGAGTTAGGAATACACAAATAAGAGAGGATCTGGAAGTGATATCGATTCTGGATTTTATTGAACAGGAACAACTATGCTGGTGGGGACACATGCAGAGAATGGATAGTGATAGAATGGTAAAACAGGTTTGGGAGGCAAAATCAGGGGGGAAAAGAAGAGAGGAAGACCGCGACTGACTTGGGATGGAATGATGGGAAACATTTTGAGAGAAAGAGGCTTGGGCTGGAGGGAAGCGAAGACATTGTCAATGGATAGAGTAATATGGAAAAAATTTGTATATAGAGTGTAGTTGATATACTTATCATATATTGATGTAACCCGACACCAATATGGTATAAGGGTATTTTGATAATAAATAAATAAAGATATAATTTATTTAATATTTAAAAATTATTTACCTCAAGATGTTTTATTCCCTTATTTGTAACATGTTTCGGGAAGCGTATTGTTCCCATCTTCAGCCTTCCTGATTTTATATCTTGTATAATAAAATCAGGATAATAACAAGATATAAAATCAGGAAGGCTGAAGATGGGAACAATACGCTTCCCGAAACATGTTCCAAATAAGGGAATAAAACATCTTGAGGTAAATAATTTTTAAATATTAAATAAATTATTTATGCATCAAGAAATAGACTGTAGCAAAAAGTGTTTAAATTAAAAATATATATATATATACATTGTAATAAAACAAATATATGATGAATGTTTAAATAAGCTCCACATTGGAAACGCCAATTTGTAATAAAACTAATAAATTCTGTTTTGGTGTTTTATTAATTGTTTAATAAAATTTTTATTAATTATTTATTTTGTATTTTGTATAAATAATTAATTTAATTTTTAATTATTTAATTATTTTTATTATTTTTTATTATGTTAATGTTCAATTAATAAAAATACTGATTAATAACTGGGTATGATTTGATGAAGAATTATTTGTTTCTCCGCGTTAAATAGATTGTCTTGGCCGTGTCGCGGTCCATTCAGTATCTTTATTTCTTCTGCTCGTTCCTTTCCCTCAGGAGTTCTCGTTTAATATTTAATAATTAATGTATTTTAAATTAGTTCTCAACTAATCAATAAAACAATGGTTTAAAACAATAATTATATTTATTATGCTTAAAGTAATTATTCGACTTGCGTCGACTAATTCGAGTCGGATTCGAGACTAGATCCCAGGTCGATTATTACACATACAAAATTATTCAAATTAAATTATTATATAATAAGGATTCTTTGAACTGTAGAAATAGTCAGGAAAGGCAAGAGAATTCAATACTTACAATTATAAAAACTTATTCACTAACAGACAATAATAATAAAATATAGTGTATATAAAATTAAGATGCGAACCGGCTGAATGCTCTGACGTCACTCGTCCCCTCCCGGTTGAATATCGTTCGACTCGAAACGACAGATGGCCGCCTTCACGAGTTGTTCTACGTTGAAAATCAGGCTCCGAGATTTCCTTCAAATAAAAGTAGTAGTTGATTAATTCCTCCTCCGTGATGCCGCTATTGGAATATCCACAAGTTGTAGTGTGTAGTTTTAGTTCTCCACTGGATTTCGTTCGGTAATAGGCATATAACGTCAAATGGTTACTTCCAATCAATTTCTGGTTGTATTAGGTTAAATTTATTCTTCAGTCGTGTCCATACGTTGTGACAGATAGATTTAGTGTTGTTGAATTTAGCTTGGTGATTCAAATGACTGTTATTAGCGTATTCATTAATTTAATATATATTCTTGTATCTTTTTATAATTTCGTAATATATCTTGGTTTGTGATAGTTAAAAATTCCATTCATTTTTTCTGAAATGTATTCTGACACGTCTGTTCTGCTTGGCATTTAACAATCAACTAAACTCTATTTGTTTCTTTATATAGCAAATTCTGTAAGATTTTGGTCTCATTTCTCATTGTTCATTATCAGCTGTTTTCATAATTAATAATTCAATTTTATAGAAATATATGGCATTTTTTATATTTTACTGGCTATAAATTATTTGTTTAGTACTTTTATGGAATTCTAATTATATAACAATATTCCTGCTTTTATTTTATACAAGTTAATACTAAATTTGACCTATTTTGGTTTGAATTAAGCTTCTGAATTACATTCCTTGAAATTTACCTCTAGGCCTTATTCTGATTCACATAATTACTCATTAAATTGTTTACAATATGTTTTATGTTACAATTTTCCTCTAATACGATTACTAATTAAACCATTGTAATTTACTTTTTCTACCTGGCTATTATTCTAAACATTTAACAATTTATTTGTATTTTACTAGTACTTGCTTTACTGATTATGGCATTAACTTGTACAATCACCATTTAAGTCAATTTTACACTCTGATTCTTTTAATCACTACTATAGGTTGTTGTTATAATTATGATAATGTATTTGTATTCTGAATGGGATAATTTATATCAATTTGGTCTAGGTTCTATTAATTTATTTTCTCTGATTTGATTTACAGGGTCAAAGTTGAATTTGGCTTGGTCATCAATTTTCAGTTTTCCTACCAATGTTATAATCAATTCACATTATTATTTTTATATTTTCTGATTTATAGGTCGTTTGAATTACTATTTTGCCTTTCCTTACTTCACAAAATTATGACATTAATTAACATTATTTAAATACAATAAACACTTACATACTAACATCTAGTATCTCCTACTATCAACATGGTCTGTATTGTATACACATAAAATAATTAAACATAATAATTAGATAAATAAACAAATTAAAGTCTTATACTAATGATCGTTTTTCGTTGTCCTTTTAAAACTGGTTTGGGGTGTTCCCCTCAATCACATACTATTTTATTTATACCTAAGTTTACATTAGTTCTGATTATTTTGTATTGTATTCTCTTACTTTGTTATTTTTGGTTCTAAATTTGTATAGCTAATATGGTTTAAGTTCTTCCATTTATGTGGTTTGCTGCTATAGAGTGTTCTGTCTTTAAAGTAGGTTTTTGGGTATCTTGAGATTTTTCATTTTAACTAATTTGTTCTTGGCTGTAATTCCTTACTACTCCGAATCTTGAGATTTTTTTCATTTTAATTAATTTGTTCTTGGCTGTAATTCCTTACTACTCCGAATCTTGAGATTTTTCGTTTTAATTAATTTGTTCTTGGCTGTAATTCCTTACTACTCCGTATCTTACTGGGTATACTAATTATTTTACTGGGATAATCATACTATTTTCTTTTAACACATTTTGCTCTCAATTGTACGTATATTATTTCTTTGAATCGAAATTTTTTCTAGTTCTATTAAAGCATTTTATTTATTATTGTGATTACTTCTTTCTGTTACTTTTATTTAAGTTTACTTTACTTCTTCCAGATGGCTTCTTCATTTCTTTTTCTATGTGATCTTAAATTGTACAATAAGGCAAAAACTTCGTTGTGCTACAACATACATACGCGCGCGCGCGCGCGCGTGTGTGTGTGAGAGAGAGAGAGAGAGTTTTATTTATTTATTTATTTATATATAAGTATATTTAATATTATTTTGTTAATAAATAAATAACAAATCTGTTTGATGTACAGTACAGCTGATTAAGTGTGAAATAACATTTTGCGCTGATTTTCTATCTCAGTTTTTCATTGATGATCCAGAAAAACGTTTGATAAACACTGGTATGTTGGATGTTCCCCGTCTCTCACTACGTGCGACTGAACGTCGTCGTGGTCATCGTTGTCATTGACGACTTGATCGTCTCTAAAGTCTACGTGCCAACAATTCTGGAGACAAGAGAAATTTCTATCACAAAGTCTTACAAAAAGAATTGCACAATTTTTTTTAATCTCGTAAAGTTGAAGGGTAAAAATTTTTATAAATCTAAACATATGTTACATCTGTCAGCTGATGAAAGTGGCAACAGTGTTGTCACTTTAGGGGAAAAATTCAGTCTCGTTACTTCCTAGTCGGACTTCGTACGTTGTTGTTGGTCAACTCGCGTGTAACGAAGGCGGTGACGATTTTCTGTCGGTTTTGTTCTTGTACTTCCTTCTAAACTGATTCCAAACGAGTGGCCAGCGCACTTATTGCCTAACCAGTCTGTCTGCTAGCTTACACAGTCGAGCGACGGACAGCTATTGTTCGCTTCGATCGTTTCTTAAACATATTTTTTCTTCTTCTTCATTGTAGCCACTTTACGAGAAGCTACGTAATGCATGACATAATCATTGCTGAATGTATCAAATGTTTTCCCCGGGTGAGTTGGAGCAATGACAATTTCCGGTACTTTGCGCTTTATTGAACATCTTCGTCAGTCGACAGTGTTCTCATCGTGGACTATGTAACTCCCTGGTACCATGTCTACGAGTCCTGGATACAGGAGCGAATCCAGCAAGCAATCTCCGGAAATAGTTGACTTTGGGGGGAAGAAAAGAAAAGTTGGACAATTCATTAATGGTCAAAAGCAGTCATAGGCAACTTTTGAATTTATGGGGGCGCATATATAACTGAGGACCAATTCGATGGGCGCACTCCTCCTCACCCCATCAATGGAGAATAAGAAGGTGCGGAGTTCAATAGCCGGACGTTACAAACATTAACTGTCGCTTTATAATACCCTTGCGCTTATACTTATTTAGTGACGTGGAACACCGAATCAAAAAAAGCTTTAGAGTATTTTTTATATAAATTTGTGAAAAGTTAAGTATAAGTTAAGGTATAGTTATAGTTATAACTATATAAGTTAAGGTACAGTTACAGTTTAAAGTAGTTTTAGAGTAAAATTTTGAACCTTCATAACGTGACATGAATTTTGTGTCATATTCATAATCACAAAACAATTCTGCAATCACAAGACGACGAACAAAATTTTGTCTGAAGTGACCACTGGGGTGGGAGGGAATTCCCCCTCCGCGTGCATCCGCGCCTGCTTGAAATTTCTTTCTCTGTCATCTGACTTCATTATACCCGCCTGGTTACATGACCTCCGTGGTCCGTGTGCTGTTTTCTTTCGTTCAGCGACAATTAATTCTATTTCAGTGGCCATTTTTTAGTGTTCTCTAGTCTGGCCAGATAATTCAGTAGACTGTACAGCCCAGCGACTCAACGGCGGGTGTCGGGCGGCGGAAAATAACTCTGCCTCAGGCCACTAAAAGGACGGGCAAGGACAAACCGTCTTGCTCTGGACAGATCACCCCTATAGCGGGTAAGACACGTATCGGCTACAGCATAGAACGCAGAAGGCAAGGGATAGACCGCAGATATTGGAGCTTTTTTTTCTTTAATAAAACTCTCTTACCTCTTCCAACTGCATTGTTTCCATTTTCCTCGATTTTGTGCATCTGTCTTCATCTGTGTATAGCTTCCTCCGTTTTTTGATGTCATCAACATCCGACATTTCTTTTTTCATGATCTTTTTTTCTTCTACCTTTCCCTGTATGATCTTCAGGTGTAGATGGTTTCTATGTCCAATTCAGTCGCTTTCCAGGATCTATAACATACCTGAGAGCATAGTCCAGTGGGACTAAGGATATCAAAAGAGTCTTTAGTGCGGTGGTTTCCCGAGCCTACCACATCCTACACCGTTGACCTTGATAGACTCGTCCACCTTAAACTCCCAGGGCAAGAGAGTGCCCTACCTTCTGTAGACAGTGTTGACACGTGATAGACAGAAGCGGATCACCTTATACCGAGAGATTCTCGGTCCCTGCTTTCGTTAACCGCTAGTCAAACAATGGTTACCCCCCTCTATTTCAGCGAGGCGAACGCCACGTTTTCCCCTTCTACACACCTAGAACCATAATGGTGTTTTCCTAGGATCTACAGTACTTTTAAGGCTGTGCCACACAATGCTACTTCACTAGCCGCTACGCGAGCGGGTACTAAGTAGCCTAGTGTAACATAAAAGCAGCTAATAGCGCTCGCCGGCGAGTAAAATATCAGTAGCTAGAGA
Source organism: Magicicada septendecula (assembly GCA_034769895.1). NCBI lineage: Eukaryota > Metazoa > Arthropoda > Insecta > Hemiptera > Cicadidae > Magicicada > Magicicada septendecula. The sequence goes on from CM068374.1 coordinate 422,182,045, forward strand.
AGTGGGACGTGTTCAACTTTTGGCGCCACTAGGTAGCCAGTAGCCGACCTTGAGACATGACTCACAAGCCCGCTATTGAGTAGCGCCCTAGTAGCCCAGTATGGCAGTGCAGTGGCAGTAAAGTAGCCTTTTGGGACTACTAAGTACCCAGTAGCCGACCTTGAGACATGACTCACAAGCCGCTATTGAGTAGCCCAGTATGCCAGTGCAGTAGCAGACAAGTAGCCTTTTGGCGTTACTAAGTAGCCAATAGCGACCTTGAGACATGACTCACAAGCGGCCATTGAGTAGCCCAGTATGCCAGTGCAGTAGCAGTGAAGTAGTGTCTCTCCAATAACCACGTGCTTGTCTCAGCGTTTGTTTTGATTTTGTTGTTGTATTGTGGTTTTTGAGTGTTCTATTTCTACATTTACAATGAGTGATTTATTAAAGTGGTCGGGTGATGAAATAATTACATTCCTTAACATATTGTGAATAATTCTTCAAATATTAACTACTTCTGCAAGCAAAATTATATTAATTTAATTAATTGAAAACATACAAAAGGGCCAAAAAATGAATATTTGGGAAAAAATTAACAAATATAATAACAATAATTTACTAATTAAAGAACAAACTCAAGTAAAAACAAAAATAAGATGATCTATTTAAAATTATAAATTTATTAAGATAAATTAAAATAAAATAAAATGTTACCAATTTAACCGACAAAACAGCTGATTGAGTAAATAAACATTAAAACAATCGATAAGTAAAATCAAATTAAATCTCTCATTTCTTTTATAATAAATTCGATTATCTGTTATTTTTTATATTAAAATCGAATCTATTCAGTTGTTTGTTAATTAATTCATAAACCTCTGATGATGATGATGAAGTGAAACGTGAGTAAGGTGAAAATACAATATAATTTTACTTGCAGAAATAGTTGGTTATTCTTAATATTGAAACGTGCAAGAAATATTTACGAGTCATTTACAAAACATAATATATATAGAACGTATAGACCTATAACATATATAGAAAATATGATTGTCTGTGGAACATTACGTCCGTAGAGTATTTGAAACGCGACGCGAAAAAAAACTGTTTTTACTCGGTTGTTAGATGAGCTGGAACTTCCCTGATTACCAGCAAAGGATGATGCTCTAAAAAAGAAAATTAAATGATCCTTGATGCTTATCGTAATAAACTGAATAAAATTTAAAAGCCTAAAAAGAGTATAACGGAAGACGGAAGTGCGACGGAAGACGTATACAAACTAAATTTAGTTTGGTGATACTAAATGTCGTAACAGCAGTGTGAGACAGGCTTTAGACAAAGCAACAGAGAATACCTTAGCACTAATTAATGAGATTAAATATAAAATTGTTGACAGTATACGCGGTGTCCACACTATAAAGCGTATGTATTATAATAAATCTAGTTACAAACGATGAAACCGCTAAACTAAGTACGTATGTCTGTGTGGGTTTTACTTTGCCGACGAGTGCAACTGTGGAGTTCCCATGTGTGCTGTACGGTCGGTTGAAATTATTTAGCCAGTCTCATTACATTAATCCCTGCCCTGTGGTCGCAGGTAAAACTAACCAGGTTCAGCACCGGTTTTTACCTACTGTCATCGAGGAAAACACGGGAAGAGACTATATTAAATTTTTGTAAACAAAGATGACACTTTTGCTCACCACAATAGAAATATTTTTCCGGTCTGCTGATGAACTGTGAAGCTTGAAAGCGCTAACCAGAAAAATTGTTCTATAGTAGTGTGCAACAGTGTATTTCCATTGGGACCGTAACAGGCGATTCGGCTAATGGCGCTTCCTGGTGGAAGAAGAAGAAGAACAAGAACAAGAACAAGAACAAGAACAAGGTCAAGGACAAGGACAAGAAGAACGAGAACAAGAAGATGCTTTCCTTGTATCGCCAACTGAAAGGGTGAACGCGGATTAGTTAATGGCCGAACCTGATTTAACCATTCACGATTACTGATAATCTAAAGTTAACTCCTAATAAGTGTCAAGAGAATTACAGCCTACTCGCGGTTCGATTTACGCCACAATAACACCATATCGGCTAAACGCACTTAATGTCTTTTGCTTTATCTCATGTCCTGTAATCGACCTACCAGTAATACATCTTCCTTCCTGGTACAACGTCACAGGTAGTTCTTACACAGTAACAGTAAATAAACGTAACACGGACTGCTGGAACAATAGACAAACACTTCCGGTGCTGGTTATTGTTTCCACAACAAAGTCGTAAACAATTGTTGTCACCGTTTGTTCTAATTATTTTCAAGGATGAATACGCATTGTTCGTGTATTATAAATAAGTGTACAACGAGTTGAATACGAGTTGTACAACAAAAACCAAGAAAGAAAATCGCACGTAACTAATTTTTAAACGGCAGAAAATATTGTTAAACGAAGCGAATCGATAATGACACTGAGATATCGATTCTGTAAATTGTTACGTTTCAATAAGTTTTCTTTTATATTAGTTTATTTAAAACATGCTTTTAACATTTAAAAACGTTTATGAGAGGTTAACACCAAAATTCTATTATCATATCGAAGAAATGAAGAGCATCGTATAGGAAGTTAATGTTTTCAAAACATACTTGAAAATGAAGGGTGGATGAAAGAAGGGTTAAAAATTGAAAAATATCAGAATCAGGGGTGAAATTTTAGGGGAAAGGAAAATGTTCACACTTTAATCCGCGTCAACGATTGGCCATAAAGTTATTCCCAGGGGGGCCATTGCTCACATCTAGAGGCCTCATTAAAATTGTGACGGAAGTCCGCCCCCCGCAAGTGAATGTTGTCAAAGGTTTGACAAGGGATCTCAATAATCGCAATAACTCCGTAACAAATTATGTCACACTTTAAACATAGCCGAAGAACTATCTCAACTACCAACTACATTTATAGTTGTTTTGATAGTTCATCTTCTTTTTTCACAGCACTAAATTAATATAGATTATTAAACTTAGATTATTAATATAGAGTCTGTCTCACACCGCTGATGAAGGCGCACATCATGCCGAAACGCGCACGGGAGGAAAAAAAGTAAGTGTCACAAGTGAAAGTTTAATAATCTATATTAACTACATTTAGTATACGGTACGTCATTTATGTATCAATTTATAATTTAAATTCCCATATTTCAATGTTGTACTTTGGCCAAAAGTCCGATACATTCCTTTCCTATAAGTTTTGTCTGGAACTGAAATTATTAACGAAGCAAAACAGACCCTACGTATGTCTGAAGTATTCTTTTGAAGTTTTTAAGTAGGACTGGACATTGAACACGTTACGCAGGTACTGCTAACATGTACACTGCTGTATATTTTATATAAATGTTATCAGATCGCTAAGTAAAATATCGATAAGTATGAAATTAAAACTTTAATTGCTGTACTAGTAATGTGTTCTTTTAACCTTTGCTTAAATTAGTACGTACAAACATTCGATTCCAAAGAATTTAGGTCTTTCGTCTTCTGACATGGGTTATAAACTTATAAACTAATATTTACAATTAACATGTGATAAAAGATTTCTGTTTAAGAGAACGTTATTTAGATTTAAGTGGTTCCATCCGGTTTATGGTGAGGTTTTTGGGAAAAATATTTTAGTTTGGACATAAAAAAATAGAAATTTGTTCATCTTATAATATTTTGTTCTCTGTATAGACTTTTTTCCATTAAACAATTTGTAAGCCTATTTTAACTGCGTAGTATCATAAGTTATAAATAAATTTAGGAATATTTGTGGTACAATTTATAGAAATCTTAGAAATGAAACAAGACACAGCACAAGGATTAAATTTTATAAGACAAATGCAATACCCACGTTGATTTATGCAAGTGAGGCGTGGGTCATGACAAAAAAGGAAAGCGACAAGATTCAGAGTGCTGAAATCTAGTTCCATATGATAATGATTGAAATAATATTTTGCAGTTATGAAAATTTTCAGTAATAAAAAGATCATGAACACTTTGACTTCACAGCCAAAGCCAGATATATTATTTGCAAATAAAATGAAAACACAAATTAAATTTCCTTCTGTTAATGATATCATCTCGTGTGGGTAAATTATTTTTTAACGACATGTAGTTAGTAAAAACTGACTTTTTATTTATTATCCATGATTTCAAAAGTTTAAGAGACGTTGTTTTATTTTTGTATATCTTGTATGGACATTTCATAGAAGATTTTAAGGGTTGTTATGAGTATTGCGTCTTGGCAACAACGGAAAGAAGTGGTGCTAACAAAGGCCACACTGAGATCCGCCTGCAAGTGGATAGGAACATAATCGGGTCTGTTCGCGGAACAACGGAACTATACAGCCGTTTAGTCTGTGCATGTTTTGATCTTGTAATCCGCGAACATATCTCTGAAGATCTTTCCATTATCTTGGACAGAGGTCGAACAAAAGGCGGATCGTTCGTACTGTTACCACTGTCTCACCATCGTCGTATAGTACAGTGGACACGAAATACAGACACCAATGAAGTCACTAATTACCAGCTTTAATTAGTCACAAATAACAATGTGAAAACAATAAGGTACTCGCATCAATAATTCAAGTTAAATTTGGCAATAATAATGTCTACTATGAAGAGTTCCGCACTAATTATTATAAGACAGTAATCACTTTCCACAATCACTTGGTCCGCACTCTACCAATCTCGCCAGGTGTAACTAACTTCTAAGCCGGCCGATGTTGCTTATATAGATCCCACAGGTGGGAATGGAAGAATATTTTCCATTCATTTGGCGGCGTGCCAGCATAATTTGCTTAGTTAAGAGTACTCGAACAGTCCGGAAGCTACTCGAGTCCACGGGCCTTGACCGAGACGCGGCATCTACTCGACTATAAAACTATTACGTAACTACACCTGCCGATTTTACGAGAGCGTTACTTTATTTCGTTCCAATATGAATGCCGTTATCCTTGAGATCATTTATGAAGTCCGGTCTCACGTGTCTTATATTATATAAAATAAAAGCCGCAAGCATATATATTTTATATACAAAATATGGTTAAAATATATTGGTTCGTTTCATACTGAAACTTTACGTTTCGTTTCGACCGAACAAAGAAGTTTTCTTTTTAATATATTTACTAGACTGGATGTAATATCGTTATGTAGCGGCACATTTTGTGTTTGATAAAAACAATCTCAATCTATATACGTAACTTACTCTTTGAAGCGCGCTTTGTGCCGTTATACAGCAGACTGTGTATACCGTAGACTCCCCCCCGTCCTGCCCAAGCGTGCCAGTTTAAAAACTTCGCTTCAGGCTGTATTTTCACAATTTCAACCCCTAAACGTCTGTGGTGAAGATAGCCAACGTGGAACAGTGTGTTTTCCTCCTTCGACCACATTTTATGTTGCAAGTATGTTTTGTATACGTTTCTCACAGTCAGCAAATGTAAAATGTGAACAAGTCCACGCTCTTACATATCCAAGTTAACATAAAACGGGTTCGCTTTGACTTAAACACTTCAAGCTAACATAAGAAACGTTGGGAGCATAAAGCCCATTTGGATTCGTTATGATTCTCTATGTTTTTTTTTTACTTTGATATCTGTTTTCTATATTAGAATGATTATGAATTTGTTAGTTCATAAACAAGCTCGTATATCTAATTCTTATTTTCCTCCTCCTCCTCCTCCTCCTCCTCCTCCTCCTCCTCCTCCTCCTCCTCCTCCTCCTCCTCCTCCTCCTTTTTCTTCTTCATCTTTCTTCTTCATTTTTCTCTTGTTCATCTTCTTTTCCTCCTCCTCCTCTATTCCTAGTTTATTGTCTTCTTCTTCTTCTTCTTCTTCTTCTTCTTCTTCTTCTTCTTCTTCTTCTTCTTCTTCTTCTTCTTCTTCTTCTTCTTCTTCTTCTTCTATATCTTCTCCTCGTTTTAATTTTGAACAGGAAATGACAAAATTCTGTAGCATTTTTAGGAAATTGTATATCAATCCACTGGACTATAGGAAAACTAATACTTATAAAAATGTGAATAATGAATATTTGACAATCGTTTCAATATGTGATTTCCAACTGGATGCCCGCGAACCTTTTTATTCGGTCAGCGAACTTATCTTATAAAACCAATTTTGCAATTATCACAGTGCAAACTGGTATCCACTCACATGGGCAAACAGACATTACACACTTTGTAATTTTACTGCAGTCTGGTTTTCACCTTTGCGGTATTAAGTGCGTTCAAAGACTACGTATTATTGGTTTCGTGTTTACAACTTAGTACTTTTCAAGTAGTTGTGTTATAGTAACATGAAAAATACGAGTTTCTGAATTATCGTCGTTCAGAATTAGTGTACTTTTAGTTAATTTCAGTTAATGAGTGAATTATCCTGTTATTTGTTAATTTGTAGGTGTCTATTCACAAAGACTCTTTAAGTGTCATCGAAAGAAAGAAAAATAAGTTTCGTTGTTCACAGTTAAGGTCGCGAAATCTTGACGATTTCAATAAGTGTGTAGTAAGAAATACTGTTCAGGATTTTTATAAAAATCAAAACGTTGTGCCTACTGTTAAAAAAGCTCCTACCTATCGTGAAAGAAAGAATCCATTTCCCATGGGGCGCTGAATGCGAGTGTTTAAAAGTGTTGGATTTAAGTGGAAGAGATGTAGAAGTAAAAGAAAAGTGTTAATTAAATAACCAGAAATTGTAATGATACGTTACAAGTACCGCGCAAAAGTAATTAAAGGTTTTTGGAAATCCGGGAGAGACATATATTTTTTTAGATGAGAGGAAAGTAAGCGTTAAGTGATTTTTGATAATGTACAATGTGAATCGGTATTTCTCAGTAATCGTTATTTGTTTACAACCACTCCATGCGCGCGCGCGTACGCTACATGTCTGTCCTCTCACGGACGGACCGTGACCAAACCATACCATACCTCAGGTATACAAAACAGACGCGCTTATCCGATTTTTGTCTTTGATTTGTAATTAGTCGCATCTGTTATTCAAAGTTAAGAGATTGTCAACGTTAGAGAAGCTCAATTTGCGCCGGTAGGGAGAAAGGTGGGGGTACACGACAAAGTTGGTAGGTATATCCACTCCCCCCACTACACCACTCTCGTGTTTCACTGCGCATATGCTTGCTTCTCTATCGTTGACAACCTCTACGTTTAAGGGTTTTCAGACTACACCTGATCACACAGAACGGCCTCTGCCTTTAGTAGCTGCAGCATATCGATCTTAGTTCTCAAATTGAGGAGTTTTTGTGAATATACAATTTTTAATATCTATCTTATATCTTCACTTTTATACTGACACAATATAGATTTCGCTTTTAAAAGATATGTAGATATCTTATATTATATATCTGAAAGATATGTAGTAAGATATGTTAAATGAGTAAATTACCTCTTTTCTACTTATTTACAATTAAATACTGCCTTTTTTATTTTTACGTTATTTGTTAATGGCTTATGATGCGACTCGCCGGCCGATAAGTTCCCGAGTTTAATTGTGGCCCTCTGGCGCTTTTAAGTTGGAAACACCTTAGATAGAATTCCAAAACTAATTCATGTTAGACTGTGTTTAGTACTAGACTAAATATTAGGTTTGCGACAATCGCTTAGATTAAAAACAGTGTGACGAATACATTTGAACGCCAGGAAAATTGGTACTCACACTTGTTAAGTTCAAATGTACTGTCTGTATTTTAAACAGATATACAAGTCTGTATAGGTGAAAACATTGTTACTGTCAGCATTTGAGTTTCACAGACACAGAATGAGAATAAGCTGAGCAAATGTTTCACTTCAGATTTTCACATGCGTTGTGTATGTGTATTCCTGTGTTTCGAGTGTTTCCGTATAATTTTAACGTTGTCCATAAAACCGTATTTACGTAAGTGAATAAAATATTTTGTACAAATTGAGAGGAGAGAACAGAAACGCGGTCATTACGTCTGTGCTATGAAAAAAGTGTTGCCATTACGCAGGGAACGCGTTGTATGACAAGTGACCACTTACTAAGTGGCTGACACTTCATGCGCGTGTGGCTCGTACACCAGTTCCCGAGTAGTCGCTTACTCCTTTTTTGTGTACCAGTCTAACGTAGTCTTTATTTTTCTTTTTTTTTCGTGTTTTACTACTTCACATACTAATTTTCTCCTCTCCTTCACCCACACTCTCGCTAAACACGTTACACTTTTCGAACCATCGTAAACAAGTTTATGTTAGCTGGGTTACAATTTTTTGTAATCGAACACTCGCTGTTGATCTCGTCGCTTACAATCCCTAATTTCAGGTACTAAGCGGGATAAAAGCTGCACAGTGCGCACACACTGCATGGAGCATTCATGCTTATTTTTCTCCGGTAGCTGGAAACTGCAAGTTTTTAAGTTTTCGTCTCCTCCCTCCTCTTATAGTTTCTACTCTAATATCTTGTGCGCCCTTGGTGTAACTGAAGTTCCTCCCTGTCATTCGGCCTGTTTGTATCTGATAAGAGGTTTCATTTCTTATGGAAAGTATTGCACTTAATTACAAATTGCCTACGTGACTGTTGGCACGCGAGGCAGTCCCGCTCGTTTGGAGATGATTCTGAGTTCTGGATTGTTCGAGACTGAAGTAATATTTGGTCAGGCGATCTAGGTGGACGACTTCGAATTTCCGCTGTCCTTCCTGTTGAATCCGATAGACAACATCGTTGATTCTCTTTTTCACAGTGTAAGGTCCTTCCCTGTTAGACTGGAGTTTAGGTAAGCGACCACGACGCACTTTGGATTGTACAACCAAACCTTAAATTCTTCTTAGAAACCCACACTATTGCTGCGAATGTCATACCAAGTTTTCATTTTATCACTGACTATATTCAGCCGTCCTCTTGTCAAGCGATTCATTTCTCACAGTTCGTTTTCTAATTGCGAGGAATAGTTCTGTGGCTCTTGGGACTGAGTCTCAGGTGACCCGAACATCAAGTCCCCAGGAAAACGAATCTCCCGCCCAAACACCAATTTTGTTGGAGTCATGCCGGTTGTGTCGTGTACTGGTGATCTATACGCCATGAGGAATATGGTATACGTTGGTCCCAGTCTGTTTGGTTCTTGTCAACAACCTTCATAAGATGCTGTTCAAGTGTCCTATTGAATCTCTCAACCATTCCTTCCGACTGAGGATGCAGAGGCGTTGTCCTGGTCTTTCGAATTCCAAGTAGACGTTCCCTTAATCCATATGGATATGGATATTGTAACGATAACATTTGTATGTGCTCTGTAGAAGTGTAAGTTTTGTGTGTTCGCCTCACACGTCGTGGTCGTTACTTTATGTTCACGCTGACGATGTCCGTAGCGATCTTTCGAATTACTAGTACACGCGAGTGGAAACCTTACCTGTTCTTCTATATCTGGTTGTATTTCCCGGGTGGCGCCAAATTGTTTTAACTGAAAACAATTAAAATAAAAAATAGGACGATTGAGCGTTCGTGACTATGACGGTATGGTGAATTCAAATTTACTCCCGCCACGTGTGCGAATTTCTGCCGAGTTTCCGACGTGAGCGCTTACCGTCACCTTTGCTTGTCGCTAAAATGCACAATTCATATAATGCACTTTCCTATGAAATAAAGAACAGTGGTTACAACTCTGTACTAGTTTATTAAATTGTGATTAGTAGTTATTCAGTATTATACAAAATTATATTTTGTTATTAAACAAATTTGCACCGGCGGTAAAAGACACTTGTACCTCAAGGCTTGGCGAAATCGATTTTGAACGATTTAGTTAGTCAGACATGGCGTCTATTGAATGTTTATTTTCTCAATTTCGTTCAATAAATCTGGATTCTTTTGGTTTACGAAAAAATATCAATTTGATTACAATAAAGTACACTACCTTACGTTACTGGTAGTTATATACTATAAGGAGTAATTACAATTTGTTCTTGAAGTGTTATAAAGTGTGTTTCAAAAGTTCGTAATTTTTATACAGGTTATTTCTCTAGTTAACATAAGTTTAGTGTTTTATTTTTTAATTAATCTTTGAAAGAAATAAGATCGTCAGTTTATAGTGAGAGTTCAAAGTGTTGTGAGAAAAAATTAAAAAGAATTTATTTCGTAAATTCGGGTAGTTCAGCAATACTTATCAATCTGTTGACTTATGGTGTAGTGTCATTCAGTTGAAATAGGTTGGGTCATCGTTTGGTCATCAATCTTCAATCATCTTGGGATTTAATCACGCCTTGCGTCTTTTTCGTATAAGTTGATCGAAATCTATTAATTTGGAATTAATTAATCTGGTCTGTTGCCTACGTTGAATGTATTAGTTCCTCATCAGATAGTTTGGTTCTTCATTTTAGTAAATTTTGTTACTTTTGATTGTTTTAAATTAAAATTTGAGTCATTTACTGCTTGGCGTCTATTCCTTTTGAGCTTCAATAATGGACCAACAGTTTCTAACGGAATATTCATAAATAACGTTCAGTTGTCATGGTAACTGATTGACTCTCATTGGCAATTCATGACTTAAGACCATTGTTATAATATTTTAATTTTTATTCAAAATGACTAAATATCTTCTGATTGCTATTATTCTTCTGTCTTCTTATCTATGTCTGAGATATTATCACAGCTGTTTATATTTTCTTTCAAAGATCATTTTGACATCCCTCAAAGCTGGGTTTGCTTATGTATTAATATTTTGACAATAGCGTTCATATTATGTAATTACATTTCTTTCTTATTTTATGTCCTTAATTTAACTTTTACGTCTTAATATGATCCACTAATTATCATTAACTAGTTACTTGCCTTGGATTGGCTAATATAATAGTTAATTTCTTACAATTTGTTGTTATTGGTTTTATACAGTTAGGCATTTCATAGGCCTAAGTAGTAATTGGCTCTATTTTCTTATTTTATACAAATTAAATATTATTTTACCCTTATACATGTTTTGTTTTGTGTTACAAGTGATTTGTTTACTTTTTGAATTGATTTGGGTCTGTTTTATAATAATTGTATGTTTTAATTATTTTACAAAATCATGGTTTGTCTATTATTTTCTAACTGCTTTTCCAATATTATTAGGTTTGTATGAATTTATCTTTTTTCTTATCTATATTGCCATTGTTTATTATTTGTCTTTTATTTACTATTCTCTATAAAATATAACAACATATAGGCTTATGGTCTGTATAACTCTTTCAGCCATATTCCTTTTCATAAACTTAATTGAACAAATCTTTAACAGTTATTATGCTACTCTTGTTTACATTTTGTTTATTCTTATTTATTTCTTGGTTATAAACATCATCACACTATTTACTTTATTTAATTAACTATCCCTTTGAACATAGGATGTGTATTGATTTTGCATTTATATTCTTTACCACATTTTTTCTTTTCTAAACTTTACTATCTAACCATGGTAACACTAACATTTTGACTCTCCATGGCATTTTTTCCCTGAATACCCTTGTATTCCATATCTACAATTACTCTTAATCCTAATAATAACAATATTCTTATTTACTAGCACTTTTCACCATTAACCTTTAGTGTTTATCACTGGTTTTTAGGTGTCTATACCTATCAATAGGGTTTCTATTTATTTTGTGGGTTTTCACTGGCACTTTGCACTTTTATAGTATTTAAGTGTTACTAGTGGGTATTCCCTAACATTAAATTCTCTTTCTTACTTAATCATATTCACTATCTGTCTATCTCTCACTTCACAATGGTTAGTTATACTGTTAACAAGTTTCATGTCATTATAGAGTTATTTATAACATTTACTCTCTATTTACTTGGTTAGTGTACTTTAGTTTGTCATTAATTTATTGGATTTTAATAATTATCATTACATTGATTAATTAGTCGATACTAATAATTATCATTTACATTTATTATTTATTGGTTTCTTTTTCATTACTTTATTTGAGTGTGACATTTCTCCTTTTCTGTTCTATATTATTCGTTTATGTTTTCATTTCTTCTCATTTTATTTCATTTATATTTTGTTTGTTTCTTTTTCATTCACCTTGTCATTTGTTTTATTTTATTGAGTTGGGTCGGGTCGTTCATTTCACTTGGGTTGGGTCATAGTCGTTTGTCGCGTATTAGTCATTTTTATTTTCATTAGTTATTTAAACATTTAATATAGTTGATTCATCGTTTTTTCCCTGGTATTGGGATGGCTGGTTTGTGTTGTAACAATATGTATTTCCATAGGGACTCTATAACGGCAACAGAAGTGTGAACTAATGCCTTTGCCAAAGTGGTAACCTCCTGATTTGGAATTGCGTAGGCTTCCACCTACTAACTAAAATAGTCACCTGTAACCATGATGTACTGGTTTCACATCGTCCCTAACTGGGAAAGGTCCAGCAATGTCTACGGCAATTCTCTCAAATATCACGCGACAAGTTCTTTCAGACTTTACGCGACTACTGTACCAGCATCCATGTCCGCTATGTCACCACAGTACAAGGCAGCGAGGTATAAATACTGGATGGATTTCGAAGCTGCCGTGAGTCAGTTATAGATCGGCAATATTTAAAGCATGGTTCGAAGTTATTGTTGCGGTTTAATGGACAGTGATTATTGTGTTAATTAGTGCAAAACTGTAGTAAGGTTGATATCCACGGTTGTGTGTTGGACAAATTTAACGTGAATTATTGTATAAGAGTGCCTTTGTTGGTTACAGACTGTTGTTTATGTCAAATTAAAGATTGTAATTAGTGACTTCCTTGGTGTCAGTTACTCTGTTTCAATTGTACAACACGACGGCCCGAGAGACTGTCATAACGTGGATTATTGTTTTAGAGTGCCTTTGCTGATTCCTGAGCCTCCACTGTCTTGTAACTCGCGACTCTCTACTTATAACGTTGTTTTCTCTACTACTCTGTAACTTCGGAAGGTAGGCTATAGCTTTCACAAAAGCAAACTGTAGAACAAGAGACGCATAGACGGGAAAGATGGCGTCGTTTTATTTGTAAAACCGTATCAGATGACTGACGTCCTTCCAGGTTCCGTCCTCGCATAGCTTTATTGTCAACTACTACTAGTTTCTTCTGGAATTCCGTCTTTACCTTCATTCGGCAGGAATCCATTCTAAAATCTAAAATTTTCAATTTTAAAATCAATTCTATTTATCTCTTTGTCCATTTACACGTGCTTCGTTAGCATAAACAATAAATCCTGTCGGTTATTGTGCGTTACTGTGTATTTTGTTTATTTTGATTAATAAGTGGGCCTTCTTAAACAGAGTCTACCTCACCACTTGGATGAATTGGCGGAGACCGTGCCAATTGTTACCGACACTGATGATGGCGAGGCCGAAACGTCTGTCTGCGTAAATCTAGACCACTGCCTAACAGCCCGGCCAACAATGTTGGCCTTCACACCTTGTGTGCTTTCATACAGTAATGTTGGCCTTCAGACCTTGTGTGCTTTCATACAGTAATGTTGGCCTTCAGACCTTGTGTGCTTTCATACAGTAATGTTGGTCTTCAGACCTTGTGTGCTTTCATACAGTAATGTTGGTCTTCAGACCTTGTGTGCTTTCATACAGTAATGTTGGCCTTCAGACCTTGTGTGCTTTCATACAGTAATGTTGGCCTTCAGACCTTGTGTGCTTTCATACAGTAATGTTGGTTTTCAGACCTTGTGTGCTTTCATACAGTAATGTTGGCCTTCAGATCTTGTGTGCTTTCATACAGCAATGTTTAAATAAGTCAGTAACACCAATGTACATATGTGTCTGTACTATCTTGTTCTTCCGTCTCATACGCGCTCCCATTTAAAAGGCTGTAGTCACATGGTGAAAGAAGAATTTTGATTGAAACTATTGTGGAAAGGAGAAGCGGTATGGCCTTTCAAACTGGTTCACCCAGTTCGCCACCCAGTCACCAGTTCACCCTGGTTCCCTCGTCGATCGAGGGAACGATTGACGGGTACAGTGAGAGGGTAAGGACCAAGCAGGAATATACGGATTAGTAAGAAGGTATGTGATGGTTAACAGACTGTACCTCATCTCCGAGGTGAATTGGCGGACACCGTGCCAAACTAGTCACTGATGATGGGCTCCGATGGTGCGGCCGAAACGTTTGTAACAGCTGTTTTGAAGACTTCTTCCGGTACGGACCGCGTCAAAAATGTCTTGTATGACAACGTTTCACTCATATTACAATGAGTATCGTCAGGTCTATGTGACAAAAACGTCGGCAAACGAACTCAGTTATATAGTGTAGAAGTGGCGGTGGGTGGTCCGGGAAGTGGACCCTGCCCTGTAGGCATTACGCTTTGTGCATTGCTTGTGCGAGGAGTCGAACCAGAAAGTAAAGGGTACCAAGTTGTACTAAGCGTGGCGGTTTCTCTGTTGCAAGTTATTCTTGTCTTATTCTTATGTTTAATAATTTCTATTGCTTCTAGGATCAATCTGTCGTAATACCTATTATATGATCTTATTACAGACGCGTCTTCGAAGTTTACCATGTGATTCGTTATGGCTGAATGCTCAGCAATCGCAGACTTTTCAACTGCCGAGTTCTTCGTATGTCCGACATGTTCTTGCACTCTTGTGGAAATCAGGCGGCCCGCCTGACCAGTGTAAACCTGTCCGCAACTGCATGGAATTTTGTAGATACCTTCAGTGTTGAACGGGATTCTATCTTTGATTGGTTCTAAAACAGCTTAAAACCAGCCGTGAAAGCTTAAGAACTTGCGTTAAGAGATTGTCTTCGAATGGGCAGAAATTGGAAGCCCATCAATCTCTTGGTTGATGAGAAGAAGAAAAAGAAGAGTCCCTTCACATGGTCCCTTGAAGAGCGTTTTAACGACATTTTTGTGTAAGTGCATGCACGAGCGCCCGGCAATATATTGTACGTGTATACGCGTCTATTGTATTACACATCAATATAGGCGGTTTGTGTGTGCGTTCGTTCATGCATATAACTTCGACGGCAGGAGAAGTCCCAACGTTACGGCCGACAGTGCGTACGTTGGTTGTCAGGGAAACTCTCTGTCACGCTCCGTCACATTCGCTGTCACGTATTATATAATTACAAACGCTACCAATTACGGACCGTTAGCTCGTGTGTGTGCGTGCGTGCGAGCGCTACACAGGAGTAAGTAGACGAGCGCGCGCGCGCACACACACACACACACACACACGGCAATCACCTTGACAACCGTATAATCTATTGGAAAGTCGCGCGCCGTTGTGGAAATTTTTACTTTTATCGGGGACTGTAATTTGAAGAAATTGCGAAAACAAACAAGAGACAGACACGGTGGAGTGCAGAGAGAGAGGAAACGCCCGACAATCATCGTCATTAACGTTGCGACAGACGTGATATCACGCGGCTGGAATGCGCCGCACTGCAAGTCTCTCTCCGGACGCGCGTTAAATCACTCTCGTTTTTCTACATAACGAATGAAATGTCGTCTGATCGCTTGCAAGTGAAAACTGTAAGAAATCCTTCTTGTCCAGACACATATTCGAGTTGTATAATGTTTGTACTTCCCGCGCTATAAGTGGTTTAATTTCCACAACTCTTTCTTTTACACACTTGTACATACATGTAATACAGTCTATATATTTGTATTTATTCTCAGGAACGTGGCAGGGTATACTCATGATCATAGAAGAAACACAGATGTACGGCAGGAACCGAATATTATGAGCATATTCATTTTTTGATGATCCCATCCGATGGTTTGATAGCTTTAGTAAGTTTCAACATTTACTTCTTCTTTCCAGAACCCTCTGCTCATGACTTTTATTGTTTTTGTACACTTATATAAGATGCTGTGAATAACCTCTTTCTTTTGAGATATACACACATACGTTTTAAAACATCCTTCAACGTTATCTGATGCCTAACATCCACTGATGTGATCATTCTACGTTCTGTCCCGGAGATCTCGTGCACCCATTCTTCCTAATATGCCTTCTATCTAGGATTTTCTCGGTCTTCCCCGTTTCTGACGATAGGGAAGAGCCCATCCTTTGGAAGTGGTTGTACCAAACCATATCAACTGTTTTTTCAATATCCTGAAACAGACATTTTCTTCATTGGAAGTTCTGTCCTGTGGAATCTTCGGAGCACGTCCACCTCCATCGCCTCTTAATTTATTTTTTATTCTGTCCTTTAACGCGGCATATTTCTGTTCCGAACAGTGCCTAATGCATCATAAACATTATATCTTCTCTTTTTACCAATATGCTTACTCCACTAAATTCCACTGAAGCAGCCAAACGTTTTTCTGACCGTTTAATATGTTCCACAGCAAATTCCTATCTACCCTATCAAAAGTGTTTCAAAACTGAAATGCTGTGAATATACGTTATTAGATAATATGTGACGTCCTATATATATATATATGTATATATATATATATATATATATAATATAGTAAGATGCCTTGTACTTCTATACGGAAACTATATGTACAAGAACCGTATGACATTCTTTTCGTGTCAAAATGCAAATAAAACTTATTTATTTTGAAGTAAACAGGAATAAAAATTTAAAAAAACATTATAAATATTTATTATTGTGTCTTCCAATATTTATTATCAACCACTTCATTGTTCCTAGCTGGAAGAAGCATAAAACTTTATAACTTCCTGCGGAAGTTTGCAACGACCTCCAATGTTATGGTTTCAAGTATACGAGTAAGTAGGATAACGCAGAACGCCTCAATACACGGAACAATAATATATTGAATACTTTCAAGAACAATAAAGCTATAGTCGAATACTAGACTCCAGTGTGGCTATAAACTTGACAGCTTCAACTGTTTTTTAAAAGTCTGTCAATCCCAACTCAGAAGTAAATTCTTCCTGCTCGAAGTACACTTTAAACTTCTCGATTAACTTTGTATACGATTGCTCGTTCTTGAACAATAGAATAGGATAGATTATAATCGACAGAGGGAAATTCCTCCGGTATTCAATAGTATGTTAATAGGAGTTGTACAGGACTGTGTGGTAAACTACCCCGATTGTTTTCTTGGAAGGATCACGACCTCAAGTACCCACGCTGACTAGTCGTAATTCGAGTTAGAGATGATTAGCGATGGTAACTACCGATATAACTACCGATATGGTGTTCTGCGATTTAAAAAAAATTTGAATCACATTTTTTGAGGGATCAGTCTCAGAAAACAACAGGGTTCTATAGGGTAAAAGTATGGCCAGACATGTACCAGATTTTACGAACATCGTTTGATGAGTTCAAAATTTATCGTGAGACATACCCCAAATAACCAGACTCGGACAAATGCCAAACGGTCTAGTCAAAACTGGGAACTTGCTTCGCTCGTCCAGTAAAATATTTTTATTAAAAACAATTTTTTAGTGATTGTTTTAATGAATATAAGATTTTTTGATTGAATATAAGGTGTTTTTATTTAAAAAGTCTTGATTACACCACAGCCATATAATATTAAAATGTACCTGCGCGCGTGCGCATAAAAAGATTTGGAAAAAACGTTTCTTCTATCCGGCCGACATCCACGTCAGCGAGGCTCTAATCCTTTGCGGATGGATCCTTAAAGAAGGGTGGCGTCACGCCGATCTACGATATCCTTTCCTGCACACCTTATCGGGCAAAGGGGACTCGTATCCTAAATTCCTTGAGCTGCGAACGAATGACCGCGACCCGGATAACGCAAACATATAAGGGCACAAGGCGCCCGGCGCAACTTCCCTCTGTCTGGTCCTACCGACGTAGAGTGAAATTAACGCTTCCTGTATGGGAAGCGATTATGTTACCATCTGTCAGACAACCGTTACACTTAAACTAAAAATTATTGGTACACAAAAATAATGCCTCATTTTGTACCATTAATGTAAGTTAGGAAGTTAGACAGGGTAGATTGCCTTATGTTCGGTATGCAAGGAAGGCAGTGTGGCCAGCACTACGCCTCGGCTGTCCAGTATTACCGCCAAGGCTTTTTCACGGGTACTCATTACCGCAGACGGAAGTTGACTTGGTTTCTTATTTAATGGCGGTCTCGGCAATTGAACCCAGGACTGATAGAGAAGTAGCCAGGCGCCATACTTAACTGGCCTAATAAGCTCCATTATTTATCAATACAATTAGTATAAATTATATATATATATATATTTATATATGTATATTAATTTATATATTTTACATATTAAAATATATAATTATTTTTTTAAATTTATTTAAATTACACGTGTATAAATTATACAATATAGTCTAACGAAAAATTTACAGATTATATCTGATATTCATTTTTCGGATTGTTTAATCAAATATCATTAACATCATTAATAGAAGAAATGTAATTTGTGTTTGTATTTTATTTGTAAAGAGTATAGCTAGATTTAGTTGTGATGTAAAAATATTCATGTTTCGTTTATTACTAAAAATTGGTAATAATTATCATAAATAATTTCATTTAATTTGCAAAGATTGTATCAGATTTAGGTGAACGTGAGAGTGTTGATTTTATGCTGAATATTCCCATAGCTGCCAAATATTAGTTTAATTATTTTGTATTATTAATAGTAATTGCCAATACTATATCTTAGTTGTAATTATTGATGTGGATTAAGGTTAAAAAGGATTATTTCAGTTGGGGTTAATTTTGAGACGTTAAGGGTATAGGCCTACATTTTTAGTATATGTAAAATTTAGTATAGTGTTTATAAGGTTTCAGTGACTGCACTATAAATATGTGACAAAATTGTTAGCGATAAGAGCTAATTGGACCCAAGGAAAGATTGATTTTTGTTTAATTAAAAGACATTAATTAATTAAAGACATTTAATTATATATTGCAAGAACATTAATAAACCTTGTCACTGCTCACAGTATGTGGTGAACAGGTAATTCCTAGTGCTATGAATGCAATGAACGTTGTAAACTTTAAATAATGGGAATAAAGATATTAAAAAAAAAATACTTAAACACTTTAATAGAAATCGGAAGATTCAAATGCGTAGTAGTTATACGTGTCTGCATGTGTGCTTCCATGAGCACTGGAGGATTTGTAAATGTGTTTATATATTACAAAATTTAACGGTCCCTTGGGTCTCGTTAGAGGATAGGTTAAATTCGTATTTCAGCGAACCACACAATCTGTATGGAACACACTGGCGAAATCACTATCCACACCAGCTCCCAAAAAACGATGTAAATTCACTAGGGGTTTGAAGGAAACAAAGGCGTTATCTAAAGGTTTATGATGAGCTTTGAACGGCCGCGAAACGAACATCGGAGATAACAACATCTATCAGACTGAACTATAACCACGGTATGATCCACGAGATAACAAGTAGAATTCTGAAGAGCAACACGACATTACATTGTTTCGAATTGTGCACGGTGTCAAAGGAACTAAAACGAAAATATATATGAGCACAATTCGACGCATCGTCACCTACAGGTGGGAAGTTGGAATCCTGAACAAGACTAAAGGGACGAACGTATTTGAGCGGCGTATGCTGACAAAAGTTTGGCCCGCTCAGACAGACTATTAAGTTTAATGTAAACTGAAAAAAATGTATGAGGATTGTTCAGTAGAAACACGTTTGTTCTGCGCAGCCGTGACTTCGTCGTCATGGCAACGGAATTCACTTTTTTATATTGTCTTTTTAAGTACTGCTGACGCGTCTGTCAAAAATATAACGCTCTTTTCTAAGCGTTATGACTGGGTTGAAAAATGCCATCTATGATAGAAAATCCATCCAAAGATAATCTGTGTGCCGTTATTCAGTTTTGGGCCGCTGAGAGGCGTCAGCCATGGAATGTATACGAGAGTGAAAGCTGTATATGGTGACTATAGTTATTCTCATACGGCAGTGGTTGAATGGTGCAATAAATTTCGACAAGGAAGAGAATCCACTAAAGATTTGGCCCGTCCCGGACCTGCACGTGTTGCAGCATCAGATGAAAATGTGAGACAGCTGGAAATTGCTTTAGCGCAAATATGCGCATCAAAGTTAGAGAACTTTCTCAACTGTTGAGCATCAGCGTGGGAACTGTTCATTCCATCATTCATAGTCTTGGCTATCATAAAGTTGCTGCTTAGTGGATTCCACGACTGCTTACTGATGAGCAGAAAAATTTGCGTTCGGCCTTATTATTACAGCATTTGATGCGCTATCAACAACAAGGTAATGTCTTTCTACACCAAATTTTTGCTGGTGATTAGTCTTGGTGTTATCACTACAAACCAGAATCCAAACGTCAGAGTATACAGTGGAAGCATGCACAATCTCCGAAGGCGAAAAAATGTCGATGCCAATCTTCGGCAGGAATAGTAATGGTGACCGTATTTTTTTATTATCAGGATGTGTTGCTCTTAGATTTTTAAAGAACCTGGTGTCAACATCAACGCTGAGCGATATGCAGACAGCGTAAAACGCTTACGGGTCAGCATCAAGAATAAACGTCCCGGGAAGCTCACAAATGGTGTCATTCTTCTGCATCGTAATGCTTGACCCCATGTAGCCCAGACGATTCAAGATCCCCTTGGTTGTATGAAGTGGGAAGTCTTACAACATCCAACTTACAGTCCCGACTTGTCCCCGTGCGATTATCATGTTTTTGGCCCATTAAAGTAATCACTAAAAGGACGGCGGTTCAAATCGGACGCTGAGGTAGAGTTTGCTGTTAGCGAATGGTTCCGCAAACAGCCGAAATAATTTTACCAGCAGGGAATCTATAGATTATTGCAACAGTGGGACTCATGACTTAATGTTAATGAGACTTCTTTTAAAATCGTTGAATAAAAAATGCTTTACAGCCTTTAAACGTGTTTCTATTGAACAATCCTCGTACAAAGAATCCGACATTTACTATGAAGTACTTTACGCATGATGTTCTAGAAATCTCTATATTATTTATAAATAAACTAACAGACATTAAGAGGCATATTAACACCAACAACGCACTTTTTACATTATTATGACTTTATAATGGCAGTCAGCAATGTTTATACAGTATATAGTACCATTGTTTTACAGTATAAATTTATTTGAAATTGTAAGGCGCAGGTTATGCTAATACACTACACCGCTGTGCAGCGAATTGAATATTAATTAAATTCTAAGTACTGTGCTTGTAGAATACAAATACGTTATTACGTGTCCTTCATTACTTGTTTAATGATTTATCTTCCGTAATATTACCGTAAATCTTCTACACAATGTCTTCAGAATATTCTTCGGCACTTGAGTTAAGCTTCTTGTGAGGTGTCAAATCATTTAGATTCTAAAATAGAAAACTGCTAGTTTTATTGTTCACTCATCATATGGACTATTATAGATAAGCACGTTTTCTGAACGGCGGCACTTCATGGATCTGTTTTTTTCCTGTATTTTCATACACATGAGACTTTCTTCTTCTTTTTCGTAGTGTCATATCAACAAAAGGATACCTGCTATCATCCTGACGATAATGACTTTATTCACTTTGTATCGAAATATATGATCTGATATTTATGTTGTCGACAGCAGCCATTGAAGATGGGCTACAGCGTTGTAGCCGGAACGTCTGACTGAAGATCAGAGTCGACCTAATCACTGGTGTTTTCCGATGCTTTTGTCTCAGGTCACCCCCCCAGCAGGAATGTACGTACGCCCTCTCATTTCCCTCTGCCTTTTGTTCACGTCAAGGACTAGTAAGCTCCTTCAGCTGGAAAACTCGCTCACTGTTTTATTATTTCTAACAAATACACTGTTTTATTATTTATTAATTACTGTTTTATTAAATATGAACAAAACCTTCTTTATCTTCTTCTTCTTCTTATTCTCCTCTTCAAGGATTAGGTTACATAAACCTGTTCTGGCACCCACCTCATCCTCAGACGACCCACGTCTCTTCCACCAATGGCTTTATAGTTCAGTGCCGCTTTCGGCATTCGATCCTCTGTTATCCTTTACAGATGATCTCACCATTGTCTTCTGTAAATTGAAGTAATTCCTCTACTTCGGGTTCTGCTCTGATGTCTTCATTCCTTATTCTATCTTCCAATGTATAATTTAAAGCATTTCGAAGAAACTGCATTTCAGCACTTTGAATCTTGCCGCATTCCTTTTTTGTCATGACCCATTATAACGTCTCTCCTGCAAAGACATTACAACATCGAGAACCAGTTCAATTGTTCGCTGTTAATTAAACTAGCTGCCGTAGTTAGTAAAATTTACTTACCAACAAATTATGACGATGTATATATCAGGAATTAGTCAAGGGTTACATAAATTTATTCACTCTCTGGATATTAGCGAAAACATCTCTTTATTCTTGTATTTTAACTAAGTATAAAAGTAATAGCTTTAATGGTCATCCTTTAATTTTTTACTTACTTTACTTTACTTTTAAAATAAAAATTCTTATAAATTCTGCATTAAATATTCTTTAAATTTTTACTCTTTTTATCTCAAAATCATTCAGCTGTGTATTATTTCAATTACCACGGATCCGGGTCTTAACTTTGCAATATTCTAATATATCACAACATCATCCAAACTATTTGAAGAATAGTCCGGTGTAATTTTCAGAGTTACTTTACCTTTAAACATCATCAGGTTATTACTATAGCATTAAAGAAATTACAAACATTTATATGCTAATCTTTAAGTTATCTAAAAGTATTTACAAGAAACTTTACTGTTCTTTTTGTTTCGGTTTTTAAAAAAACAAGTTATGCACAAATGTTATGGTTTAATATCACCTGAATAGAACGTGAGTTTGCTGTGGGTGTTCGTGATGATCTTCTTCAGTAGGTCTTCTTGGGTGTAGTTCGTTGTTCATCTGGATCCTCCATTTAGTTGAATGTTTCCGAATTGTAGTCTAGGTCATGACGATTGGATTCTGCTACTTGAAGTTCATACGGTTGTTGTTGTAACTTTCTTCTTCTGGTGTTGGTTGTTCACATTTTACATTTTATTTGTTCTTATTTTAGCAGCACTGATGTTTACTTTAATATGGTAAGGAACATATCTTACCACTTACTGTTTGTAAAGAGATGTGTCGGCTAAGTTTTTTTTATATATTATCAATATTTGCTCCACGCACTACATTACTAGTGTTTTAGTTTTACCAACGCTACATTGGATTAAATCATTTATAACAACTAACGTCTGGTTGTATCGTTGTTTAGCGGTATACACCTAAGTGTAACTTTACAACACATTTTCGACCTGCTTACATGTCGAAGTTTCTCTGGCGACTGGGGCTTGTTTAGCGGCAGGGAGTCTGTAAGCTGGCGCGGTTTACGCGCTGAGAAAAGTAGTTCGTTCCTTTAGTATTATTAATTGTTCATTAATTAACTAGTAATAAATTATGCTACCTTTTTGTTATGAGTTAGATATTTCCTTTATTATTAATACGTCTTTTATTTAATTAAAAGAATTATTAGTTTTCGCTTAATAACATTGTACTTTGCGTGTTCGTACTGGACAATTTGCACGTTGATACAGGAATCTAGGTACAGATAAGGGTGGATTATACTCTCACTTGTTATAAGAACAAAAAATTTTAATTTGTGCTATTTAAATAATTTTTAAATCGTCACACCATGCCTCACTCGCATGAATCAATGTGGGAATTGCAATTGTCTTATAAAATTTAATCCTTGTGCTGTGTCTTGTTTTGTTTCTAAGATTTCTATGAATCGTACCACAAATATTCATAAATTTATTTATCTTATCTCTTATATCATATTCATATTCGTTGTTTACGGATATATATTTGAAACGGCTCACTTGCTCTAAAGTGCTGTTGTTTATAACTATCTTAGTCCTCACTGGATATTTACCTTTGAAGGCCATGGTTTTGGTCTTTCTTACTGAAATTGTTAGTGAGTACTCTCTTGCCACTTCATGTAAATCATCCTCATTTTCTTGAATAAGAACTATGTCATCCCCATATAGCAGGGAATCCGTACAAATTGATTCGTTAAGCTGTATTCATTTGTTCGGGAGAAGTCACTCAGGTTTTCCATGCTCTCAACATGTCGTCAGTGCATATTATTAAACAAGGTTGGAGAAACCAGCATCCCTGTCTAACTCCTTTAATTGAAGCTTCAACAAATTTATTTGGAAGGGAATGTCACCTGAGAGCCTACCATTCAGATCCACGACTACAGATGTACTTTTGTAAAAGATCAAAAGGATTTACAAAAGGATGAACAAAATATATTTATTATTATTAAATATTGGGTAATTTTTAAATATCACGAAATTATGAAAGCTCGGCTACTCTGTTGTTTCTCTATTTTTGTTTTTTTTTTGTTTTTTGTTTTTAGTAAAATAAGGATTGCAAAGCAGACAGTAATACAATTAATACCTTATTACTGAAAAGTACAAACTGCTATTTTTTTTTTTTTAGTCTAATTTTTAGTCACACCAAAATTTGTAATATCTCCAAACGTCTCTTAAGTGAGAAATAATTTAGTCTTATTTTTTAAAAGTTTTGAACTTACGTGTGTTTACATACATATTTACAGACCTATATCTAATACTATCACAGATATAGATAATTGATAACAATATGCAAAGTTATTTTGCAAACATGGCTTACAAACGTTTTGAAGAACTTTTTTGTATTTTTCCACTTGAATTATTGCGATTTTAAAAAATGTTGCCCCCTCACATTTTTGCCTCCCGCTCATCTGTTTTAGGAGGAGTCAATCTCAAAGACATTATGGGCTCTACGGGGTAAAAGTGTGGACATACATCTACGTTTTACGAAAATCGGTTGTTGCGTTAAAATTTATCGTGGCAACAGACAGACGGTCAAACTCCAAACGGTCGAGTTACAACTAAGAACTCGGTCCGCTCGCTCAATAAGTTGCAACATTTTATGCTTTTGACGCCTACTTATAGGTAGTGAAGCAGCTGCACAAGTTCAACCAATGTGCGGGACCTCTCTCAGGAGAACTCTAAAATCAACGAGTAAAGATACACTCATGAAGTTCTAAAGGTGTTGGCCCTCCACACACCACTACTATGTGTGTCTTGAACTTTTACGAAATCTCAGGCTAGTTGTATGCAAACGCACGAAATAGGATTTCTGAGGCACGGGTATTCTTCAAGATCGCAAAAGAAGCGCAGATATCATCATCATCATCTAAAGGCCATACCTTGTCGAGTTAGCCACGTCTCTCTCTCCATAATTGTTCTTTTTAAGTCGCAGTACGATAGGAAGTTCATCAGCTTTCCCATGTCTTTAAAGTACGCTGCTCTTGGTCGCCCTCCTTGGGTTTTCCCCAGCACCTTTCCTTCAAAAATGTTACTTAAGAAATATATACTGCAGGAACTGAATATTATGAGTATAGTTGAGAGGATTACCCAGTATCGGCTAAAATGGTTGTAACATCTTAACCGAATGTATGACTGTCGCATACCCAAACAATACTCGATTACAAGCCGCAATGACGGAGAAGTGTGGGACGTCCGAAGAATGTTGTAGTGACCAGTTCTAGTCTATCCGCTTGCGACCGGAACAAACCATTACAAGCCGCAACGACGGAGAAGTGTGGGACGTCCGAAGAATGCTGTAGTGACCAGTTCTAGTCTATCCGCTTGCGACCGGAACAAACCATTACAAGCCGCAACGACGGAGAAGTGTGGGACGTCCGAAGAATGCTGTAGTGACCAGTTCTAGTCTATCCGCTTGCGACCGCAACAAACCATTACAAGCCGCAATGACGGAGAAGTGTGGGACGTCCGAAGAATGCTGTAGTGACCAGTTCTAGTCTATCCGCTTGCGACCGGAACAAACCATTACAAGCCGCAATGACGGAGAAGTGTGGGACGTCCGAAGAATGCTGTAGTGACCAGTTCTAGTCTATCCGCTTGCGACCGGAACAAACCATTACAAGCCGCAATGACGGAGAAGTGTGGGACGTCCGAAGAATGCTGTAGTGACCAGTTCTAGTCTATCCGCTTGCGACCGGAACAAACCATTACAAGCCGCAATGACGGAGAAGTGTGGGACGTCCGAAGAATGCTGTAGTGACCAGTTCTAGTCTATCCGCTTGCGACCGGAAAAAACCATTACAAGCCGCAATGACGGAGAAGTGTGGGACGTCCGAAGAATGCTGTAGTGACCAGTTCTAGTCTATCCGCTTGCGACCGGAACAAACCATTACAAGCCGCAACGACGGAGAAGTGTGGGACGTCCGAAGAATGCTGTAGTGACCAGTTCTAGTCTATCCGCTTGCGACCGGAACAAACCATTACAAGCCGCAATGACGGAGAAGTGTGGGACGTCCGAAGAATGCTGTAGTGACCAGTTCTAGTCTATCCGCTTGCGACCGGAACAAACCATTACAAGCCGCAATGACGGAGAAGTGTGGGACGTCCGAAGAATGCTGTAGTGACCAGTTCTAGTCTATACGCTTGCGACCGGAAAAAACCATTACAAGCCGCAATGACGGAGAAGTGTGGGACGTCCGAAGAATGCTGTAGTGACCAGTTCTAGTCTATCCGCTTGCGACCGGAACAAACCATTACAAGCCGCAATGACGGAGAAGTGTGGGACGTCCGAAGAATGCTGTAGTGACCAGTTCTAGTCTATCCGCTTGCGACCGGAACAAACCATTACAAGCCGCAACGACGGAGAAGTGTGGGACGTCCGAAGAATGCTGTAGTGACCAGTTCTAGTCTATCCGCTTGCGACCGGAACAAACCATTACAAGCCGCAACGACGGAGAAGTGTGGGACGTCCGAAGAATGCTGTAGTGACCAGTTCTAGTCTATCCGCTTGCGACCGGAAGAAACCATTACAAGCCGCAATGACGGAGAAGTGTGGGACGTCCGAAGAATGCTGTAGTGACCAGTTCTAGTCTATCCGCTTGCGACCGGAACAAACCATTACAAGCTGCAATGACGGAGAAGTGTGGGACGTCCGAAGAATGCTGTAGTGACCAGTTTTAGTCTATCCGCATGCGACCGGAACAAACCATTACAAGCCGCAATGACGGAGAAGTGTGGGACGTCCGAAGAATGCTGTAGTGACCAGTTCTAGTCTATCCGCTTGCGACCGGAACAAACCATTACAAGCTGCAATGACGGAGAAGTGTGGGACGTCCGAAGAATGCTGTAGTGACCAGTTCTAGTCTATCCGCTTGCGACTGGAATAAACCATTACAAGCCGCAAGGATGGAGAAGTGTGGGACGTCCGAAGAATGCTGTAGTGACCAGTTCTAGTCTATCCGCTTGCGACCGGAAAAAACCATTACAAGCCGCAATGACGGAGAAGTGTGGGACGTCCGAAGAATGCTGTAGTGACCAGTTCTAGTCTATCCGCTTGCGACCGGAACAAACCATTACAAGCCGCAATGACGGAGAAGTGTGGGACGTCCGAAGAATGCTGTAGTGACCAGTTCTAGTCTATCCGCTTGCGACCGGAACAAACCATTACAAGCCGCAACGACGGAGAAGTGTGGGACGTCCGAAGAATGCTGTAGTGACCAGTTCTAGTCTATCCGCTTGCGACCGGAACAAACCATTACAAGCCGCAACGACGGAGAAGTGTGGGACGTCCGAAGAATGCTGTAGTGACCAGTTATAGTCTATCCGCTTGCGACCGGAACAAACCATTACAAGCCGCAATGACGGAGAAGTGTGGGACGTCCGAAGAATGCTGTAGTGACCAGTTCTAGTCTATCCGCTTGCGACCGGAACAAACCATTACAAGCCGCAATGACGGAGAAGTGTGGGACGTCCGAAGAATGCTGTAGTGACCAGTTCTAGTCTATCCGCTTGCGACTGGAATAAACCATTACAAGCCGCAAGGATGGAGAAGTGTGGGACGTCCGAAGAATGCTGTAGTGACCAGTTTTAGTCTATCCGCATGCGACCGGAACAAACCATTACAAGCCGCAAGGACGGAGAAGTGTGGGACGTCCGAAGAATGCTGTAGTGACCAGTTCTAGTCTATCCGCTTGCGACAGGAACAAACCATTACAAGCCGCAATGACGGAGAAGTGTGGGACGTCCGAAGAATGCTGTAGTGACCAGTTCTAGTCTATCCGCTTGCGACTGGAATAAACCATTACAAGCCGCAAGGATGGAGAAGTGTGGGACGTCCGAAGAATGCTGTAGTGACCAGTTTTAGTCTATCCGCATGCGACCGGAACAAACCATTACAAGCCGCAATGACGGAGAAGTGTGGGACGTCCGAAGAATGCTGTAGTGACCAGTTCTAGTCTATCCGCTTGCGACCGGAACAAACCATTACAAGCCGCAATGACGGAGAAGTGTGGGACGTCCGAAGAATGCTGTAGTGACCAGTTCTAGTCTATCCGCTTGCGACCGGAACAAACCATTACAAGCCGCAATGACGGAGAAGTGTGGGACGTCCGAAGAATGCTGTAGTGACCAGTTCTAGTCTATCCGCTTGCGACCGGAACAAACCATTACAAGCCGCAATGACGGAGAAGTGTGGGACGTCCGAAGAATGCTGTAGTGACCAGTTCTAGTCTATCCGCTTGCGACCGGAACAAACCATTACAAGCCGCAATGACGGAGAAGTGTGGGACGTCCGAAGAATGCTGTAGTGACCAGTTCTAGTCTATCCGCTTGCGACCGGAAGAAACCATTACAAGCCGCAATGACGGAGAAGTGTGGGACGTCCGAAGAATGCTGTAGTGACCAGTTCTAGTCTATCCGCTTGCGACAGGAACAAACCATTACAAGCCGCAATGACGGAGAAGTGTGGGACGTCCGAAGAATGCTGTAGTGACCAGTTCTAGTCTATCCGCTTGCGACCGGAACAAACCATTACAAGCCGCAATGACGGAGAAGTGTGGGACGTCCGAAGAATGCTGTAGTGACCAGTTCTAGTCTATCCGCTTGCGACTGGAATAAACCATTACAAGCCGCAAGGATGGAGAAGTGTGGGACGTCCGAAGAATGCTGTAGTGACCAGTTTTAGTCTATCCGCATGCGACCGGAACAAACCATTACAAGCCGCAAGGACGGAGAAGTGTGGGACGTCCGAAGAATGCTGTAGTGACCAGTTCTAGTCTATCCGCTTGCGACAGGAACAAACCATTACAAGCCGCAATGACGGAGAAGTGTGGGACGTCCGAAGAATGCTGTAGTGACCAGTTCTAGTCTATCCGCTTGCGACTGGAATAAACCATTACAAGCCGCAAGGATGGAGAAGTGTGGGACGTCCGAAGAATGCTGTAGTGACCAGTTTTAGTCTATCCGCATGCGACCGGAACAAACCATTACAAGCCGCAATGATGGAGAAGTGTGGGACGTCCGAAGAATGCTGTAGTGACCAGTTCTAGTCTATCCGCTTGCGACCGGAACAAACCATTACAAGCCGCAATGACGGAGAAGTGTGGGACGTCCGAAGAATGCTGTAGTGACCAGTTCTAGTCTATCCGCTTGCGACCGGAACAAACCATTACAAGCCGCAATGACGGAGAAGTGTGGGACGTCCGAAGAATGCTGTAGTGACCAGTTCTAGTCTATCCGCTTGCGACCGGAACAAACCATTACAAGCCGCAATGACGGAGAAGTGTGGGACGTCCGAAGAATGCTGTAGTGACCAGTTCTAGTCTATCCGCTTGCGACCGGAACAAACCATTACAAGCCGCAATGACGGAGAAGTGTGGGACGTCCGAAGAATGCTGTAGTGACCAGTTCTAGTCTATCCGCTTGCGACCGGAACAAACCATTACAAGCCGCAATGACGGAGAAGTGTGGGACGTCCGAAGAATGCTGTAGTGACCAGTTCTAGTCTATCCGCTTGCGACCGGAAGAAACCATTACAAGCCGCAATGACGGAGAAGTGTGGGACGTCCGAAGAATGCTGTAGTGACCAGTTCTAGTCTATCCGCTTGCGACTGGAATAAACCATTACAAGCCGCAATGACGGAGAAGTGTGGGACGTCCGAAGAATGTTGTAGTGACCAGTTCTAGTCTATCCGCTTGCGACCGGAACAAACCATTACAAGCCGCAATGACGGAGAAGTGTGGGACGTCCGAAGAATGTTGTAGTGACCAGTTCTAGTCTATCCGCTTGCGACCGGAACAAACCATTACAAGCCGCAACGACGGAGAAGTGTGGGACGTCCGAAGAATGCTGTAGTGACCAGTTCTAGTCTATCCGCTTGCGACAGGAACAAACCATTACAAGCCGCAACGACGGAGAAGTGTGGGACGTCCGAAGAATGCTGTAGTGACCAGTTCTAGTCTATCCGCTTGCGACTGGAATAAACCATTACAAGCCGCAATGACGGAGAAGTGTGGGACGTCCGAAGAATGTTGTAGTGACCAGTTCTAGTCTATCCGCTTGCGACCGGAACAAACCATTACAAGCCGCAATGACGGAGAAGTGTGGGACGTCCGAAGAATGTTGTAGTGACCAGTTCTAGTCTATCCGCTTGCGACCGGAACAAACCATTACAAGCCGCAACGACGGAGAAGTGTGGGACGTCCGAAGAATGTTGTAGTGACCAGTTCTAGTCTATCCGCTTGCGACCGGAACAAACCATTACAAGCCGCAACGACGGAGAAGTGTGGGACGTCCGAAGAATGCTGTAGTGACCAGTTCTAGTCTATCCGCTTGCGACAGGAACAAACCATTACAAGCCGCAATGACGGAGAAGTGTGGGACGTCCGAAGAATGCTGTAGTGACCAGTTCTAGTCTATCCGCTTGCGACTGGAATAAACCATTACAAGCCGCAAGGATGGAGAAGTGTGGGACGTCCGAAGAATGCTGTAGTGACCAGTTCTAGTCTATCCGCTTGCGACCGGAAAAAACCATTACAAGCCGCAAGGATGGAGAAGTGTGGGACGTCCGAAGAATGCTGTAGTGACCAGTTCTAGTCTATCCGCTTGCGACTGGAATAAACCATTACAAGCCGCAAGGATGGAGAAGTGTGGGACGTCCGAAGAATGTTGTAGTGACCACTTCTAGTCTATCCGCTTGCGACAGGAACAAACCATTACAAGCCGCAATGACGGAGAAGTGTGGGACGTCCGAAGAATGCTGTAGTGACCAGTTCTAGTCTATCCGCTTGCGACCGGAACAAACCATTACAAGCCGCAACGACGGAGAAGTGTGGGACGTCCGAAGAATGCTGTAGTGACCAGTTCTAGTCTATCCGCTTGCGACTGGAATAAACCATTACAAGCCGCAACGACGGAGAAGTGTGGGACGTCCGAAGAATGCTGTAGTGACCAGTTCTAGTCTATCCGCTTGCGACCGGAACAAACCATTACAAGCCGCAATGACGGAGAAGTGTGGGACGTCCGAAGAATGTTGTAGTGACCAGTTCTAGTCTATCCGCTTGCGACAGGAACAAACCATTACAAGCCGCAATGACGGAGAAGTGTGTGACGTCCGAAGAATGCTGTAGTGACCAGTTCTAGTCTATCCGCTTGCGACCGGAACAAACCATTACAAGCCGCAACGACGGAGAAGTGTGGGACGTCCGAAGAATGCTGTAGTGACCAGTTCTAGTCTATCCGCTTGCGACTGGAATAAACCATTACAAGCCGCAACGACGGAGAAGTGTGGGACGTCCGAAGAATGCTGTAGTGACCAGTTCTAGTCTATCCGCTTGCGACCGGAACAAACCATTACAAGCCGCAATGACGGAGAAGTGTGGGACGTCCGAAGAATGCTGTAGTGACCAGTTCTAGTCTATCCGCTTGCGACCGGAACAAACCATTACAAGCCGCAATGACGGAGAAGTGTGGGACGTCCGAAGAATGCTGTAGTGACCAGTTCTAGTCTATCCGCTTGCGACCGGAACAAACCATTACAAGCCGCAACGACGGAGAAGTGTGGGACGTCCGAAGAATGTTGTAGTGACCAGTTCTAGTCTATCCGCTTGCGACCGGAACAAACCATTACAAGCCGCAATGACGGAGAAGTGTGGGACGTCCGAAGAATGCTGTAGTGACCAGTTCTAGTCTATCCGCTTGCGACTGGAATAAACCATTACAAGCCGCAAGGATGGAGAAGTGTGGGACGTCCGAAGAATGCTGTAGTGACCAGTTTTAGTCTATCCGCATGCGACCGGAACAAACCATTACAAGCCGCAATGACGGAGAAGTGTGGGACGTCCGAAGAATGCTGTAGTGACCAGTTCTAGTCTATCCGCTTGCGACCGGAACAAACCATTACAAGCCGCAATGACGGAGAAGTGTGGGACGTCCGAAGAATGTTGTAGTGACCAGTTCTAGTCTATCCGCTTGCGACAGGAACAAACCATTACAAGCCGCAATGACGGAGAAGTGTGGGACGTCCGAAGAATGCTGTAGTGACCAGTTCTAGTCTATCCGCTTGCGACCGGAACAAACCATTACAAGCCGCAACGACGGAGAAGTGTGGGACGTCCGAAGAATGCTGTAGTGACCAGTTCTAGTCTATCCGCTTGCGACTGGAATAAACCATTACAAGCCGCAACGACGGAGAAGTGTGGGACGTCCGAAGAATGCTGTAGTGACCAGTTCTAGTCTATCCGCTTGCGACCGGAAAAAACCATTACAAGCCGCAATGACGGAGAAGTGTGGGACGTCCGAAGAATGTTGTAGTGACCAGTTCTAGTCTATCCGCTTGCGACAGGAACAAACCATTACAAGCCGCAATGACGGAGAAGTGTGGGACGTCCAAAGAATGTTGTAGTGACCAGTTCTAGTCTATCCGCTTGCGACAGGAACAAACCATTACAAGCCGCAATGACGGAGAAGTGTGGGACGTCCGAAGAATGCTGTAGTGACCAGTTCTAGTCTATCCGCTTGCGACCGGAACAAACCATTACAAGCCGCAATGACGGAGAAGTGTGGGACGTCCGAAGAATGCTGTAGTGACCAGTTCTAGTCTATCCTCTTGCGACCGGAACAAACCATTACAAGCCGCAATGACGGAGAAGTGTGGGACGTCCGAAGAATGTTGTAGTGACCAGTTCTAGTCTATCCGCATGCGACCGGAACAAACCATTACAAGCCGCAATGACGGAGAAGTGTGGGACGTCCGAAGAATGTTGTAGTGACCAGTTCTAGTCTATCCGCTTGCGACAGGAACAAACCATTACAAGCCGCAACGACGGAGAAGTGTGGGACGTCCGAAGAATGCTGTAGTGACCAGTTCTAGTCTATCCGCTTGCGACCGGAACAAACCATTACAAGCCGCAATGACGGAGAAGTGTGGGACGTCCGAAGAATGCTGTAGTGACCAGTTCTAGTCTATCCTCTTGCGACCGGAACAAACCATTACAAGCCGCAATGACGGAGAAGTGTGGGACGTCCGAAGAATGTTGTAGTGACCAGTTCTAGTCTATCCGCATGCGACCGGAACAAACCATTACAAGCCGCAATGACGGAGAAGTGTGGGACGTCCGAAGAATGTTGTAGTGACCAGTTCTAGTCTATCCGCTTGCGACAGGAACAAACCATTACAAGCCGCAACGACGGAGAAGTGTGGGACGTCCGAAGAATGCTGTAGTGACCAGTTCTAGTCTATCCGCTTGCGACTGGAATAAACAATTACAAGCCGCAACGACGGAGAAGTGTGGGACGTCCGAAGAATGTTGTAGTGACCAGTTCTAGTCTATCCGCTTGCGACAGGAACAAACCATTACAAGCCGCAATGACGGAGAAGTGTGGGACGTCCGAAGAATGCTGTAGTGACCAGTTCTAGTCTATCCGCTTGCGACCGGAACAAACCATTACAAGCCGCAATGACGGAGAAGTGTGGGACGTCCGAAGAATGCTGTAGTGACCAGTTCTAGTCTATCCGCTTGCGACCGGAACAAACCATTACAAGCCGCAATGACGGAGAAGTGTGGGACGTCCGAAGAATGTTGTAGTGACCAGTTCTAGTCTATCCGCTTGCGACAGGAACAAACCATTACAAGCCGCAATGACGGAGAAGTGTGGGACGTCCGAAGAATGCTGTAGTGACCAGTTCTAGTCTATCCGCTTGCGACCGGAACAAACCATTACAAGCCGCAATGACGGAGAAGTGTGGGACGTCCGAAGAATGTTGTAGTGACCAGTTCTAGTCTATCCGCTTGCGACAGGAACAAACCATTACAAGCCGCAATGACGGAGAAGTGTGGGACGTCCGAAGAATGCTGTAGTGACCAGTTCTAGTCTATCCGCTTGCGACCGGAACAAACCATTACAAGCCGCAACGACGGAGAAGTGTGGGACGTCCGAAGAATGCTGTAGTGACCAGTTCTAGTCTATCCGCTTGCGACCGGAACAAACCATTACAAGCCGCAATGACGGAGAAGTGTGGGACGTCCGAAGAATGTTGTAGTGACCAGTTCTAGTCTATCCGCTTGCGACAGGAACAAACCATTACAAGCCGCAACGACGGAGAAGTGTGGGACGTCCGAAGAATGCTGTAGTGACCAGTTCTAGTCTATCCGCTTGCGACCGGAACAAACCATTACAAGCCGCAATGACGGAGAAGTGTGGGACGTCCGAAGAATGTTGTAGTGACCAGTTCTAGTCTATCCGCTTGCGACCGGAACAAACCATTACAAGCCGCAATGACGGAGAAGTGTGGGACGTCCGAAGAATGTTGTAGTGACCAGTTCTAGTCTATCCGCTTGCGACCGGAACAAACCATTACAAGCCGCAATGACGGAGAAGTGTGGGACGTCCGAAGAATGTTGTAGTGACCAGTTCTAGTCTATCCGCTTGCGACAGGAACAAACCATTACAAGCCGCAATGACGGAGAAGTGTGGGACGTCCGAAGAATGCTGTAGTGACCAGTTCTAGTCTATCCGCTTGCGACCGGAACAAACCATTACAAGCCGCAATGACGGAGAAGTGTGGGACGTCCGAAGAATGTTGTAGTGACCAGTTCTAGTCTATCCGCTTGCGACAGGAACAAACCATTACAAGCCGCAATGACGGAGAAGTGTGGGACGTCCGAAGAATGCTGTAGTGACCAGTTCTAGTCTATCCGCTTGCGACCGGAACAAACCATTACAAGCCGCAACGACGGAGAAGTGTGGGACGTCCGAAGAATGCTGTAGTGACCAGTTCTAGTCTATCCGCTTGCGACCGGAACAAACCATTACAAGCCGCAATGACGGAGAAGTGTGGGACGTCCGAAGAATGTTGTAGTGACCAGTTCTAGTCTATCCGCTTGCGACAGGAACAAACCATTACAAGCCGCAACGACGGAGAAGTGTGGGACGTCCGAAGAATGCTGTAGTGACCAGTTCTAGTCTATCCGCTTGCGACCGGAACAACCCATTACAAGCCGCAATGACGGAGAAGTGTGGGACGTCCGAAGAATGTTGTAGTGACCAGTTCTAGTCTATCCGCTTGCGACCGGAACAAACCATTACAAGCCGCAATGACGGAGAAGTGTGGGACGTCCGAAGAATGTTGTAGTGACCAGTTCTAGTCTATCCGCTTGCGACAGGAACAAACCATTACAAGCCGCAATGACGGAGAAGTGTGGGACGTCCGAAGAATGCTGTAGTGACCAGTTCTAGTCTATCCGCTTGCGACCGGAACAAACCATTACAAGCCGCAACGACGGAGAAGTGTGGGACGTCCGAAGAATGCTGTAGTGACCAGTTCTAGTCTATCCGCTTGCGACCGGAACAAACCATTACAAGCCGCAATGACGGAGAAGTGTGGGACGTCCGAAGAATGTTGTAGTGACCAGTTCTAGTCTATCCGCTTGCGACAGGAACAAACCATTACAAGCCGCAACGACGGAGAAGTGTGGGACGTCCGAAGAATGCTGTAGTGACCAGTTCTAGTCTATCCGCTTGCGACTGGAATAAACCATTACAAGCCGCAACGACGGAGAAGTGTGGGACGTCCGAAGAATGTTGTAGTGACCAGTTCTAGTCTATCCGCTTGCGACAGGAACAAACCATTACAAGCCGCAATGACGGAGAAGTGTGGGACGTCCGAAGAATGCTGTAGTGACCAGGTCTAGTCTATCCGCTTGCGACCGGAACAAACCATTACAAGCCGCAATGACGGAGAAGTGTGGGACGTCCGAAGAATGCTGTAGTGACCAGTTCTAGTCTATCCGCTTGCGACCGGAACAAACCATTACAAGCCGCAATGACGGAGAAGTGTGGGACGTCCGAAGAATGTTGTAGTGACCAGTTCTAGTCTATCCGCTTGCGACAGGAACAAACCATTACAAGCCGCAATGACGGAGAAGTGTGGGACGTCCGAAGAATGCTGTAGTGACCAGTTCTAGTCTATCCGCTTGCGACCGGAACAAACCATTACAAGCCGCAATGACGGAGAAGTGTGGGACGTCCGAAGAATGTTGTAGTGACCAGTTCTAGTCTATCCGCTTGCGACAGGAACAAACCATTACAAGCCGCAATGACGGAGAAGTGTGGGACGTCCGAAGAATGCTGTAGTGACCAGTTCTAGTCTATCCGCTTGCGACCGGAACAAACCATTACAAGCCGCAACGACGGAGAAGTCTGGGACGTCCGAAGAATGCTGTAGTGACCAGTACTAGTCTATCCGCTTGCGACCGGAACAAACCATTACAAGCCGCAATGACGGAGAAGTGTGGGACGTCCGAAGAATGTTGTAGTGACCAGTTCTAGTCTATCCGCTTGCGACAGGAACAAACCATTACAAGCCGCAACGACGGAGAAGTGTGGGACGTCCGAAGAATGCTGTAGTGACCAGTTCTAGTCTATCCGCTTGCGACCGGAACAAACCATTACAAGCCGCAATGACGGAGAAGTGTGGGACGTCCGAAGAATGTTGTAGTGACCAGTTCTAGTCTATCCGCTTGCGACCGGAACAAACCATTACAAGCCGCAACGACGGAGAAGTGTGGGACGTCCGAAGAATGCTGTAGTGACCAGTTCTAGTCTATCCGCTTGCGACCGGAACAAACCATTACAAGCCGCAATGACGGAGAAGTGTGGGACGTCCGAAGAATGCTGTAGTGACCAGTTCTAGTCTATCCGCTTGCGACCGGAACAAACCATTACAAGCCGCAATGACGGAGAAGTGTGGGACGTCCGAAGAATGTTGTAGTGACCAGTTCTAGTCTATCCGCTTGCGACAGGAACAAACCATTACAAGCCGCAATGACGGAGAAGTGTGGGACGTCCGAAGAATGCTGTAGTGACCAGTTCTAGTCTATCCGCTTGCGACCGGAACAAACCATTACAAGCCGCAACGACGGAGAAGTGTGGGACGTCCGAAGAATGCTGTAGTGACCAGTTCTAGTCTATCCGCTTGCGACCGGAACAAACCATTACAAGCCGCAATGACGGAGAAGTGTGGGACGTCCGAAGAATGTTGTAGTGACCAGTTCTAGTCTATCCGCTTGCGACAGGAACAAACCATTACAAGCCGCAACGACGGAGAAGTGTGGGACGTCCGAAGAATGCTGTAGTGACCAGTTCTAGTCTATCCGCTTGCGACCGGAACAAACCATTACAAGCCGCAATGACGGAGAAGTGTGGGACGTCCGAAGAATGTTGTAGTGACCAGTTCTAGTCTATCCGCTTGCGACAGGAACAAACCATTACAAGCCGCAATGACGGAGAAGTGTGGGACGTCCGAAGAATGCTGTAGTGACCAGTTCTAGTCTATCCGCTTGCGACCGGAACAAACCATTACAAGCCGCAATGACGGAGAAGTGTGGGACGTCCGAAGAATGCTGTAGTGACCAGTTCTAGTCTATCCGCTTGCGACCGGAACAAACCATTACAAGCCGCAATGACGGAGAAGTGTGGGACGTCCGAAGAATGTTGTAGTGACCAGTTCTAGTCTATCCGCTTGCGACAGGAACAAACCATTACAAGCCGCAATGACGGAGAAGTGTGGGACGTCCGAAGAATGCTGTAGTGACCAGTTCTAGTCTATCCGCTTGCGACCGGAACAAACCATTACAAGCCGCAACGACGGAGAAGTGTGGGACGTCCGAAGAATGCTGTAGTGACCAGTTCTAGTCTATCCGCTTGCGACTGGAATAAACCATTACAAGCCGCAACGACGGAGAAGTGTGGGACGTCCGAAGAATGCTGTAGTGACCAGTTCTAGTCTATCCGCTTGCGACCGGAACAAACCATTACAAGCCGCAATGACGGAGAAGTGTGGGACGTCCGAAGAATGTTGTAGTGACCAGTTCTAGTCTATCCGCTTGCGACAGGAACAAACCATTACAAGCCGCAATGACGGAGAAGTGTGGGACGTCCAAAGAATGTTGTAGTGACCAGTTCTAGTCTATCCGCTTGCGACAGGAACAAACCATTACAAGCCGCAATGACGGAGAAGTGTGGGACGTCCGAAGAATGCTGTAGTGACCAGTTCTAGTCTATCCGCTTGCGACCGGAACAAACCATTACAAGCCGCAACGACGGAGAAGTGTGGGACGTCCGAAGAATGCTGTAGTGACCAGTTCTAGTCTATCCGCTTGCGACCGGAACAAACCATTACAAGCCGCAATGAGGGAGAAGTGTGGGACGTCCGAAGAATGCTGTAGTGACCAGTTCTAGTCTATCCGCTTGCGACCGGAACAAACCATTACAAGCCGCAATGACGGAGAAGTGTGGGACGTCCGAAGAATGTTGTAGTGACCAGTTCTAGTCTATCCGCTTGCGACAGGAACAAACCATTACAAGCCGCAATGACGGAGAAGTGTGGGACGTCCGAAGAATGCTGTAGTGACCAGTTCTAGTCTATCCGCTTGCGACCGGAACAAACCATTACAAGCCGCAACGACGGAGAAATGTGGGACGTCCGAAGAATGCTGTAGTGACCAGTTCTAGTCTATCCGCTTGCGACTGGAATAAACCATTACAAGCCGCAACGACGGAGAAGTGTGGGACGTCCGAAGAATGCTGTAGTGACCAGTTCTAGTCTATCCGCTTGCGACCGGAACAAACCATTACAAGCCGCAATGACGGAGAAGTGTGGGACGTCCGAAGAATGTTGTAGTGACCAGTTCTAGTCTATCCGCTTGCGACAGGAACAAACCATTACAAGCCGCAATGACGGAGAAGTGTGGGACGTCCGAAGAATGCTGTAGTGACCAGTTCTAGTCTATCCGCTTGCGACCGGAACAAACCATTACAAGCCGCAACGACGGAGAAGTGTGGGACGTCCGAAGAATGCTGTAGTGACCAGTTCTAGTCTATCCGCTTGCGACCGGAACAAACCATTACAAGCCGCAACGACGGAGAAGTGTGGGACGTCCGAAGAATGCTGTAGTGACCAGTTCTAGTCTATCCGCTTGCGACTGGAATAAACCATTACAAGCCGCAAGGATGGAGAAGTGTGGGACGTCCGAAGAATGCTGTAGTGACCAGTTTTGGCTATCCGCATGCGACCGGAACAAACCATTACAAGCCGCAATGACGGAGAAGTGTGGGACGTCCGAAGAATGCTGTAGTGACCAGTTCTAGTCTATCCGCTTGCGACCGGAACAAACCATTACAAGCCGCAATGACGGAGAAGTGTGGGACGTCCGAAGAATGTTGTAGTGACCAGTTCTAGTCTATCCGCTTGCGACAGGAACAAACCATTACAAGCCGCAATGACGGAGAAGTGTGGGACGTCCGAAGAATGCTGTAGTGACCAGTTCTAGTCTATCCGCTTGCGACCGGAACAAACCATTACAAGCCGCAACGACGGAGAAGTGTGGGACGTCCGAAGAATGCTGTAGTGACCAGTTCTAGTCTATCCGCTTGCGACCGGAACAAACCATTACAAGCCGCAACGACGGAGAAGTGTGGGACGTCCGAAGAATGCTGTAGTGACCAGTTCTAGTCTATCCGCTTGCGACCGGAACAAACCATTACAAGCCGCAACGACGGAGTAGTGTGGGACGTCCGAGAATGCTGTAGTGACCAGTTCTAGTCTATCCGCTTGCGACCGGAACAAACCATTACAAGCCGCAATGACGGAGAAGTGTGGGACGTCCGAAGAATGCTGTAGTGACCAGTTCTAGTCTATCCGCTTGCGACCGGAACAAACCATTACAAGCCGCAACGACGGAGAAGTGTGGGACGTCCGAAGAATGCTGTAGTGACCAGTTCTAGTCTATCCGCTTGCGACCGGAACAAACCATTACAAGCCGCAACGACGGAGAAGTGTGGGACGTCCGAGAATGCTGTAGTGACCAGTTCTAGTCTATCCGCTTGCGACCGGAACAAACCATTACAAGCCGCAATGACGGAGAAGTGTGGGACGTCCGAAGAATGCTGTAGTGACCAGTTCTAGTCTATCCGCTTGCGACCGCAACAAACCATTACAAGCCGCAACGACGGAGAAGTGTGGGACGTCCGAGAATGCTGTAGTGACCAGTTCTAGTCTATCCGCTTGCGACCGGAACAAACCATTAAAAGCCGCAATGACGGAGAAGTGTGGGACGTCCGAAGAATGCTGTAGTGACCAGTTCTAGTCTATCCGCTTGCGACCGGAACAAACCATTACAAGCCGCAATGACGGAGAAGTGTGGGACGTCCGAAGAATGCTGTAGTGACCAGTTCTAGTCTATCCGCTTGCGACCGGAACAAACCATTACAAGCTGCAATGACGGAGAAGTGTGGGACGTCCGAAGAATGCTGTAGTGACCAGTTCTAGTCTATCCGCTTGCGACCGGAACAAACCATTACAAGCCGCAACGACGGAGAAGTGTGGGACGTCCGAAGAATGCTGTAGTGACCAGTTCTAGTCTATCCGCTTGCGACCGGAACAAACCATTACAAGCCGCAATGACGGAGAAGTGTGGGACGTCCGAAGAATGCTGTAGTGACCAGTTCTAGTCTATCCGCTTGCGACCGGAAGAAACCATTACAAGCCGCAAGGACGGAGAAGTGTGGGACGTCCGAAGAATGCTGTAGTGACCAGTTCTAGTCTATCCGCTTGCGACCGGAACAAACCATTACAAGCCGCAATGACGGAGAAGTGTGGGACGTCCGAAGAATGCTGTAGTGACCAGTTCTAGTCTATCCGCTTGCGACCGGAACAAACCATTACAAGCCGCAATGACGGAGAAGTGTGGGACGTCCGAAGAATGCTGTGGTGACCAGTTTTAGTATATCCGCTTGCGCCCGGAACAAACTATTACAAGCCGCAACGACGGAGAAGTGTGGGACGTCCGAGAATGCTGTAGTGACCAGTTCTAGTCTATCCGCTTGCGACCGGAACAAACCATTACAAGCCGCAAGGACGGAGAAGTGTGGGACGTCCGAAGAATGCTGTAGTGACCAGTTCTAGTCTATCCGCTTGCGACTGGAATAAACCATTACAAGCCGCAACGACGGAGAAGTGTGGGACGTCCGAAGAATGCTGTAGTGACCAGTTCTAGTCTATCCGCTTGCGACCGGAACAAACCATTACAAGCCGCAACGACGGAGAAGTGTGGGACGTCCGAAGAATGCTGTAGTGACCAGTTCTAGTCTATCCGCTTGCGACCGGAACAAACCATTACAAGCCGCAACGACGGAGAAGTGTGGGACGTCCGAAGAATGCTGTAGTGACCAGTTCTAGTCTATCCGCTTGCGACCGGAACAAACCATTACAAGCCGCAACGACGGAGAAGTGTGGGACGTCCGAAGAATGCTGTAGTGACC
Source organism: Magicicada septendecula (assembly GCA_034769895.1). Taxonomy (NCBI): domain Eukaryota; kingdom Metazoa; phylum Arthropoda; class Insecta; order Hemiptera; family Cicadidae; genus Magicicada; species Magicicada septendecula. Next base: position 422,223,582 of record CM068374.1, read on the forward strand.
AGTTCTAGTCTATCCGCTTGCGACCGGAACAAACCATTACAAGCCGCAACGACGGAGAAGTGTGGGACGTCCGAAGAATGCTGTAGTGACCACTTCTAGTCTATCCGCTTGCGACCGGAACAAACCATTACAAGCCGCAATGACGGAGAAGTGTGGGACGTCCGAAGAATGCTGTAGTGACCAGTTTTAGTCTATCCGCATGCGACCGGAACAAACCATTACAAGCCGCAATGACGGAGAAGTGTGGGACGTCCGAAGAATGCTGTAGTGACCACTTCTAGTCTATCCGCTTGCGACCGGAACAAACCATTACAAGCCGCAATGACGGAGAAGTGTGGGACGTCCGAAGAATGCTGTAGTGACCAGTTTTAGTCTATCCGCATGCGACCGGAACAAACCATTACAAGCCGCAATGACGGAGAAGTGTGGGACGTCCGAAGAATGCTGTAGTGACCAGTTCTAGTCTATCCGCTTGCGACCGGAACAAACCATTACAAGCCGCAACGACGGAGAAGTGTGGGACGTCCGAAGAATGCTGTAGTGACCAGTTCTAGTCTATCCGCTTGCGACCGGAACAAACCATTACAAGCCGCAACGACGGAGAAGTGTGGGACGTCCGAAGAATGCTGTAGTGACCAGTTCTAGTCTATCCGCTTGCGACCGGAACAAACCATTACAAGCCGCAATGACGGAGAAGTGTGGGACGTCCGAAGAATGTTGTAGTGACCAGTTCTAGTCTATCCGCTTGCGACAGGAACAAACCATTACAAGCCGCAACGACGGAGAAGTGTGGGACGTCCGAAGAATGCTGTAGTGACCAGTTCTAGTCTATCCGCTTGCGACCGGAACAAACCATTACAAGCCGCAACGACGGAGAAGTGTGGGACGTCCGAAGAATGCTGTAGTGACCAGTTTTAGTCTATCCGCATGCGACCGGAACAAACCATTACAAGCCGCAATGACGGAGAAGTGTGGGACGTCCGAAGAATGCTGTAGTGACCACTTCTAGTCTATCCGCTTGCGACCGGAACAAACCATTACAAGCCGCAATGACGGAGAAGTGTGGGACGTCCGAAGAATGCTGTAGTGACCAGTTCTAGTCTATCCGCTTGCGACCGGAACAAACCATTACAAGCCGCAACGACGGAGAAGTGTGGGACGTCCGAAGAATGCTGTAGTGACCAGTTCTAGTCTATCCGCTTGCGACCGGAACAAACCATTACAAGCCGCAACGACGGAGAAGTGTGGGACGTCCGAAGAATGCTGTAGTGACCAGTTCTAGTCTATCCGCTTGCGACCGGAACAAACCATTACAAGCCGCAACGACGGAGAAGTGTGGGACGTCCGAAGAATGCTGTAGTGACCACTTCTAGTCTATCCGCTTGCGACCGGAACAAACCATTACAAGCCGCAATGACGGAGAAGTGTGGGACGTCCGAAGAATGCTGTAGTGACCAGTTTTAGTCTATCCGCATGCGACCGGAACAAACCATTACAAGCCGCAATGACGGAGAAGTGTGGGACGTCCGAAGAATGCTGTAGTGACCAGTTCTAGTCTATCCGCTTGCGACCGGAACAAACCATTACAAGCCGCAATGACGGAGAAGTGTGGGACGTCCGAAGAATGCTGTGGTGACCAGTTTTAGTATATCCGCTTGCGCCCGGAACAAACTATTACAAGCCGCAACGACGGAGAAGTGTGGGACGTCCGAGAATGCTGTAGTGACCAGTTCTAGTCTATCCGCTTGCGACCGGAACAAACCATTACAAGCCGCAAGGACGGAGAAGTGTGGGACGTCCGAAGAATGCTGTAGTGACCAGTTCTAGTCTATCCGCTTGCGACTGGAATAAACCATTACAAGCCGCAACGACGGAGAAGTGTGGGACGTCCGAAGAATGCTGTAGTGACCAGTTCTAGTCTATCCGCTTGCGACCGGAACAAACCATTACAAGCCGCAACGACGGAGAAGTGTGGGACGTCCGAAGAATGCTGTAGTGACCAGTTCTAGTCTATCCGCTTGCGACCGGAACAAACCATTACAAGCCGCAACGACGGAGAAGTGTGGGACGTCCGAAGAATGCTGTAGTGACCAGTTCTAGTCTATCCGCTTGCGACCGGAACAAACCATTACAAGCCGCAACGACGGAGAAGTGTGGGACGTCCGAAGAATGCTGTAGTGACCAGTTCTAGTCTATCCGCTTGCGACCGGAACAAACCATTACAAGCCGCAATGACGGAGAAGTGTGGGACGTCCGAAGAATGCTGTAGTGACCAGTTCTAGTCTATCCGCTTGCGACCGGAACAAACCATTACAAGCCGCAAAGACGGAGAAGTGTGGACGTCCGAAGAATGCTGTAGTGACCAGTTCTAGTCTATCCGCTTGCGACCGGAACAAACCATTACAAGCCGCAACGACGGAGAAGTGTGGGACGTCCGAAGAATGCTGTAGTGACCAGTTCTAGTCTATCCGCTTGCGACCGGAACAAACCATTACAAGCCGCAACGACGGAGAAGTGTGGGACGTCCGAAGAATGCTGTAGTGACCAGTTCTAGTCTATCCGCTTGCGACCGGAACAAACCATTACAAGCCGCAATGACGGAGAAGTGTGGGACGTCCGAAGAATGCTGTAGTGACCAGTTCTAGTCTATCCGCTTGCGACCGGAACAAACCATTACAAGCCGCAATGACGGAGAAGTGTGGGACGTCCGAAGAATGCTGTAGTGACCAGTTCTAGTCTATCCGCTTGCGACCGGAACAAACCATTACAAGCCGCAACGACGGAGAAGTGTGGACGTCCGAAGAATGCTGTAGTGACCAGTTCTAGTCTATCCGCTTTCGACCGGAACAAACAATTTTTCCGTATCAAAATAAGACAATTTTGGTATATTTATAATGCTTGTGATTTATGTTTTTCCTTGCGTTCGTCTCAGCATTTCAACATTGGAAATCGGATCTGTCCCGAAGAAAACTGCGTACAAGAGAACAAAGAAACAGAGAATCTATATTTACCTGATGACAAATTATTGTAAATAAATTTAAAATTACATAGTTTAGTGTAATAATTTTTTTTTGTTACAATAATGGGAAACCCAAATTCAAGAAAGAATGTACATCTTTTTTTCTAAAAACCACCCATACATATAAACTTGAATTATCTGAAAAGTAGACAAAAATATCGTTGGGAATAAAAAAAAAGGATAGAACGTTTAGAAAATAGTGCATTTACGTTAAAAAATATCTTACAATTCAAATGGAAAATTATAACATGGCAGGAATTTGTTGTATGACACAACAAACCTAAATTATAATAGATTTGCATTATTCCGGTCCTGGTTTGATTATTTTATCGTGTCAAACTGATTCCAGAGCTGGGGTGAATAACTACGGCCCGCGGGCCACATCTGGCCAACCGATTGATTCTATACGACTCGCCAGCTAAATCATTTTGCACTTTTAAAATGTCTAAAACAATTTACTGTGACACGTTTAATTAACGACGCATTCAATTTTTGTGCCCACAAAAAATTTATAGACATTCAGACACGCTCATTCGTGGGCGTAATATAACAGTGATTTTAAAATAATTAATTAAATTGCGCTTTTTATAACCGTATAGTAATTCTACTCATTTAAGTTTTCATACCTGTAACTCTATAAAAAAAAGATTGTACGGCGTGTTTATGGCATAGTTAAGGAAGATGATGAATGGAGAGTAAGAATAATCAGGAGACAGATGAGCTATTGACCCATGAGGACATTGTAAGTTTCGTATATGCTCAACGAACACAGTGGCTAGGTCACCTGGAGCGGAAGAATGATGAGCGTATTCCAAGGAATATCTTGAGGACAAGTTGATGTCTTCGAAAAGACCGACTAGGTAGGCTTCGCTGGCTTCTTGCAGAGCCATAACGGCCGAGGTCTGGAATCGAAGGCCCGTCTTGAAGTCTTGCGCGAACACGCGTCCCAGACGCTGGAACGGCAGTTTCCGGCCGGATCAGAAGTTCCGCACTTTCCTGGTATCGCCTGATCTCTCTGAGAGCGACTGTGCCTGTCCTGTAACGGTGAGGCTTCTTCACGCCGCCGGTGGCTGGGCCGTTCTTCCTAGCCGCCTTTGTTCCCAGCTGTTTGGGAGGAGCTTTGCCTCCTGTGGATTTACGTGTGCCGTTTGCTTCGTACGCTCCATCTCTCAGGGTTGATACCGCAATTCTCTCACGTTAGACTCTAGTGCTGAAGAACTGTATCAAACAATTTATTTATCGTAACCATATTTATTTGAATAAGTTAACACAGGATTTGAGGAAAAGGTTTTTCTTATAAGTACCGACATATTTTGCCACTTGGTCTATTAAGCCTAAAAGCACCTAATAACCCCCTTTTCTTAGCAGTTTTCTCGTGGGCCTTGTGCCCTGAGTTAAATATATCCACAGTCGTATAATAGATTTAGCTACGTAATTACTTACATAAAAGCATATTTCAATATGTACACAAAATATTACAGTACAGTGCGTATAGAATTCAAATATTCATAATAGTGCTCAGTTAAAAATAGACTCTTCTTATTTCTTTTGGTTTTGTGCTTGCATAATTGAAAGTTTTTTCTGAAAGTGTGTAAATTAATAAATTTTGTTGTGTTGTTTGACTGGGAAAAACATTTAATGCATCATCAGTTTTATTCTAACGTTGCGTTACAGTGGCTGCTTCTTCTTCATCCTATTCATTCACTTCCGAGAAATCCCGAACTGTCGGGCTTGTCGAACCATAAGGTGCTGGAGTAATAAGCTGTACCATGCAGTTTCAAGTAATTCGTGTTCACGTTATTTTCCCAAGTTATAAAATTAATTTGCATATCTTGGTACTATAGTCAATGAACAATGGGACCACTGTCAAGAAATAAAGAGCAGAATTGAAAAGGCAAGAGGAGGGTACACTAGAATGAGCAGTTTATTCAAAAGTCACGATTTAACAATAAACACAAAGATGAGACTTCTACGCTGCTACGTATTCTCGGTCCTCTTCTACGGTGTAGAAACTTGGACTTTTGACTGAAGCCACAACTAAGAAATTGGAATCTTTCGAAATGTGGCTCTACGGTAGAATACTGAGCATTTTATGGACAGCGCATATAACTAATGTTGAAGTTCTTAGAAAGGTGAAGAAAGATAAGTTAGTTATTAACACAGTGAAGATAAGAAAGCTTCAGTATCTGGGACATCTCATGAGAAATGAACAGAGATTTTGCTTATTGCAGTCCATACTACAGGGAAAAGTACTTGGAAAGAGAGAGGAGTTGGGCGACCGAGAATATCATGGTTGAAAAATATAAGGACCTGGTTTGGCATGAATACAACTGACTTATTCCGTACAGAAGTGCAGAAAGTTTAAAATAGCCTGTACGATGTCCAACATCCGAAACGGATAGGAACTATCGGAAGAAGAAGATAAAATTAATTAGAGTTTCTGGGCCTAAATCATTCGGGCATTGTGTTCGCCTGCCTTCGTTCTTATTAAAAGCCCTTGTTGTACATACATCTATTCGTCTCAGTTATATCCATTATTATTTATCTTCACGCTGCAGTTGTTTATAATGCAGAAACCATCGGAAGTGCATTATCAACACTGCACACACACACGCGCGCGCGCGCGCGCTTTGGTTGGCCTTCATTCCTTGAAAGGTATAGGCTATTAGTGACGAGTTTATTCCTAGATAGAATATTAATTTATTCCCCCTTCCCGCTTCATCATTCCTCTTTGTTAATAGTAATTTAATGCGTTTGTGTCTTGCGAGGTCCAACGTGAATTAGAAGCGAAGTAATACTGTTGTTGATGCAAAACTGTTTGTGTAAAAGCAAACAGACACATACACATCCGAGCACGCGCGCAATCGTGACGCGTATAATAAGGTACAGTTAATTTTATTCGAATTTTTTGTCTTACTACAGGTAAATATTTGCAACTTCCGTTTGGTTTTCTAACACAATTTTTGTGTTACGACATACTGCAAGTTATAGCAAGTCGATTTTGCATTGCCGTAACGCGTATCGATCTGTGTTCGATCCGCTCCGTATCGGCTTCGTTTTCTGTAAAAAACACGCCAGTCTGTATTGCCGATATCGTATAAAATTCATAAAGAATTGCGTGACCACAACATCGAGCTTTGTTATTCCAAAAATAGGTTAGACGTCGCGGACCTGTTACACGTGATACGCCCGAAATGTCAGCGAACACTGTAAATAAACAAACAAACAAGTGATACCAACGTTACAAATGTTACGACCGCGCGAGACTTGTTGATCGATTTCAATACGTATTTATAACGAATACGGGGAGGGAGCGTCTCTTCGTTTGTTTATTTTGTAACAAGATAATGCCAAAATGTTAAAGTTAATGTTATTTGTACGTTTGGCAGTGTTCCGAAGTCAGGTAACGTAGCTGACGCATGGCAGCTACCATTACCATGCCAGGCATGGCATGGATTCCATGGCAGGAATTGCCATGCTTCTGTCGCCTTATCGGCAAAATTGAGATTCACAGCTCTTAACATTTCTCTTACTGAAGCTGTTACAGCAAACGAGGTCGCTAACGTGGAATTTTCGCTTCTTCCCACGTGCTGAAGTCAATTACTCTATTACAGTTTAATTTTGCTATTCACGAGTTGAATCGCTTTCCCTCACTGCGTCTACCATACAGTACGAAAGTCATACTTACAAGAGCATTATCATTGTGTCGACGCTTTACAACTGATATCTTGATGTGTAAGAGCCTCAAATTCTATCATGAAATCTCAAGGTATCACCAAATCAGTATCATTTGAGGATAGTATCACCAAATTTAGCTGCATCTTTCAGCCCTCACTTCGACTTGGCATATACAAATGACTACATATGATAACAACAGGAGTTGTGACACAGTATAGTCTACACTGCAATGGAACTCGGTCTGAGCAGCCTATGGTGCCCTTCTGCGGCGTTTACATGGAACTTAATCGCGTTTATTGTAATTATTATGTTTGTTTCACAAACTGCACCCTTAATATAAACCCAAGGTCAGTTGAACGTGTAAACCAATTTACATATCTTGGTACTATAGTCAATGAACAATGGGACCGCTCTCAAGAAATAAAGAGCAGAATTGAAAAGGCAAGAGCAGTGTACACTATAATAAGCAGTTTATTGAAAAGTCACGATTTAACAATAAACACAACGATGAGACTTCTATGCTGCTACGTATTCTCGTTCCTCTTCTACGGTGTACAATCTGGACTGCCACAACTAAGAAATTGCAATCTTTCGAAATATTCTCTACCGTAGAATACTGAGCATTTCATGGACAGCATATATAACTAATGTTGAAGTTCTTAGAAAGATGAAGAAAGATAGGGAAGTTATTAACGCAGTGAAGATAAGAAAGCTTCAGTATCTGGGACATCTCATGAGAAATGAACAGAGATTTTATTTACTGCAGTCCATACTACAGGGAAAAGTTGGGCGACTGAGAATATTATGGCTGAGAAATTTAAGGACCTGGTTTGGCATGAATACAACTGACTTATTCCGTACAGCAGTGCAGAAAGTTAAAATAACCTGTATGATATCCAACATCCGAAACGGATAGGAACGATCAGAAGAAGAAGAAGATTATGTTTGTAATTCTGGTCAGAATTATACTTGTAAAACATCAATTATTATACCGCTTGAGTCCTGCGCCCAGTATCCGTCGTAAATTTTACTAACAAGTAATACCAATCTGTAGGACTGTTACTTTTTAATAATACCAGTTGGTAATACCAAACGTTAACCAAGATTAGTCTTAGTCTGCGGTGTAGCGGGACAAGACGATCTTGCAAAAACTACGAGGGCTGTTGCAACCTCCAATCGGCTGGTAAAGGAAAACGAAAATAGAGACAAATATTATATTATGTACAAAAGTTACATACACATCTGTCTACAGTCCCAAATAATAACTACCCAGTTGTCACATCGTTGCACTAGCTTTTGCAGTTTCTTGTTGAAAACGGCTGCAGCCAAGGTACCCGGAGACGAGTTGACTCTATTAATGAGATACTTGTTGATTTAAAAGAAATGAGTAACAGGCAAACCTTGCCCGGCTTTGGTCAGGCGGTATACCGGTCCTGATTCGATTGGTGACAGGTCACGAGCATGATCATCCGTTGTGAACAATCCTGAGGTGCGAAACTTTCGGGTACGCGGAGTCTACCCTGTGCGACATTCATGCCCATGATGGCGTCTCAGACCTCTGTTCCAGAGCAGAATAATTGCCAGGAGCATCAATCTGCTTTTGTATAAAACACTGATCCGACCAGTTCTCACCTATGGTTCTGAGACCTGGACCATTTCTAGAAAGTCTGAGTCAAGCCTGCTGGTTCATGAACACAAAATCCTCCGCAGTATTTTTGGTCCAATATGTGTGGGAGGTGAATGGAGGAAAAGGACCAACCAAGAAGTGAACACTCTTCTGAATGAACCAGATATTGTGAAAATTATAAAGCTTGGTAGACTCAGGTGGGCTGGACACGTGTCAGAATGGGGGAGAATGAAATACCCAGAAAGGCACTCGCAGAACAGATCTATGGCACCAGGAGAGTTGGTAGACCCAAACTAGGTAGGGAAGATGGTGTGAGCTATGATGCGTGCCATATCCTTGGGACCCGGAACTGGAGAGCAGGTGGACTTGACCGGGACAACTGGCGGAGGCTGTTAAAAGAGGTCTTGACTCAGTAATGGGTTTTTGCGCCGCTGAAGAAGAAGAAGAAGAAGAAGTGTGGTGATTAAGAGACCGTCTACACAAGGGAAGAAATTGCGAGGCCGCCAAACTCTGGGTTGAGGAGAAGAAGACGATATCAGATACGCAATAAGGACAAACTGTGTGAATAACAAATTTAATAGTCCAAGAGTAATTGGCTTCAAAGCGTGGGAGTAAACGTAGGTCGTACATAATCAACGTAGTTCTGTTGCAGATTGTTTGTCCGTTTCTGAACAAGCAAAATCGTAACGTTAGACCTTAGACGGTCGAAGCGAAATACCTTCAGCGAAACTAGTGACGTACTTCCGTACAGAAGTTACATAATAATTCAATATACTAACCGTGTACGGAAGCGAATAATTCTATTTTTAAGTCGTCATAATTACAGCATAATGCGTTTAACATACTAAATAAAAGACAAACGGTCGCTGGCAATTAACAGTTTCCTGTTTTAATTGGTATGTCCTCGTTTACCGGTGGCCGCTTGTAATATTACAAACAGAAATGGTTTAACGATGTCGTCATTGCCTGTATATTTACATAAAATATTTATGTAAAAAAAACTGGAGCATCGTCCACTAAGCGGCTGCGGCTTCGATTCCGGAAAGACAACGGAAAATAAATTTCTCTGTAGTTCCGTTTTTTTTATAGGCCTAGTCTTCTTCTTCTTCTTCTTCTTCTTCTTCTTCTTCTTCTTCTTCTTCTTCTTCTTCTTCTGCTGCTGCTGCTCCTTCTTTTAGACTTTAAGGTTTTACACCTAGCTAAAATGTGTGTTCTCCAAATTTTTTTGTATTCCAACTTCGAGAATTGGGTTGTCAACTTTTACAATAAATACATGTCAGCCACCTAACATGGACACTGAGGAAGGAGGATGAGAGAAAATTAGAAGCATTTGAGATGTGGGTTTAGCCAGGAATGGAAAAAGTGAGGTGGGTTGGTAAAGTAAGGAATGATTGTAGTTTTAAGAATAGGGGAAGAGAGAAGAATCCTGAATGTAATAGAAAATAGGAAAAGGAATTGGTTAGGTCATTGTTTAAGAAGAGACTGCTTGCTTACAACTGTCATGGAGGGTGCATTAGAAGGAGAAAAAAGAAGAGGACGTAGAAGAATGAAGTTAATAGATCAGAGGGTGTTACGAAGAAACGAAAAGACTGGCATGCGATAGGACAGCTTGGAGAGCTTTTACCATTTGAAGACCTGTCTTAGTTCAGAACACCAAATAATAAACATGTCAGTTTCTTCCATTTACCCACGTGTGTTTAAAGAAATGTCACTTTTTTGCACGATTTTATTTCGAAATTAAAATGACTATTAAAAAGTTTGTAGTGAACGGCATTTGTAAAAAAATAACTTTTTATAAGTCTAATTCAGTTGAAGATCACTCCTCCTCCTCCTCCTCCTATGGCGCTACAGCTCAAGTCGGGCCCTGGTCTCCACCAATCTCCGCCTCCAATCTACTCTATCCATTGCAGCCCTCCCCTATCCTATCTTATCCCCATGTCCCTCGCGTCCTCTGCAACGCCATCTTCCCACCTCTTCCTCGGTCTGCATCTAGGTCTCGTTCCCTCCAAGTACCCAGCAGAGCCCTTTTGGGGTTCCTGCCATCCTCCATTCTCGTAACATGTCCGGCCCAACGCAATCTTTGCATTCTTATAAATTTTGAGACTGGTATCTCTTTATATATTTGATACAGTTCATTGTTGTATCTCAGTCTCCATCAGCCATTTTCTTGTATTGGGCCTATAATGCGTCAGAGGATTTTCCTTTCAAAGGTGTCTACTATGTCGGCTGTTTTCTGTGTGATTGTCCATGCCTGACACCCGTAGCATAACACCGGTCTGATGACAGTCTTGTATATTTTCATTTTTGTTTCCCTGTGCACATCCCCAGACCTAAATGAAGATCAACTACATCGATCATGTTGTTGAATTCAGTCCCGTTTCCATGGCTAAGTTAAATTGAAAACCTCAATAGGTCTATTATATGTTCTATAGAATTTCCAAGGGTTTCACGGCGGGCGCCAACAAAGCCGGGTCGTTAGGCCGTAGTCCATCGTTTGTGTTTACAGACGTTTCGGCCTCACTATCGAGGCCATCTTCAGTCTTGGAAGCAATTGGCACGGTGTCCGCCGATTCACCCCGGTGGTATCGCAAGCGGTGCTTACCACTGTTGGGGGCCATATATTTATAATGACCACAACAGCAAGAAGGTGAACTACTAGCCTGTAGAAAGAAGAGGACTACAAGGCTCTGGGCTTGGTGAGTGCCGCTTCTTTCGTGCTTGTACTCTCCTAGCTGCTCACACTTGCCCCGGCTTGTCTTTGCGCGTCTTGCCTATTACTATACATGTCTCCCTTCTTATTGCAGAACTCGTTTTCCCCTAATACTCGGATTTTGTGCAGATCACTGGAAAAGCAACCAACTCGAAGGAAGGCGGGATGCTATATATGTCTCCATTTTTTTTTTTATTTCTCAAAATTTGCTTGCAGTGAAGTTTTAGAGATTTTATTGAATAACATAAAAGAATATTGGCCTCGTGACGAATAACAAATCTTGTTTTCATTTGTTAATACGTTGTTTTTTTTTTTTTAATCTTAGTGTTCAGAAATAATTGTATTTTTCACTTTTTTCTGTTGTCTTTTTGTTAAAAAATACGTTATTTTCTTTTTTTAAATCTTTCCCATGTCCAATCATTGTGTGAACACATTAAGTGTCATAGTTTTCCCCAACCATGGCTTTATTTCTTTAAACAGTAAGCTAAAAGCCAAAAACTATTATTACCTAACTTCATAAAAGAAAACAACACGTATTTTCGCTATATTAAGAAATAGAATAATTTACAATTAGTAAACTTCTTCTTCTTCACATCGTAGTAGGCTATATCGATACAATCGCGTATTCAAAACATCGAAAATGTAGTGCGGGTACCGATTTTGAGACAGTTCCGGTTTTTATTGCACGCATGCGCATATCATATTAGTTCTTCCATTTCGTTAGGTAACAACAACCAACACACACGTGCGCGAGATACGACACGTTAAATTAATATGACTCATTAAGCGAACAAAGAGGTTTTTTACTGCGTGCTAAACAGCGGCTGGAGGCATTCATTCGCTTTTTGCTGTGTAATTACACACAGCCTTGTGTATCTGAATAAATTACTGAAACTTATTACAGAAAACTATTTATTACAGCTGTATCAAAATCTAGAACATTTATTTTCCATGCCATTTATTTGTAGTGAACTGCGTCGTCCAATTTCGCGATTAATTATTTCAGGCGAAAAAGCCGTTAATTACATAGTTGCGTAGTATCCATTCATATATAACGGTCATTAACCCCATGGAAAATGAAATGTTACAGAATATGTTAGTTGCTTTTTGTAGTAAATATGTATCATGTTTACAGCTACGCAGAAGCGTCGGTAATAACCTACAAAAATTGCTGTCTTTAAAAACAGCGAACATAAAACACGGAGCAAGAAAGAAGAATAAAACGCTTGAATCTCACAACAGTGCTTAGTTCAGTATGTTTTTAGCTGTTTTTTTCGTGTTGAGATTATCGCCAAGTGTCAATCTGTTATAATCCTTGTATCTGCTTATCAACTGTTTTTTGGGTACTGTCCTGGAACAAGTTACCAGTTTTGAATACTTGTGGTACAGTGTGTCTTATAATGCAAGCAGCGACGTGGTGCATAAGTTGCATAAGTTCAACCTTATGTGCGGGACCATCAGGCGAACTCTTAAGTCAGCAAGTAAAGGAACACGCCTACAATTCTACAATGTGATGGCTCTTCCCACTCTTCTTTATGGGTCTGAGAATTGGACTTTGACAAAAGGCCAGGCCAGTCGCATCCAAGCGGCTGAAATTAGATTTCTCTGGCACGTGGCAGGGTATACTCTCCTTGATCATAGAAGAAACACAGATATACGGCAGGAATTGAATATTATGAGTATACTCGACGGCATCACCCAGTGTCGGATGAATTGGTGGGAACAACTTTGCCGAATGGATGACTACCGCACCTCCAAACAACTCTGGAACTATAAGCCTATAAGCCGAGGGGACGGAGAGGTGTGGGACATCCGACGAAGCGCTGGAGTGACCAGCTCTAATCTTTGCCTATTTGAGACCAGAACAAATCATTCTTGGTTTAAACATTGGGGATTAATGATGATAATGAACTGTTATATGTTGTCGTTAGCCATGAGTTTTTTGTTACTTTACAATTATATTAGCTAAAAAGCAGAAACATTCTTACCTAACCTGAGGTATAACCACATTGCGTATTTTCGCATTACTTTCAACAATAAAACTATTTTATCTTCTTCTTCTTCTTCTTCTTCTTCTTCTTCTTCTTCTTCTTCTTCTTCTTCTTCTTCTTCAAATACTCAAAAAAAAATCGATAATGTAGTGTGGGTACCGTTATTGAGAAACTACTGAGATTTGTTATGGATGTACCAAAAAACCATCCGTTTTACGAAGCTCCATTAAAGTTAACGAACGTTAAAATTGTTAGCTAATTTAACGCCAGACTGGCCTGTTACGTATAACAGCCGTTAAAACGGCGAGTTTTTTCTCTTTATTCAATTAGTAGCCTAATCAGAATGGCGACAGCTAACCTTCTTAAAATTGTGGTTGTGTATATTGTTCTTCGCCAAACACTCGTTTATAAAATATGTAGAATATAAAATAAAATAAAATACAAATAAAATATATTTTCTCGGTACGGTAGTTTGTGTGTTGTGTATTATGTATGTTGTTTACAAAAAGAAGTGAATACAGACTGGAACATATGAAATACACAAAAAAAAAATGTTTCAAAATGTATTGTCTCTCCAACAAATAAGGACAAACTAATTAATCAAAACGAACAGGAACAAAAGTAATTATTTATGCCCACTATGTACGATTATTTTTCAGGATTATTGCCCCCGATTCACCGACCTCCGTTAAGAATTTAACATCTGTTAAGTCCTATATTAAGGATTTAACGGGAGATAACCTGTTTTACGAAGCTTCGTTAAAAATAACGGCCGTTAAAACGACAAGGGCTGACCTTAAAATTTTGTTTGGCGTCACTTTTATGTATTTTCTTTGTTTTTTTTGTGAAGCAGTCGTTCGTGTAAGTTATTTACACACATATTTGTTCCGTTCTTGATCAGAAAATTTATTTTGTCTGTGTTTTCTATTCGACTAAATAACTCATATTATTTTCAATTTTTTCGTTTGCTTATGTAATATAAAGTACCTTGACAAACAAAAATCGATCAAAGAGAAGAAATTTGGACGCTGAAATAAGTACGGGAATATTCTTAATAGTGTGAA